>OY744483.1:117130474-117730234 GCA_963556165.1 Tipula helvola
GTAATTGGTCATACAATCGGCCATTTGGATCGGTCGAATATTTCTACACGTTTCGTGAAAAATTCAATTTTTTTGAAAATCAACTGAACTATAGCCCACAAATTCAGAGCAACAAAATTCGAAAATCTGCAAATGTGCTCCGATTTCGATGATTGGTACCTCTATCAATAGGCGTTTGGGACCTGTAATTGTCATACAAACGGCCATTTGGATCGGTCGAATATTTCTACACGTTTCGTGGAAAATTCAATTTTTTTGAAAATCAACTGAAAGGTCGAATATTTCTACACGTTTCGTGGAAAATTCAATTTTTTTGAAAATCAACTGAACTATAGCCCACAAATTCAGAGCCACACAATTCGAAAATCTGCAAATGTGCTCCGATTTCGATGATTGATACCTCTATCAATAGGCGTTGAGACCTGTAATTGTCATACAAATGGCCATTTGGATCGGTTGAATATTTCTACACGTTTCGTGGAAAATTCAATTTTTTTCAAAATCAACTGAACTATTATAGCCCACAAATTCAGAGCCACACAATTCGAAAATCTGCAAATGTGCTCCGATTTCGATGATTGATACCTCTATCAATAGGCGTTGAGACCTGTAATTGTCATACAAATGGCCATTTGGATCGGTCGAATATTTCTACACGTTCCGTGGAAAATTCAATTTTTTTGAAAATCAACTGAACTATAGCCCGCAAATTCAGAGCCACAAAATTCGAAAATCTGCAAATGTGCTCCGATTTCGTGCAAATGTGCTCCGATTTCGATGATTGATACCAGGTGTTGAGACCTGTAATTGTCATACAATCGGCCATTTGGATCGGTCGAATATTTCTACACGTTTCGTGAAAAATTCAATTTTTTTGAAAATCAACTGAACTATAGCCCACAAATTCAGAGCCACAAAATTCGAAAATCTGCAAATGTGCTCCGATTTCGATGATTGATACCTCTATCAATAGGCGTTGAGACCTGTAATTGTCATACAAATGGCCATTTGGATCGGTTGAATATTTCTACACGTTTCGTGGAAAATTCAATTTTTTTCAAAATCAACTGAACTATTATAGCCCACAAATTCAGAGCCACACAATTCGAAAATCTGCAAATGTGCTCCGATTTCGATGATTGATACCTCTATCAATAGGCGTTGAGACCTGTAATTGTCATACAAATGGCCATTTGGATCGGTCGAATATTTCTACACGTTCCGTGGAAAATTCAATTTTTTTGAAAATCAACTGAACTATAGCCCGCAAATTCAGAGCCACAAAATTCGAAAATCTGCAAATGTGCTCCGATTTCGTGCAAATGTGCTCCGATTTCGATGATTGATACCAGGTGTTGAGACCTGTAATTGTCATACAATCGGCCATTTGGATCGGTCGAATATTTCTACACGTTTCGTGAAAAATTCAATTTTTTTGAAAATCAACTGAACTATAGCCCACAAATTCAGAGCCACAAAATTCGAAAATCTGCAAATGTGCTCCGATTTCGATGATTGGTACCTCTATCAATAGGCGTTGGGACCTGTAATTGTCATACAAACGGCCATTTGGATCGGTCGAATATTTTTACACGTTTCGTGGAAAATTCAATTTTTTTGAAAATCAACTGAACTATAGCCCACAAATTCAGAGCAACAAAATTCGAAATCTGCAAATGTGCTCCGATTTCGATGATTGGTACCTCTATCAATAGGCGTTGGGACCTGTAATTGTCATACAAACGGCCATTTGGATCGGTCGAATATTTCTACACGTTTCGTGGAAAATTCAATTTTTTTGAAAATCAACTGAACTATAGCCCACAAATTCAGAGCCACAAAATTCGAAAATCTGCAAATGTGCTCCGATTTCGATGATTGATACCTCTATCAATAGGCGTTGAGACCTGTAATTGTCATACAAATGGCCATTTGGATCGGTTGAATATTTCTACACGTTTCGTGGAAAATTCAATTTTTTTGAAAATCAACTGAACTATTATAGCCCACAAATTCAGAGCCACACAATTCGAAAATCTGCAAATGTGCTCCGATTTCGATGATTGATACCTCTATCAATAGGCGTTGAGACCTGTAATTGTCATACAAATGGCCATTTGGATCGGTCGAATATTTCTACACGTTCCGTGGAAAATTCAATTTTTTTGAAAATCAACTGAACTATAGCCCGCAAATTCAGAGCCACAAAATTCGAAAATCTGCAATGTGCTCCGATTTCGTGCAAATGTGCTCCGATTTCGATGATTGATACCAGGTGTTGAGACCTGTAATTGTCATACAATCGGCCATTTGGATCGGTCGAATATTTCTACACGTTTCGTGAAAAATTCAATTTTTTTGAAAATCAACTGAACTATAGCCCACAAATTCAGAGCCACAAAATTCGAAAATCTGCAAATGTGCTCCGATTTCGATGATTGGTACCTCTATCAATAGGCGTTGGGACCTGTAATTGTCATACAAACGGCCATTTGGATCGGTCGAATATTTCTACACGTTTCGTGGAAAATTCAATTTTTTTGAAAATCAACTGAACTATAGCCCACAAATTCAGAGCAACAAAATTCGAAAATCTGCAAATGTGCTCCGATTTCGATGATTGGTACCTCTATCAATAGGCGTTGGGACCTGTAATTGTCATACAAACGGCCATTTGGATCGGTCGAATATTTCTACACGTTTCGTGAAAAATTCAATTTTTTTGAAAATCAACTGAACTATAGCCCACAAATTCAGAGCAACAAAATTCGAAAATCTGCAAATGTGCTCCGATTTCGATGATTGGTACCTCTATCAATAGGCGTTGAGACCTGTAATTGTCATACAAATGGCCATTTGGATCGGTTGAATATTTCTACACGTTTCGTGGAAAATTCAATTTTTTTCAAAATCAACTGAACTATTATAGCCCACAAATTCAGAGCCACACAATTCGAAAATCTGCAAATGTGCTCCGATTTCGATGATTGATACCTCTATCAATAGGCGTTGAGACCTGTAATTGTCATACAAATGGCCATTTGGATCGGTCGAATATTTCTACACGTTCCGTGGAAAATTCAATTTTTTTGAAAATCAACTGAACTATAGCCCGCAAATTCAGAGCCACAAAATTCGAAAATCTGCAAATGTGCTCCGATTTCGTGCAAATGTGCTCCGATTTCGATGATTGATACCAGGTGTTGAGACCTGTAATTGTCATACAATCGGCCATTTGGATCGGTCGAATATTTCTACACGTTTCGTGAAAAATTCAATTTTTTTGAAAATCAACTGAACTATAGCCCACAAATTCAGAGCCACAAAATTCGAAAATCTGCAAATGTGCTCCGATTTCGATGATTGGTACCTCTATCAATAGGCGTTGGGACCTGTAATTGTCATACAAACGGCCATTTGGATCGGTCGAATATTTCTACACGTTTCGTGGAAAATTCAATTTTTTTGAAAATCAACTGAACTATAGCCCACAAATTCAGAGCAACAAAATTCGAAAATCTGCAAATGTGCTCCGATTTCGATGATTGGTACCTCTATCAATAGGCGTTGGGACCTGTAATTGTCATACAAACGGCCATTTGGATCGGTTGAATATTTCTACACGTTTCGTGGAAAATTCAATTTTTTTGAAAATCAACTGAACTATAGCCCACAAATTCAGAGCAACAAAATTCGAAAATCTGCAAATGTGCTCCGATTTCGATTATTGATACCTCAATCAATAGGTGTTGAGACCTGTAATTGTCATACAAACGGCCATTTGGATCAGTCGAATATTTCCACACGTTTCATGGAAAATTCAATTTGTTTGAAAATCAACTGAACTATAGCCCACAAATTCAGAGCCACAAAATTCGAAAATCTGCAAATGTGCTCCGATTTCGATGATTGATACCACTATCAATAGGTGTAGAGACCTGTAATTGTCATACAATCGGCCATTTGGATCGGTCGAATATTTCTACACGTTTCGTGAAAAATTCAATTTTTTTGAAAATCAACTGAACTATAGCCCACAAATTCAGAGCCATAAAATTCGAAAATCTGCAAATGTGCTCCGATTTCGATGATTGGTACCTCTATCAATAGGCGTTGGGACCTGTAATTGTCATACAAACGGCCATTTGGATCGGTCGAATATTTCTACACGTTTCGTGGAAAATTCAATTTTTTTGAAAATCAACTGAACTATAGCCCACAAATTCAGAGCCACAAAATTCGAAAATCTGCAAATGTGCTCCGATTTCGATGATTGATACCTCTATCAATAGGCGTTGAGACCTGTAATTGTCATACAAACGGCCATTTGGATCGGTTGAATATTTCTACACGTTTCGTGGAAAATTCAATTTTTTTGAAAATCAACTGAACTATAGCCCACAAATTCAGAGCAACAAAATTCGAAAATCTGCAAATGTGCTCCGATTTCGATGATTGATACCTCAATCAATAGGTGTTGAGACCTGTAATTGTCATACAAACGGCCATTTGGATCAGTCGAATATTTCCACACGTTTCGTGGAAAATTCAATTTGTTTGAAAATCAACTGAACTATAGCCCACAAATTCAGAGCCACAAAATTCGAAAATCTGCAAATGTGCTCCGATTTCGATGATTGATACCACTATCAATAGGTGTAGAGACCTGTAATTGTCATACAATCGGCCATTTGGATCGGTCGAATATTTCTACACGTTTCGTGAAAAATTCAATTTTTTTGAAAATCAACTGAACTATAGCCCACAAATTCAGAGCAACAAAATTCGAAAATCTGCAAATGTGCTCCGATTTCGATGATTGGTACCTCTATCAATAGGCGTTGGGACCTGTAATTGTCATACAAACGGCCATTTGGATCGGTCGAATATTTCTACACGTTTCGTGGAAAATTCAATTTTTTTGAAAATCAACTGAACTATAGCCCACAAATTCAGAGCCACACAATTCGAAAATCTGCAAATGTGCTCCGATTTCGATGATTGATACCTCTATCAATAGGCGTTGAGACCTGTAATTGTCATACAAATGGCCATTTGGATCGGTTGAATATTTCTACACGTTTCGTGGAAAATTCAATTTTTTTCAAAATCAACTGAACTATTATAGCCCACAAATTCAGAGCCACACAATTCGAAAATCTGCAAATGTGCTCCGATTTCGATGATTGATACCTCTATCAATAGGCGTTGAGACCTGTAATTGTCATACAAATGGCCATTTGGATCGGTCGAATATTTCTACACGTTCCGTGGAAAATTCAATTTTTTTGAAAATCAACTGAACTATAGCCCGCAAATTCAGAGCCACAAAATTCGAAAATCTGCAAATGTGCTCCGATTTCGTGCAAATGTGCTCCGATTTCGATGATTGATACCTCTATCAATAGGTGTTGAGACCTGTTGTAATTGTCATACAAACGGCCATTTGGATCGGTCGAATATTTCTACACGTTCCATGGAAAATTCAATTTTTTTGAAAATCAACTGAACTATACAAATTCAGAGCCACAAAATTCGAAAATCTGCAAATGTGCTCCGATTTCGATGATTGATACCTGTATCAATAGGCGTTGAGACCTGTAATTGTCATACAATCGGCCATTTGGATCGGTTGAATATTTTTACACGTTTTGTGGAAAATTCAATTTTTTTGAAAATCAACTGAACTATAGCCCACAAACTCAGAGCCACAAAATTCGAAAATCTGCAAATGTGCTCCGATTTCGATGATTGATACCTCTATCAATAGGCGTTGAGACCTGTAATTGTCATACAATCGGCCATTTGGATCGGTTGAATATTTCTACACGTTTCGTGGAAAATTCAATTTTTTTGAAAATCAACTGAACTATAGCCCACAAATTCAGAGCCACACAATTCGAAAATCTGCAAATGTGCTCCGATTTCGATGAGTGATGCCTCTATCAATAGGCGTTGAGACCTGTAATTGTCATACAATCGGCCATTTGGATCGGTTGAATATTTGTACACGTTTGGTGGAAAATTCGTTTTTTTTGAAAATCAACTGAACTATAGCCCACAAATTCAGAGCCACACAATTCGAAAATCTGCAAATGTGCTCCGATTTCGATGATTGATACCTGTATCAATAGGCGTTGAGACCTGTAATTGTCATACAAACGGCCATTTGGATCGGTTGAATATTTTTACACGTTTTGTGGAAAATTCAATTTTTTTGAAAATCAACTGAACTATAGCCCACAAACTCAGAGCCACAAAATTCGAAAATCTGCAAATGTGCTCCGATTTCGATGATTGATACCTCTATCAATAGGTGTTGAGACCTGTAATTGTCATACAAACGGCCATTTGGATCGGTCGAATATTTCTACACGTTCCGTGGAAAATTCAATTTTTTTGAAAATCAACTGAACTATAGCCCACAAATTCAGAGCCACAAAATTCGAAAATCTGCAAATGTGCTCCGATTTCGTGCAAATGTGCTCCGATTTCGATGATTGATACCTCTATCAATAGGTGTTGAGACCTGTTGTAATTGTCATACAAACGGCCATTTGGATCGGTTGAATATTTTTACACGTTTTGTGGAAAATTCATTTTTTTTGAAAATCAACTGAACTATAGCCCACAAATTCAGAGCCACAAAATTCGAAAATCTGCAAATGTGCTCCGATTTCGTGCAAATGTGCTCCGATTTCGATGATTGATACCTCTATCAATAGGCGTTGAGACCTGTTGTAATTGTCATACAAACGGCCATTTGGTTCGGTCGAATATTTCTACACGTTCCATGGAAAATTCAATTTTTTTGAAAATCAACTGAACTATAGCCCACAAATTCAGAGCCACAAAATTCGAAAATCTGCAAATGTGCTCCGATTTCGTGCAAATGTGCTCCGATTTCGATGATTGATACCTCTATCAATAGGCGTTGAGACCTGTAATTGTCATACAAACGGCAATTTGGATCGGTCGAATATTTCTACACGTTCCGTGGAAAATTCAATTTTTTTGAAAATCAACTGAACTATAGCCCACAAATTCAGAGCCACAAAATTCGAAAATCTGCAAATGTGCTCCGATTTCGTGCAAATGTGCTCCGATTTCGATGATTGATACCTCTATCAATAGGCGTTGAGACCTGTAATTGTCATACAAACGGCCATTTGGATCGGTTGAATATTTCTACACGTTTCGTGGAAAATTCAATTTTTTTGAAAATCAACTGAACTATAGCCCACAAATTCAGAGCAACAAAATTCGAAAATCTGCAAATGTGCTCCGATTTCGATGATTGATACCTCAATCAATAGGTGTTGAGACCTGTAATTGTCATACAAACGGCCATTTGGATAGGTCGAATATTTCCACACGTTTCGTGGAAAATTCAATTTGTTTGAAAATCAACTGAACTATAGCCCACAAATTCAGAGCCACAAAATTCGAAAATCTGCAAATGTGCTCCGATTTCGATGATTGATACCACTATCAATAGGTGTAGAGACCTGTAATTGTCATACAATCGGCCATTTGGATCGGTCGAATATTTCTACACGTTTCGTGAAAAATTCAATTTTTTTGAAAATCAACTGAACTATAGCCCACAAATTCAGAGCCACACAATTCGAAAATCTGCAAATGTGCTCCGATTTCGATGATTGATACCTCTATCAATAGGCGTTGAGACCTGTAATTGTCATACAAATGGCCATTTGGATCGGTTGAATATTTCTACACGTTTCGTGGAAAATTCAATTTTTTTCAAAATCAACTGAACTATTATAGCCCACAAATTCAGAGCCACACAATTCGAAAATCTGCAAATGTGCTCCGATTTCGATGATTGATACCTCTATCAATAGGCGTTGAGACCTGTAATTGTCATACAAACGGCCATTTGGTTCGGTCGAATATTTCTACACGTTCCATGGAAAATTCAATTTTTTTGAAAATCAACTGAACTATAGCCCACAAATTCAGAGCCACAAAATTCGAAAATCTGCAAATGTGCTCCGATTTCGTGCAAATGTGCTCCGATTTCGATGATTGATACCTCTATCAATAGGCGTTGAGACCTGTAATTGTCATACAAACGGCAATTTGGATCGGTCGAATATTTCTACACGTTCCGTGGAAAATTCAATTTTTTTCAAAATCAACTGAACTATTATAGCCCACAAACTCAGAGCCACAAAATTCGAAAATCTGCAAATGTGCTCCGATTTCGATGATTGATACCTCTATCAATAGGTGTTGAGACCTGTAATTGTCATACAAACGGCCATTTGGATCGGTCGAATATTTCTACACGTTCCGTGGAAAATTCAATTTTTTTGAAAATCAACTGAACTATAGCCCACAAATTCAGAGCCACAAAATTCGAAAATCTGCAAATGTGCTCCGATTTCGTGCAAATGTGCTCCGATTTCGATGATTGATACCTCTATCAATAGGCGTTGAGACCTGTAATTGTCATACAAACGGCAATTTGGATCGGTCGAATATTTCTACACGTTCCGTGGAAAATTCAATTTTTTTGAAAATCAACTGAACTATAGCCCACAAATTCAGAGCCACAAAATTCGAAAATCTGCAAATGTGCTCCGATTTCGTGCAAATGTGCTCCGAGTTCGATGATTGATACCTCTATCAATAGGCGTTGAGACCTGTTGTAATTGTCATACAAACGGCCATTTGGTTCGGTCGAATATTTCTACACGTTCCATGGAAAATTCAATTTTTTTGAAAATCAACTGAACTATACAAATTCAGAGCCACAAAATTCGAAAATCTGCAGATGTGCTCCGATTTCGATGATTGATACCTCTATCAATAGGCGTTGAGACCTGTAATTGTCATACAATCGGCCATTTGGATCGGTTGAATATTTCTACACGTTTCGTGGAAAATTCATTTTTTTTGAAAATCAACTGAACTATAGCCCACAAATTCAGAGCCACACAATTCGAAAATCTGCAAATGTGCTCCGATTTCGATGATTGATACCTCTATCAATAGGTGTAGACACCTGTAATTGTCATACAAACGGCCATTTGGATCGGTCGAATATTTCTACACGTTCCGTGGAAAATTCAATTTTTTTGAAAATCAACTGAACTATAGCCCACAAATTCAGAGCCACAAAATTCGAAAATCTGCAAATGTGCTCCGATTTCAATGATTGATACCTCTATCAATAGGCGTTGAGACCTGTTGTAATTGTCATACAAACGGCCATTTGGTTCGGTCGAATATTTCTACACGTTCCATGGAAAATTCAATTTTTTTTGAAAATCAACTGAACTATACAAATTCAGAGCCACAAAATTCGAAAATCTGCAAATGTGCTCCGATTTCGATGATTGATACCTCTATCAATAGGCGTTGAGACCTGTAATTGTCATACAATCGACCATTTGGATCGGTTGAATATTTTTACACGTCTTGTGGAAAATTAAATTTTTGGGAAATCAACTGAACTATAGCCCACAAACTCAGAGCCACAAAATTCGAAAATCTGCAAATGTGCTCCGATTTCGATGATTGATACCTGTATCAATAGGCGTTGAGACCTGTAATTGTCATACAATCGGCCATTTGGATCGGTTGAATATTTTTACACGTTTTGTGGAAAATTCAATTTTTTTGAAAATCAACTGAACTATAGCCCACAAATTCAGAGCCACAAAATTCGAAAATCTGCAAATGTGCTCCGATTTCGATGATTGATACCTCTATCAATAGGCGTTGAGACCTGTAATTGTCATACAATCGGCCATTTGGATCGGTTGAATATTTCTACACGTTTCGTGGAAAATTCAATTTTTTGAAAATCAACTGACCTATAGCCCACAAATTCAGAGCCACACAATTCGAAAATCTGCAAATGTGCTCCGATTTCGATGATTGATACCTCTATCAATAGGTGTTGAGACCTGTAATTGTCATTCAAACGGCCATTTGGATCGGTTGAATATTTCTACACGTTTCGTGGAAAATTCAATTTTTTTGAAAATCAACTGACCTATAGCCCACAAATTCAGAGCCACAAAATTCGAAAATCTGCAAATGTGCTCCGATTTCGATGATTGATACCTGTATCAATAGGCGTTGAGACCTGTAATTGTCATACAATCGGCCATTTGGATCGGTTGAATATTTTTACACGTTTTGTGGAAAATTCAATTTTTTTGAAAATCAACTGAACTATAGCCCACAAACTCAGAGCCACAAAATTCGAAAATCTGCAAATGTGCTCCGATTTCGATGATTGATACCTCTATCAATAGGCGTTGAGACCTGTAATTGTCATACAATCGGCCATTTAGATCGGTTGAATATTTGTACACGTTTGGTGGAAAATTCATTTTTTTTGAAAATCAACTGAACTATAGCCCACAAATTCAGAGCCACACAATTCGAAAATCTGCAAATGTGCTCCGATTTCGATGATTGATACCTCTATCAATAGGTGTTGAGACCTGTAATTGTCGGTCGAATATTTGTACACGTTTCGTAGAAAATTCAATTTTTTTGGAAATCAACTGAACTATAGCCCACAAATTCAGAGCCACAAAATTCGAAAATCTGCAAATGTGCTCCGATTTCGATGATTGATACCTCTATCAATAGGTGTTGAGACCTGTTGTAATTGTCATACAAACGGCCATTTGGATCGGTCGAATATTTCTACACGTTTCGTGGAAAATTCAATTTTTTGAAAATCAACTGAACTATACAAATTCAGAGCCACAAAATTCGAAAATCTGCAAATGTGCTCCGATTTCGATGATTGATACCTGTATCAATAGGCGTTGAGACCTGTAATTGTCATACAATCGGCCATTTGGATCGGTTGAATATTTTTACACGTTTTGTGGAAAATTCAATTTTTTTGAAAATCAACTGAACTATAGCCCACAAACTCAGAGCCACAAAATTCGAAAATCTGCAAATGTGCTCCGATTTCGATGATTGATACCTCTATCAATAGGCGTTGAGACCTGTAATTGTCATACAATCGGCCATTTAGATCGGTTGAATATTTGTACACGTTTGGTGGAAAATTCATTTTTTTTGAAAATCAACTGAACTATAGCCCACAAATTCAGAGCCACACAATTCGAAAATCTGCAAATGTGCTCCGATTTCGATGATTGATACCTCTATCAATAGGTGTTGAGACCTGTAATTGTCGGTCGAATATTTGTACACGTTTCGTAGAAAATTCAATTTTTTTGAAAATCAACTGAACTATAGCCCACAAATTCAGAGCCACAAAATTCGAAAATCTGCAAATGTGCTCCGATTTCGATGATTGGTACCTCTATCAATAGGTGTTGAGACCTGTAATTGTCGGTCGATTATTTCTACACGTTCCGTGGAAAATTCAATTTTTTTGAAAATCAACTGAACTATAGCCCACAAATTCAGAGCCACAAAATTCGAAAATCTGCAAATGTGCTCCGATTTCGATGATTGATACCTCTATCAATAGGTGTTGAGACCTGTAATTGTCGGTCGAATATTTCTACACGTTCCGTGGAAAATTCAATTTTTTTGAAAATCAACTGAACTATAGCCCACAAATTCAGAGCCACAAAATTCGAAAATCTGCAAATGTGCTCCGATTTCGATGATTGGTACCTCTATCAATAGGTGTTGAGACCTGTAATTGTCGGTCGAATATTTCTACACGTTCCGTGGAAAATTCAATTTTTTTGGAAATCAACTGAACTATAGCCCACAAATTCAGAGCCACAAAATTCGAAAATCTGCAAATGTGCTCCGATTTCGATGATTGATACCTCTATCAATAGGCGTTGAGACCTGTAATTGTCATACAATCGGCCATTTGGATCGGTTGAATATTTGTACACGTTTGGTGGAAAATTCAATTTTTTTGAAAATCAACTGAACTATAGCCCACAAACTCAGAGCCACAAAATTCGAAAATCTGCAAATGTGCTCCGATTTCGATGATTGATACCTCTATCAATAGGTGTTGAGACCTGTTGTAATTGTCATACAAACGGCCATTTGGATCGGTCGAATATTTCTACACGTTCCATGGAAAATTCAATTTTTTTGAAAATCAACTGAACTATACAAATTCAGAGCCACAAAATTCGAAAATCTGCAAATGTGCTCCGATTTCGATGATTGATACCTGTATCAATAGGCGTTGAGACCTGTAATTGTCATACAATCGGCCATTTGGATCGGTTGAATATTTTTACACGTTTTGTGGAAAATTCAATTTTTTTGAAAATCAACTGAACTATAGCCCACAAACTCAGAGCCACAAAATTCGAAAATCTGCAAATGTGCTCCGATTTCGATGATTGATACCTCTATCAATAGGCGTTGAGACCTGTAATTGTCATACAATCGGCCATTTGGATCGGTTGAATATTTGTACACGTTTGGTGGAAAATTCATTTTTTTTGAAAATCAACTGAACTATAGCCCACAAATTCAGAGCCACACAATTCGAAAATCTGCAAATGTGCTCCGATTTCGATGATTGATACCTCTATCAATAGGCGTTGAGACCTGTAATTGTCGGTCGAATATTTCTACACGTTCCGTGGAAAATTCAATTTTTTTGAAAATCAACTGAACTATAGCCCACAAATTCAGAGCCACAAAATTCGAAAATCTGCAAATGTGCTCCGATTTCGATGATTCATCATACCTCTATCAATAGGTGTTGAGACCTGTAATTGTCATACAATCGGCCATTTGGATCGGTTGAATATTTGTACACGTTTGGTGGAAAATTTAATTTTTTTGAAAATCAACTGAACTATAGCCCACAAATTCAGAGCCACACTATTCGAAAATCTGCAAATGTGCTCTGATTTCGATGATTGATACCTATATCAATAGGCGTTGAGACCTGTAATTGTCATACAATCGGCCATTTGGATCGGTTGAATATTTTTAGCCCACAAATTCAGAGCCACATAATTCGAAAATCTGCAAATGTGCTCCGATTTCGATGATTGATACCTCTATCAATAGGCGTTGAGACCTGTAATTGTCATACAATCGGCCATTTGGAGCGGTCGAATATTTGTACACGTTTCGTGGAAAATTCAATTTTTTTGAAATTCAACTGAACTATAGCCCACAAATTCAGAGCCACAAAAATCGAAAATCTGCAAATGTGCTCCGATTTCGATGACTGATACCTCTATCAATAGGCGTTGAGACCTGTAATTGTCATACAATCGACTATTTGGATCGGTCGAATATTTCTACACGTTCCGTGGAAAATTCAATTTTTTTGAAAATTAACTGAACTACAGCCCAAAAATTCAGAGCCACTAAAATTGAAAATCTGCAAATGTGCTCCGATTTCGATGATTGGAACCTCTATCAATAGGCGTTGAGACCTGTAATTGTCATACAATCGGCCATTTGGATCGGTCGAATATTTCTACACGTTTCGTGGAAAATTCAATTTTTTTGAAAATCAACTGAACTATAGCCCACAAATTCAGAGCAACAAAATTCGAAAATCTGCAAATGTGCTCCGATTTCGATGATTCATCATACCTCTATCAATAGGTGTTGAGACCTGTAATTGTCATACAAACGGCCATTTGGATAGGTCGAATATTTCTACACGTTCCGTGGATAATTAAATTTTTTTGAAAATCAGCTGTACTATAGCCCACAAATTCAGAGCTACAAAATTCGAAAATCTGCAAATGTGCTCCGATTTCGATGATTGATACCTCTATCAATAGGTGTTGAGACCTGTAATTGTCATACAAATAGCCATTTGGAACGATTGAGTATTTCTACACGTTCCGTGGGAAATTCAATTTTTTTGAAAATTATCAGGAGTACAAATTGAAAATGCGGGATTTTTTTCTATTTTTGAACGTTTATTCTGAAAAAATGGTAACAAATGAATTATTCAAAGTATTGTCCATCGCTAGCCACAACTTTTTCCCATCTTTCTGGCAATTTACGGATACCGTCGCGAAAAAATTCGGCCGGCTTGGCTGCTATCCAGTCATCGACCCATTTTTGGGCTTCTTCGTAAGAATGGAAGCGCTGGTCAGCTAGGCCATGTGTCATCGATCGGAAAAGGTGGTAATCGGAAGGAGCAATGTCTGGGCTATACGGCGGGTGGGGTAAGACTTCCCATTTCAGCGTTTGTAGGTATGTTTTGACCGGCGCTGCAACATGTGGCCGAGCGTTGTCATGTTGCAAAATTACTTTGTCGTGTCTTTGCTCGTATTGTGGCCGTTTTTCTTTGAGTGCGCGGCTCAAACGCATCAATTGAGTTCGGTATAGTGCTCCTGTGATGGTTTCGTTCGATTTCAATAGCTCATAATACACCACACCCAGCTGGTCCCACCAAATACAGAGCATGAGCTTAGCGCCGTGAATATTTGGTTTGGCCGTCGATGATGATGCATGGCCGGGGTAACCATATGATTTTTTCCGCTTCGGGTTATCGTAACGGATCCACTTTTCATCACCAGTGACAATGCGATGCAAAAAACCCTTCCGTTTTTGGCGTTCGAGCAGCAGTTCGCATGCAAAAAAACGGCGCTCGACGTCTCTCGGCTTCAGCTCAAACGGCACCCAATGTCCTTGCTTTTGGATCATTCCGAGGGCTTTTATACGATGGGAAATGGCTTGTTGTGTCACTCCCAATGAATCTGCGAGCTCTTGTTGAGTTTGACACGAGTCTTCATTGAGTATTGCCTCCAATTCTGCATTCTCAAACTTTTTCACTTGGCCCGGCCGCTCTTTGTCCTCAACGTCAAAATCACCACTTCTAAACCGCACAAACCATATCTCGCACGTTGAAACCGATGGAACATGACTCGGATAAGTCTCGGAGACCAATCGATGTGCTTCAGCAGCACTTTTCTTCAAATTAAAGAAGTAAATTAAAACTTCCCGCAAATGCTGTTTTGTTGGCACGAAACTCGACATATTGAGAGCTCAAAAAAACTATGAATTTGACACTGCGACAAATTGACACATACTGAAAATTAAAGCTATAAGACGTAGCTTTGACATGAACATAGTCACAGTACTGCCTGATGCGTATAGCGTTAGTAACGCCATCTGTTATCAATCCCGCATTTTCAATTTGTACCCCTGATAACTGTACTATAGCCCACAAATTCAGAGCCACAAAAATCGGAAATCTGCAAATGTGCTCCGATTTCGATGATTGATACCTCTATCAATAGGCGTTGAGACCTGTAATTGTCATACAATCGGCCATTTGGATCGGTCGAATATTTCTACACGTTCCATGGAAAATTCAGTTTGTTTCAAAATCAATTGAACTATAGCCCACAAATTCAGAGCCACAAAATACGAAAATCTGCAAATGTGCTCCGATTTCTATGATTGATACCTCTATCAATAGGCGTTGAGACCTGTAATTGTCATACAATCGGCCATTTGGATCGGTTGAATATTTTAAGCCCACAAATTCAGAGCCACAAAATTCGAAAATCTGCAAATGTGCTCCGATTTCGATGATTTATCATATACCTCTATCAATAGGTGTTGAGACCTGTAATTGTCATACAATCGGCCATTTGGAAATGTGGCCATAGATTATGGCCATTCGGTTGAATATGTGTACACGTTTGGTGAAAAATTCAATTTTTTTGAAAATCAACTGAACTATAGCCCACAAACTTAGAGCCACAAAATTCGAAAATCTGCAAATGTGCTCCGATTTCGATGATTGGTACCTCTATCAATAGGTGTTGAGACCTCTAATTGTCATGCAATCGGCCATTTGGATATGTGGCCATAGATGATGGCCATTCGGTTGAATATGTGTACACGTTTGGTGGAAAATTTAATTTTTTTGAAAATCAACTGAACTATAGCCCACAAATTCAGAGCCACAAAATTCGAAAATCTGCAAATGTGCTCCGATTTCGATGATTGATACCTCTATCAATAGGCGTTGAGACCTGTAATTGTCATACAATCGGCCATTTGGATCGGTTAAATATTTTTAGCCCACAAATTCAGAGCCACAAAATTCGAAAATCTGCAAATGTGCTCCGATTTCGATGATTGATACCTCTATCAATAGGTGTTGAGACCTGTTGTAATTGTCATACAAACGGCCATTTGGATCGGTCGAATATTTCTAGACGTTTCGTGGAAAATTCAAATTTTTTGAAAATCACTTGAACTATAGCCCACAATTTCAGAGCCACAAAAATTCGAAAATCTGCAAATGTGCTCCGATTTCGATGATTGATACCTTTACCAATAGGCGTTGACACCTGTAATTGTCATACAATCGGCCATTTGGATCGGTCGAATATTTCTACACGTTCCATGGAAAATTCAATTTTTTTGAAAATCAACTGAACTATAGCTCACAAATTCAGAGCCACAAAATTCGAAAATCTGCAAATGTGCTCCGATTTCGATGATTGATACCTCTATCAATAGGCGTTGAGACCTGTAATTGTCATACAATCGGCCATTTGGATCGGTTGAATATTTTTAGCCCACAAATTCAGAGCCACAAAATTCGAAAATCTGCAAATGTGCTCCGATTTCGATGATTGATACCTCTATCAATAGGTGTTGAGACCTGTTGTAATTGTCATACAATCGGCCATTTGGATCGGTCGAATATTTCTAGACGTTTCGTGGAAAATTCAAATTTTTTGAAAATCACTTGAACTATAGCCCACAAATTCAGAGCCACAAAAATCGAAAATCTGCAAATGTGCTCCGATTTCGATGATTGATACCTCTATCAATAGGCGTTGAGACCTGTAATTGTCATACAATCGGCCATTTGGATCGGTTGAATATTTTTAGCCCACAAATTCAGAGCCACAAAATTCGAAAATCTGCAAATGTGCTCCGATTTCGATGACTGATACCTCTATCAATAGGCGTTGAGACCTGTAATTGTCATACAATCGGCCATTTGGATCGGTTGAATATTTTTAGCCCTCTAATTCAGAGCCACAAAATTCGAAAATCTGCAAATGTGCTCCGATTTCGATGATTGATACCTCTATCAATAGGTGTTGAGACCTGTTGTAATTGTCATACAAACGGCCATTTGGATCGGTCGAATATTTCTACACGTTCCATGGAAAATTCAGTTTGTTTGGAAATCAATTGAATTATAGTCCACAAATTCAGAGCCACAAAATTCGAAAATCTGCAAATGTGCTCCGATTTCGATGATTGATACCTCTATCAATAGGCGTTGAGACCTGTAATTGTCATACAATCGGCCATTTGGATCGGTTGAATATTTTTAGCCCACAAATTCAGAGCCACAAAATTCGAAAATCTGCAATTGTGCTCCGATTTCGATGATTGATACCTCTATCAATAGGTGTTGAGACCTGTTGTAATTGTCATACAAACGGTCATTTGGATCGGTCGAATATTTCTAGACGTTTCGTAGAAAATTCAAATTTTTTGAAAATCACTTGAACTATAGCCCACAAATTCAGAGCCACAAAAATCGAAAATCTGCAAGTGTGCTCCGATTTCGATGATTGATACCTTTATCAATAGGCGTTGAGACCTGTAATTGTCATACAATCGGCCATTTGGATCGGTCGAATATTTCTACACGTTCCGCGGAAAATTCAATTTTTTTGAAAATCAACTGAACTATAGTCCACAAATTCAGAGCCACAAAATTCGAAAATCTGCAAATGTGCTCCGATTTCGATGATTGATACCTCTAGCAGAAAACAAGTTTTTAAATTTGAATGATTTACAATTGACGGCTGGTATGGTGTGCTCTCGCGGACAATAGTGAACTACGAGACTTCTAATAACAAAAATTTGCTATCTGAAGTTATATGGAAATATTGTCTATTTAATTTGAATTGTTATTTATTAAAAGTGTGATGGTTGGAAAATCTAGTTAATCAATTATGTAGTTCAAAGTGTGTTTTTTGTATATTCGATTCAATTGGAACAGTTTTATCGTTGTAAATGCTCGAAAACCGTGCTTAAAAATTGCAGAAATTTAATGTTAAATTCACTATAAATACATCTTTGAGTCACTAAACCTTTTTCAAACTAAATTAGAGCATTTTTACCACGTTTTAACAGATAATTACAAGCCAAAATTTAATATTTTTAAAACAGTCGTGCTTTTTGTAAGTAGCTTAATATCAAATTTATGCAATATTTAAGCAACATTTTTTGACATCTAAAGTGAAAAAGTGGTACCAAATGAATCAAATATACAAAAATCATACTTTAAACTATTTAACTAGTATCATCGACATTTTGTCAATTTTTACACACTTTACCACACTTTAACTAAATATTTTCAAATTTTATTCGTAAAATAAAAATCCAAATTTAAGTTTTAACTTTCTATAATTGTGATAATGATTTAAAATTTATTTCTACGTAGACTAGTTTCGAGCATTACCGCTCATCATCAAGTACATATTTAAAAATCAAGTACATATTTAAAAACATGAGTTTTAAATATGTACTTGATGATGAGCGGTAATGCTCGAAACTAGTCTACGTAGAAATAAATTTTAAATCATTATCACAATTATAGAAAGTTAAAACTTAAATTTGGATTTTTATTTTACGAATAAAATTTGAAAATATTTATTTAACTAGATTTTCCAACCATCACACTTTTAATAAATAACAGTTCAAATTAAATAGACACTATTTCCATATTACTTCATATAGCAAATTTTTGTTATTAGAAGTCTCCTAGTTTACTATTGTCCACTTAAAGCGCTTTTTCAGCTTTACTAGTCGTCCGTCAATGCATAAAGTAACTATCGCGAGTCGTGCATTCCAAGCAACGAATAGAATAAATTTATTATAATAAAACAGTTTGAATTTCCTTTGAAATGAAAAATGAAATTCAAATAAAAAGATGTTCTCTAAAATTGACTAGGTCTTGGACATTTGGTGGCGCCCTAATAATGCGGCGCCCTAGGGCTGCAGCCCTTATAGCCCCATGGTAAAGATGGCCTTAACAAACTGGGCTTAGCGAGATGACGAATTAACTCTTAACTTTTCGATTGAATTTAAACCTATTTAAAAACAGTTCTTGGGCCAATGAAACATGTTAATTTCATAATAACGTTGTTTTAACGTATTAAAGCAAAAATAATTTTTATTTTTCATTTATTATCAACTAATTGGTGAATTTAATAACTAAAAGTTAAAAAATCACCAATCAGTTGACCAATCACAACCACTGAGTAACAAATATTTAACTGCACAGAATTCAAGTAATTTAGTTACTAATACGTTGCCAACGAATTAGTAAAAGTTTAACTTTTAAGTTAAAATATCACCGTAAAGCAACGTAAACATCTAAAATATTTTCCTTTTTCCATTCAGTTACTTAAATTTGTTTCAAAGTGATAGGTGATTTTTTTGTGTGTTTATTTTCAAGTGAAATAGTGTATAATGTATTTTGTAATTTTAAAAGTGTTGTGCAAAAAAAAATATTTTAAAACCGTAACCCCCCACAAAAACGAAGAGAAATCTGTATTTTAATTTTGGCAATAGTTCCCGAATTTATGTTTTATATTAGATAATAATCTTCTGGAAATTGTTACTGTTTTCTATGGATAATGCTGAATCTCCGTATCCAATTGGTAATTTCAGAAAATAATAATTGCCTCTTTGAATGGAAATAGTAATTTATTTTCCAATATAAAAAATGCTTTTTTTGATATTTTTGTGCTCACTCAATGAATTCACTTTTTATTCTAATTTTAATTCTGTTTCTTTTAGGTGATTATCGATTATTGTATTTGCGGTGCTTCAACATTCCGCCGGCCATGAATCGGCTGATTCATATGACTGAACTGGTAATCTGCATAACTTGTGTATTGGCCTCTGGATTATTTTACTAGTGTTGGCCAATCGTATATCTACAACGCGTACCTTGCCGTCTGGTCCTGGATGTGTTTTAACGATTTTACCTAATGCCCAACAAGACAAAGGTAGCCCACTCTCTGCAATGAGAACGATGTCGTTGATTTCAAGGTTGTTGGATTTGCTGGTCCATTTGCTTCTTTTTTGCAAGGTAGTGAGATACTCGCGATGCCATCGTCTCCAGAAATGTTGCTGCATTTGTTTTACAAGCTTCCATCTCGCCATTGGGCTAATGTGCTTATCGTTTATATTTTCTTCGGCTATGTCGGTAAATGTTCGCCCAATTAAAAAGTGTGCTGGCGTTATGCAATCGATTTCTTCAGATTGTGTGGTAGCTATTGGTCGTGAATTTAGTATGGCTTCTATCTTTGTCATCAAAGTTGAAAATTCCTCTAATGTAAGTATAGACTCACCGACGACTCTTCCCAAATGGATTTTTACCTGTTTCACTGCTGCTTCCCATATGCCGCCCATATGTGGTGCTCCAGGTGGAATAAACTTCCAGTTAATGTTATATTGCAGCAGCGCTGATGCTATGTCGGACGCCTTGGTTTGGAGAAACTGAAGCAATTCCTTCAAATTATTATTTGCACCAACGAAGTTTGTCCCATTGTCGCTGAAGATTGTATGGCAATTTCCGCGACGTGACGTGAATCTGCTTAAAGCACCAATAAAACTTTCGCTCGTAAGATTGCATACTGTTTCAATATGAACCGCCTTTGTGCTCAAGCAGACGAATATGCACACATACACCTTCATTGGTACTTGTCCTCTTCGTCTCACTGGCTGAACTTTAAATGGTCCACAATAGTCAACGCCTACATTGTAAAACGGATGAGTGTATTGTACTCTCGCGGCTGGTAAATTGCCCATAAGTTGTTCTTCTGTAGTTGGATTTTGTCTAATGCATTTTATGCAATTCTGCACTATCGATCTAGATAGCACTTTCCCTTTTACTATCAAGCATCTCCGTCTAATAATGCTGGTAAGCAAGCTTATACCTGGATGATTGTGTAGTAGGTGGGTATCTCTTACTATACACTTAACTGCGTGGTGCTTCATTGGTAGGATTATTGGATGTTTGGTGTTGAATGGAGCCAATGATTTTTGGATACGTCCCCCTACACGGAGCATTCCCCTTTCGTCAATAAATGGATTTAAACTCGCTATTCTGCTTTGCTTTGGTAATGGAATTTTGGTCCTCAGTGCCTCAATTTCGTTAGCAAACTCCCTTTGTTGGATATGTCGTAATAAAATTTCTTCAGCTGCTTGCCTTTCTTCTCTGTTAGCCTCGATCGTTCCTCTTTTGGTTTTGAGATTTATAAAACGTTTTACCAGCGACAATATCTTGCACATCTTTATGAAGCTAGAGTATTTGTTCATAAAATTGTCCAGGAATTCATTTGTTACAACCACAAATGTGTCCATCTTTGAGGGTCGTAATTCTTCGGTTGTTAAGTTCTGTGATGAAATGCCTCTTAATTGTGATTGTTTGGTTTCGTCAAAGTCACTTAGCCAATGAGGTCCATACCACCAACGCTGGCTTCCAACAAGATCAGTTGTACTCATACCTCTCGAAGCGATATCAGCTGGATTGTCTTTCGTTGGCACATGAAACCAATGTTCGCTTTTGTAAATCTTTATGATCTCGCTTGTTCTGTTTACGACAAACGTAGTCCACCGTCTAGGATGTGCTGACAACCAGTCTAAGACTATTTTAGAATCTGTGAATAAATAAATGTTTATAATTTTGCACGTTAGCGATTCTTCCACCATTTTCATTAAGTTGGCCAACAGTAGAGCTCCCATTAATTCTAATCGTGGCAAACTTATTTGTTTAACTGGTGCTACGCGTGATTTGGCTGTTATGATGTTTGCCTTTAAACCATCGTTCGTCTTAATTAGTGCGTACACGACTGCGGCATAAGCTTGTTCACTTGCGTCACTGAACCCTATTAAACTTAATTGGCCGGTTGTTTGCAGCCACCTTGGGATTCGCACGCTCGTAGATCGAAGGATATCACCTTTAATTTCTAGCCAGGCTTCCAAGATTGCTGGAGGGAGCCTATCATCCCACGCCAAGTTCTGCATCCAAAGGCTTTGGAACAATATCTTCACTTTAATCACTATTGGAGATAACCAGCCCAGAGGATCAAAAGTACGGCTGGCATCGGATAATAAGGTGCGTTTAGTGTGGAATGCTCGTTCTGGTAAGTTTGCGGTAAATTTGAACATATCTTCGTAAGAATCCCATCGAATACCTAACACCTTTGTGGCGGTTGAGGGTTCTCCTATATCTTTCATTACTCCTTCTTCGGCGGTGTTGTTTCGAATAAATGATCGTAGCTCATCATTATTTGTGAGGAATTTGCGCATTCTGAATCCATGTTTGCTCAATACTGTCGTTACCTGCTTCATAATTTCTTTGATTTTTGCAGTACTACTAGCCCCGGTCATCATATCATCTACATACATATCCTCCAATATAATCTGTGCTGCTTCTGGCTGGCTCGGTTGTATTTGCAAGCCAATCTCCCTTAAACTGCGTGTTGCTAAGTACGCTGCTGATGCCGTGCCATATGTGAGAGTTTTTAGTCTGTAAACGGCCGGTTGTTCATGTTTATCCTTTCGCCACAAAATATTTTGGTACTCTTGATCTTCCTTTGATACCCACACCTGCCGATACATCTTCTCTATATCTCCACACAGTACAAATTCGTGCTGGCGGAACTTTAACAATATTTTTAATAGTGGTGGTTGCACAGTGGGACCAACCATTAAAATGTCGTTTAAGGATACCCCGGTAGATGACTTTACAGAAGCATCAAAAACCACTCTGAGCTTCGTGGTGGTGCTGTCTGCCTTCATTACTCCGTGATGCGGGATATAATATTTAATAGCAACGTTGCAACCTTGTACCCTTTCCATATGCTCGAGCTTCTCATATTCCGCCATGAATGCCTTGTACAGTGCTCCGAATTGTTCGTCTCGCTCGAATTTTCTTTCCATGGCTTTTAATCTGTTTAGAGCAGCATTATAAGTTGTTCCAAGCATGCTAGGTGGTTGCTTGAATGGCAGCTTTACAATAAATTTGTGGTCTTCAGCTTTGTTTGTTGTGGTTTGAAATAGTGCTTCACATTTTTGTTCATCCGGCGTTCGTCTATTACTTTTCGGAAGTTCTTCGATTTCCCAGAATCTGCGAAGGGAATTATCGATATTTAAAAGAAGATTAAAGTTAGTCAGCTTGGTATTATTCTGCTGGTTCTCGCCGCTTCCACCGGCCACAATCCAACCGAACATAGTTTCGAGCGCTGTTAAGCCACTTGGCAAGCATAATTTCTGCGAGGCTAATGACTTGAAGAAGATGTCAACTCCCAAAAGCAGGTCGATTTGTCCGCTCTTGTTAAACATTGGATCAGCCAGTTGCAGCTCCTTCAGCATTTCAGCATCACGTTCTGATATTTTATATGGTTTGGATATGACGGATACTTTCGGGATGATGTATACCTGTGCTGCTAGTGTTCCTTTACCATGAATTGGCTTAATAATCATCTCGGTAGAACCTTTCGTTGTCACCATTCCCACTTCACCTAGCCCTTTTACCAGAATCCTAGCGTTTTTGCGTTCCAGCTTTAAATCCTGCATGCATGCTTCAGAAATGAAGGATGCCTGAGATGCAGAATCCAGCAACGCACGATATGTTTGGTAGTGACCATTGACGTCTTTAATCCTCACTAACGCAGTTGGCAGGATAGTGAGTGATGTTTCGGGATGCGTGGTATATGTTTTGACGTCTGCTACATCTACAGTCTCACTTGTATCCTCCTCTTTGGTTGGTTCAATCTTGTGGACTTGAGCGCTCGGTTGATTAGTTTGTTTGGCTGCCTTCGATGCGTCTGATGAATCATGTAGCGTGGTGTGATGTTTCCGTTGACAATGATAGCATCTTGCTCTTGATCTGCACTCTTGAACCCGGTGACCGCCATTTAAACAATTGAAGCACCTATTGTTTGTTTGAATTGCTGCTGACCTTTGTGCCGAGGTCATGCCTTGATAAATATCGCATTCATATATCCGGTGTCCATCTTGTTCGCATATTGCGCATTTGTTGGTAACTCCGGATGATGTAGCTAATGCATATGCTTGTGATACTGCTATCGCCCGACTGGGCATAGTTTTCTTGGTATAGCTTTTTATTGACTCTGTCATATCTATGCGCTTCCCTAGGAATGTTAGTAAGTCATCGAAGGTGGGAAAGTCCTGATCCGTAGTTTCTTGCGCCCAAAGAGATCTGGTTTCGTTATCTAATTTATTTAGTGTAATATAAATTAACCAAGGATCTCTTTTTTCCGCATCCGCTCCTAACGCCTTTAGTCCTCTAACTGCTTCGTCGATGGAATCCGTCAATTTTCTAATATTTGCAGCATTGGGTTGTGTAATATTTGGTTGCTCCATGAATATCTTAATGAATCCGTTAACTGCATATCGCTTTCTGTTATATCGTTTTATGAGCTTTTGTAATGCCTCATTATAATTAGAATCAGTCACTGGAAGATGCCGTATTAATGCTAATGGTTCTCCTGTTAACAGACCCCTCAGGTACTGAAACTTTTGCGCCGCTGTTAAATGTTCTCGTTCATGAATGGTGGAACTGTATAGGTCGAAGAACGATTGCCACTGCATGTAATCTCCTTCAAATGCTGGAATATTTATTTTTGGCAAACGAGCTTCAATGGATTGACGCTGCGTAGTGTTCATTATGTTGTCTGTGAGCAATAACCTTTGTGTATCAAGGCTGCGTTTGCGTGTGATAGCATTCAATCCTGCATGAACCACGTAGTAGTTGTCTTCAAAATCGGGAAAGTCTGATTCGACGCTGCAATCAAGATCAAACATTTCCCTTTCAATGCTTTGAAACTCGTTTATTAGCCGCTGTACTCTCTCCTGCTTAACACATATTTCGTCTAGGTTAGCGTTCTCCAAATTACCACGAACATATGTTACTAATTTGGTCATTGATCCCTTGGCTATGGCTCGCTGCTTTTTTAAGCTCTCCATTTTTTTTGTGGTCTCCATTTTATCACTTCACAAGAACTTTAGATTCTGATTCGCGAATAAGCCAACGATTGTAAATTTCACTGAGAGCTTGTCTATTGAATTTCAATTCACTAAGGACGCTTGGCTTATCGAATAACGGATCGATTATAAATTAAATCACTAACTCGCGATAATTTATATTTTCACTCTGAGAATCTATTCAAATTATAAATATGTAGTTCTACTCACTGTTGTCTATATCGGTTTACTTCAATAATTTAAGGTGATCGCCTAGCGTTACGCGTGCTCTTGTTTAGCGTAGCGTCTTTCCTTGCAATCTCTGTTATAAATAATTGATTTCCAAAATACCGCTATTCAAAATGATGATTGATGACTCCGTTCGTCAGAATTTACAGTATTTGGTCCCTGTTTCGGCGCCAATGTTTTCTATGGATAATGCTGAATCTCCGTATCCAATTGGTAATTTCAGAAAATAATAATTGCCTCTTTGAATGGAAATAGTAATTTATTTTCCAATATAAAAAATGCTTTTTTTGATATTTTTGTGCTCACTCAATGAATTCACTTTTTATTCTAATTTTAATTCTGTTTCTTTTAGGTGATTATCGATTATTGTATTTGCGGTGCTTCAACAGTTACAATGTGCCATAAAACGCTACCTTTAATTTAATTAATACTACAAAATACGCGTAATCAATATGTAATTGCACAAAAGATCTTTTAGGTCGCAGTGCGAGGTGGCTTGAACGCCCACATGGCCATGGCAATGTAAATGCTTAGAAAATGATAATTTGTTTTCCTCTGCACTAAATATTTTTTTGACTAAAAAAATTTAAATAACTATGCATAGTTTTTCTGCGAAATAAAATTTGTTTTAACGTTTTATTACTACATAAAAGGTTAAGGTTTCATATAGCACAATTGGACAAGTCTCAGAAGATTTTAGCTAAAATAAACCAATAATTTGGGAAATGAGAAAATGAAAATGCAGTTTTCTATTTCATTTTCCAATATGTTTAGCTTTTAACTCCTAAAATGCACAATATTTGTAAAAAAAAATTAAATCGCTTCTTTTAATTGATGTACCTACTCTTTCATGTGAATTAAGAATCCGATGAGAACTAAATTTTCCTGTATAGATAATAGAACTCTTAATAAAAAAAAATCAAACGCAAAAGCTTTATAAATCATTGCGCAATGTAGTCATTAGTAGCCATAAACGTTCAACAAAATTATATTGTACATCAAGTATATTGCTTTGGTAAAAAAGAATTAGATTTAGATTTGGATTTAAAATTTCAGTAAGCAACATAATTGATAAAATTATTGTGCGTAATTAAAGTTGTTTTATGAAACAAACCGCTGTTTCATAAAAGAAGAAAAATAGGAAATATTATTTTCCTGACTCTTAACTATTTTTTGTGCAACCGGCCATGCGATTTTAAAATTAAAATTTTATAAACAATTTGCCATTCTCATTATTTTCAGCTTTCACTTTTTCTTGCATCGCAGAAAATGCTGTTTTACCAGAAAACACAAATCAGGATTTACTGTTGAGCTCGTCTTTAGGTATATATACACTGTACAGTGTATCTTCGGTAAATGATCACTCCCAGTACACGACAAACTCGGTATACGACCTTTTTGGCACAGGAAATTTCGGTATACACAATCGTATTTTTATACGACGCAAAACAAGTTAAGCTTGACTCTCTTGTGACAGAAGAAAATTATTTTCCATTTTGTAAGATAATTCATTTCTATTTGCAGCAGGAAATTTGTAAATTGAAAGTTTACGAAACAAAGTAAAGGGGCTTAAAGCAGAATTGCAGAAACACAAGGTAAAAATTGAGGTTCTCTTAAATTTAATTTTAACGAAGATAGTTCTAAAGGAAAAAATTTCCTATTAAAATTAGCGGAAAACTCAAAAATTTAGAAAAAAAAAACTACCGGATACAAATCTAGTTTGGTCAGTGACGTTTTAAATCAAATTTAAAATTTTCAAAATAGAACTACTCAAAATCACTAATTGAATAAAATTTATACTGTTAAAGTTAGCCAAAAGTTGCCAGCCGAAAATGAAAAGTCGATAATGCAGAATGTATTACTCCACCCGAATGTTTACAGCCGAAAGTAAAACACCGTCATGCAGATTGTATTATTCCAGCCAAAAATAATAAATTATAGTCGATGTAAATCGGTAGAGTTTAGTTTAAAAACCACTAAGAATGTATGAATATCATAAATACCTTTATAATATTCTTATATGGCAAAACCTGGCTCCAGTTCCTCGTGAAAAATTGTGGAAAACTCGCTAAACCCCAAAAAATTGGAAATAAAATCAGCCTTTGGAGTGTTATGTTTGGAGATGGATTACATTGATGTGACTTGTCAATAGTTGTCACAGGAAAAAATTCAGTTCAAGTGAGAAATCACAAAAATTCGATTTTCCAAACGTATCATATCAGTCTCTAGAGTTTTATGTCTGGAGATGTATTTTATTAATGTGTCTGGTCAATAGCTACTGCAGGAAAAAAATTCAGTACAAGTAGAAAATTTGTAAAAATAAGCCTCTAGAGTGTTATGTCTGGAGATATATTTTATTGATGTGACTTGTTAATAGCTACTGCAGGAAAAAAATTCAGTTAAAATTTCTCGTGGAAAATTTGAAAAAAATTCCAACCGAAAGTAAGAAATGAATGTATAAAATCAGCATCTAGAGTGTTATGTCTGGAAATGATTACAATTGATGTGACTTGTCAATATTTTTGGAAAATCTTCAGATTTTTGGACAATAACCTTTTTAAAATTTTCAGTGATTTCCTACGGCTACTTGAACTGAATTGTTTTCCTGCGACAGCTATTGACAAGTCACATCAATAAAATATATCTCCAGACATAAAACTCTAGAGGCTAATTTTATACAAATTTTCTAATGATGTTTGGAAAATCGAACTTTCCGAGATTTTTCACGGGAAGCTTGAACTGAATTTTTTGCCGGCTGTAGCTATTGACAATTCCAATACAAACGGTTCAACTTCAGATATATACTCAAGAGGTTGATTTTATTCCAATTTAGTGAATTCTCCTGATTTTCCGATATTTTCCGTGATTAGGTTTAACAAAGTTTTCCACATAAGACTATTTACAAATTTTTGTATTACAATCCATGTATCCTATTTACTTTTAGCTGATAATCACACAATTTTTTATTTTCGACCCGAATGTTAATAACGTAATCTGCATTATCGACATTTTATTTTCGGCTGGAAACTTTTGGCTAACTTTAACAGGGTATTAAATTTTCATAGGTGCAAAAGATTTCTAAGTTCCGAGGAACGGACGATATTAAAACAGGAAAAGCTTTCGCCAAGTTTCTCTATACCGACGAGGTTTTAGTTGATTATTCCTGGGGTGGTAACAACGCGAATTTTTTTAAAAGTATGTTCAATTTCTTTATTATATTTAATAATTTACTAGTTAGAAATGTACATTTTTATAGAAGTACTGTAACGCGCTTACTCAAGATGAGAATATAAGATTGCGCTGACCGTTGAATTTCTCAAAAACAACAAATTTTAAAAATCGAAATTTAATTTTTGAAATCAAAATTTTACAATATATTTTATTTAGTTTAAAAAGTAAACTACAAAGTGGTTACATAACAATATGGCTGGTTGATGGTCCTCGATTGGCCTGGTTGAGCTGATGACGTCAAATTGTGCTGTGCAAAATAACAAAAAAAAAACAAAAGAAAAACATAAATGCCGGGCAACTTAGGTTCGAAAAACCGAACAAGATTCCGTCCGCTTATCTCGTGGATTTCCCAACAGGCAATAGGTATTTCAGTAAAATTGGGCGCCATGGCACCTCAAAGAGGAAGCATGTACAAACTCGGTTTGGTTGCCCAGCCTCGCTCAGTCGGCGCGGTTCGAATGGGAAATATGCCACTTGTGCACGGAATTCGGTTTCGACTGGAATAAAAGTGGGAAGATTAGATGATGCTGTTCCTGGTTGGTTTTATCCCTCGTCACTAGAGCCTTACTGGCTAATTTAATTTGAATTGAATTTTCGTTTCGTTTGATGATACTGCACAGTAATCGCCTGTGTTCTTCCTATTGGTACTCCACTGCATGCTCAGCAGCACGCACTATATATGTATGTCTAATTTTAACAATTTCCGATTTTAAATCGGAAAAATGAAATCACTTTTTACTTTTATCACTTATGTAATAAATAAAAAGTTTACCGTGCTTACCGGCAGGAAAGAGATCGTTTCTTGCTTTGCACAATCTTTTATTAATTTTTTTTTGTACATTTGTGTATGGTGAAAATATATTCGCCATTTTTCTCTACCTCGCGCAAATATTTTGGGATTGCACGATCACTCAATGTGCGCGAAACTAATAACAGCCAATATGTATCGTCAGATGAAGGAAATTATGATGTGTTATGAATGATAGAAAGTCTGGGTGGAGAACCCAATGCATTGGGTGTCACTCAGTTGCACATCAGTTTCGTGCACTGCCGGACTGAACGAGCTTATCAATTTAATTTTGCCAACCATTTAAGCTTGTGAACTTTGCTCCATTACAGTATACCTACTCGTAGATCCTACAACGTTAATTTTATTTCTATTTTCAGGCATATTGAAGTTCCGACCATGAGCATCCGAGTGATGTCACTGACAAATAATAATAATTATGAATTTGTAGTACGCGGCTTGTAATCCGTTGTGAATTTGAACAATAAAATGTATATTTTAGTTAAACAAATTGTTTTATGTAAAACTTCAAATAATAAAACTTCAAATAATATATTTAATGTTTTTTTTTTGTCTGCAATCTCTGCAATCTTTTCTGGGGCTCAAGGCACTCCCAACTCTTTCGCAGTTCCCTCACTGAACCAAAAAGAGTAGTGAATAGGACGAAAAAGCCTACTTAAATGAAGAATTAGCGTACAATACAGAGTCAACGAAAGTAAGTGTGTGTTTCTAATGATTGATTAATCAATATAACGATTCATTTTTTAATTTGTTTATATGATGAATTTTCGTCAAAAAATTTTGTCAATGAGAATAATTTTTTTTTATTTGACGAATAAATATTTGAGGAAATTATTGTTACATGAAGAATAGTTTCATCACCATTTAACGAAACTGGTCCGTTAATATCACCTACGATATTTTTTTGAATGAGGACGTACGGCTATAGACCCGCTATTGTTTTTTTAAACCACCTGCACATTACATTGCTTCATGCCAGCCTTTAGTACTGACATGAAAGGGTCGGCCCATGGATTCCGTACACTCAACAGGGGGTCATAGATGTCTTCGTCGTCATAACCGATCGTAATCAGATGATGAAAACTCCCTTTTGAGATGAAAAATCCCTATAGGGATTCGAACCAGGATATTTAATGTTATTTAAAAAAACGCAATATCGTCGGGGAACATGTAAATTGTAAAAACAAGGAGGCAATAGTAACTATTTCACTCTCCTTATTGTCTATATGCAAAGACTAATTTCTTTCTAAATTTTTCCCTCTTAAAAATTACGTTTAATTGTTGTAATATTTTGCAATTTTTTTTTTGTTGGAACTACCAAGAAAATACGCTAAACAATATTTCAATCAAATTAAATTAAATTTAAGCCTGAAAATTATTTTTAAAAATTTGAATTTACGAGTTTACATACATTATGCTATATTACATTCGTATTAAATATTTTTCTTCGGATTTTGAAGTGATTTTAGATCTCACTTTTTTATTTGACAAGAAGCAGCAGTATAATTTATTTGGAGACCAATTTAGTATATGTTTTGTTTGTAAAATATATTTATAATAAACGTTGTGTTGTAACGTTTATATTGCGTAACAATATAATGTTTGTAGCGACTCACTTATTCAATCAAATATTCACAAAAATATTCATCACTCGTTCATCGCCACAATATACCAATTCCGTATATTGCCACGCACATCCACACTCTACACCACCTACATAAACTCAGCGTATCGTCTGCACCAACAAGCAGCACAGCGCATAATTCATTTTATACAATTCTACTACAGTGTCTAAATAATTCATTTTCTCTTTGTGTTCATCCGCTTCAAATACATTCGATCGATATACCGAAAATTCCATTTTTGCTTATACACATCGTTTTTAGGTCTCGCTTGATACAGTCGTAAAAATATACTCGTCCGTGTACACAAGCACCTATGTATTTATTTTCTTCATTTTTTTTTTTTTGACATAAACAAAATGTCGGATTTTTAAAAACATGTTACTTGGTGACATAACTTCTAATTAAATTTAACGTAGCTTAATTAAATAATAATTATGAATCCAAGTGTGTGCATAACATAAACAAAATGCATTTATATAAATATAAATTGAATTACTTAAATAAATTTTGTTAATATAAAAACTGCGCTTGCGTTTCCATTTATCTCTTGGTGCGCGTTTATAAAATTCTGCGTGTTCACAGTGCGCAGCAGATAGAACACAACATGTTTATACCAGTGTTTAAATTCAAATTTCGTTCTTTTATTTATTCTCTTTTTGCGAAAGAAGAGAAAAAATATTTTGTTTTGTTTCTTTCCTCCGGAACGAAATCCAACAAAATAAAATATCTCTCCTCTCTTATCTTTTGTGTTTTATATGAGGAGAGATATTTTACTTTTGTCGATTTTGTTCCCGGGGAAAGAAACAAACAAAAATATTTTTTGTTTTCTTTCACAAAGAGAGAAAAAAAATATAAAAGAAGAGAATGAAAAAATGAATTTAAACACTGGTTTATACAGCTTTACAACGTAACGAACAACTTTGCAACGTTAGAATGTAACGTTAAAACAAAGTCTAAGCGCAACGTTCCGACCCCGTTTTAACTAAACGAAATCGTAACGTTATTATCACACAAGTTGAGAACTAACGTTGCAGAATAACTAAGCATTTGCAGAAACGTTAGCAATCAACTAATTAGCAAACTCTTGATCACGGCAACTATATAATGTTACTTGGGTTACATGTTTCTTATGATAGTTTTATTTTTGTGCTGAGAGTATGTCCAGATAAATTTTACTATCATGATATTAGTTTTTGGGCTGACATTATAAATACTATTATGAAGTAAATATTTTTCGAGGCTGTATATTACATCATGATATACCTTTTTTTTAGGCTAACACTTAAATATGATGAACATTTTCATTTTAGTGTCATCACTGCGTTTTTTTGGGATGCATTTTGGGCCAACTTCACATACATCACTTTGCGTACCACTTCCGTGGCTGAGAGAGTTCAACGTCGACGCCGTTTCGAAACATATGTTTCCAAATAGAAGGTTGTACCCGGGAATTCCCGGGACTAATTTCCCGGCAAAAGAGGGAAATTTCTATAAACCCGACTCCCGGGATTTTCGTAATAAATCCCGGGAATTTTTTATTTATAATTTTTTTTATTTGTCAATCAGTGTTTTTTTTCTTGCAGTAGTGAATTATTTTAATTTTTTTTTATGATGAAGTTTAATTTAAAAATTCATCGTTGCAAAATGTAAAGCTACATGCTATCGAAAAACGCACATATGTATCAAAGGCGCTATAAGGAACTTCCTAATAAATTATTTAAAACTAAATTTTGAAAATTTCTCTAAACAATGCCAGTGACAGTTACAAGATGGTTCAAGACTATTTAGAAAAACCTGAAGTGAGGCCTAATAATCGGGCCACCTCATATTTTGTTACATCTGCCTTATATAATTTTTCGATGTAATTTCTAAATTAATCATAAGCCTGGGCAGTAACGGTTCACAATATCTATAGTAATGTTTTTCTTACAGTAACGCTAATTTCATAGCTGTAAAACTTTAGTTGTGGATTCAACTACTAGAAGCGCTTTGATTCAAACATTGGTGTATAAAAGAGCACTAAACATGACAAACAATATTTAGCGTTGAGTTTTCTTCCATTGATTTTAGTGAAAAATGTCTCACTGGTCAACGGAATAGATTAATTTTAAGCTCTTTTAAATTTATCCTGTAGATATATATTTAACTTTCTTAATTTAGCTGTGAAATCGCAAGATCAAAAGTTTTTACAGAAAAGTTTACTCAAACTTTCAATATTTATAAAGCTATTGGGCACTGCCTCAAAATAATCAGACTTTCATATTATTTTGCCTAAGTAATAATATAATAAAGTGAAACAAATTTAAGCGATGGACAAATCTAAAGGACAATATTAGGCTGTGAACTCTAAAAAAAAACGGACGCACGAACTTTGGCTTGGGAATGCACAGTAACTTAAAGGCGAATTTTAACTTCAAGGCGATTCAAACCCTGATCCAGACCACTGTAAATGCTTAGGAAACCAATTAATATCATAAGTAAATTATAAACCATTTATTTCCTACAACGATAAAGAATATTAAAAAAATTTGAATATTACGAAAGAAGCTGAATTAAAGAAAGAAATTATGTTTTCCGTATATTTTATTGATTTTTCAAATTTTTAGTTAATTTCCCGGGATCCCGGGAAATTGGGTTTTATCGCTCCCGGCTCCCGGGATTTCAAAAATAAACGAGAAAGCAACCCTCTATTTCCAAATAGAACTCTATTTTGACAGTAAAACGTCGTCGCCACATTCAGAATTTCAAATACAAATCCTATACTTGGGTACTATTGAACAATAGAATTGTTTTAATCTTTTAACCATCCGTTATGTCAGAGAAACTTTGTCATTAGGCTGTTTGAAAGGGGGCTAGTGAAGAGCACACTAGGTGTATGAATAAGTTTTTTCCGGTTTTTTGGTAAAAAAAACACCTAATTTTCAAGGGAAATTAATTTTTTTTATTCAAAATAACTGGCTTCTACACATTTCGCCCATCTTTCAGGTAATTTATGAATACCATGCCGGAAAAACCGCTCGTCTTTTGCGGCAAACCATTCGTCGAGGCATTTTCCAACATCCTCGAAATTGCTGAAGTGCTGCTCTGCGAGCGCGTGCCCCATTGATGCCAAGAGGTGGTAGTCAGATGGCGCGAGGTCTGAGGAGTGTTTTAGGATACCCCATCTAAGCGATTTGAAGGTGTCTTTCATTGATTTTGCTGTGTGAGACGGCGCATTGTCGTGTAATAAAATCGCTTTGCCATGTCTTCTGGAACATTCCGGTCGCCTTTCGATTAATGCGTGGTTTAAATTAATCATTTGTTGGCGATAGCGTTGAGTATTAACGGTGTCACCGGGCTTCAAGAGTTTTTAATACACAATACTGCTCTGGTCCCACCAGACACAGGACCATGATCTTCTTGCCGAAGCAATTTGGCCTTGGTGTTGAAGGACCGGCTTCGCCAGGTGAAACCCACGATTTTTTCTCCTTCGGGTTTTCAAAATAAATCCTTTTTTCTTCACCCGTCACAATTCGATACAAAAATGATTTCTTTTCGTGGCGATGAAACAGCATTTCACAACTCTGTGGCAATTCAATAAAACCACTTATCTCATTCTCACTCACTTTTCAGGAGACAATAAATTAACAGTAAAACAGTAAAGTAATAAACAATTATCTCGAGATAAATGTGGCCCAGACTGTGGAATCATTTATCTCGAGATAAGTGTTTATTACTTTACTGTTTTACAGTTAATTTATTGTCTCCTGAAAAGTGAGTGAGAATGACATAAGTGGTTTTGTTGAATTGCCACAGAACTGACTTTGCGATTTTCTATTTGATGTTCATTCAATTCGTGTGGGACCCATTTACCGAGTTTATTGATCTTCCCCATTGCTCGTAAACGTCTGCTGATTGTTTCTTGTGACACATGTAACGCTTCTGCTAATTGCCGTTGAGTTTGAGCTGGGTCATCATCCAATAACTCCTTCAATTGCTCGTCTTCCGCATTTTTTTGGCCTACCAGAGCGCTCACTGTCTTCCACATTGTAATCACCACTTTTAAATTGTCGAAACCATGTCTCACATGTTCTAATCGATGGATGGTGCGTTCACCATATATTTCTACCAGCAAATGATGACTTTAAACAGCCTTTTTCTTTTGAATAAATAAGAAAAGCAATGCGTCCGCAAATGTTCTTTTTCAGGCACAAAACTCGACATGATCACTGCACGATAAAACAAAGACGCTAATTATTGGCGGACTCAACTTGTGTGTGTTTGTAGTTTAAATGTCAGCCGAACAAAATGAAGTATGTGTCAAATTAATACGCTGCGTACTTTTCACTGGCACCATCTCTTAGTTAAACCGGAAAATACTTATGCATCCACCAATATCCTCCTTACCTCATCTTGCCACTGTGTTGCATTTTGCATAGTGACAAACGGGCACCGGTACGGGAAAAATGAGGCTTGGTCTCGAACTCTGTGTAGTGTGTACCATTGGGTAATACCCCTACGACTTTCAAGTTTTTCTTCTTTGCGATCGAAGAATATGTGTTACAGGTCTCAAAAAAAAAAAAAAAAAAAAATTGGAAGACCGAGAGTTTTTAACTACAAATTGCCCTGGAGCTGCTACATTAAACTACTACACATAGTCCTACACTTCTCGAAGTAAGGAGGTATAATTTTTATTCTCCCGTTTTAAAACACAATGGGCGGTAATTTTGACAGCTTTTTCATTAGAAACTGGCGGTAGCTTACCCCTTTTACAAAATACTTCCAAACCATCAAGGATACCCTAATATTTCGAGAAATATTTTTCAGTCTTAGGAATATCCTTGATCGAAATTGCCCAAACACGGTCATTTTGAAAATTGTGTGACCGTTATAGCGCACACATAGTTTTTATTCGGAGAAACGGGAAGCAAGGATATAGTTTGCTTCAACTAGTTTTTCTTTTAGATGCTTCCAAAACAGTATCCTTTGCGTTTTTTATAACAGTTACCTGTATATACCATATATAGATGAAAGAATCGTTGTATCTGAAATTATTGATCAAGGGTAATTTTACATGATATTTTTGGCAATGTAGGAATAACCCAAAAGGTATAAACTATCGCAGCTTCTTTTACGGACCTAATTTCGAGGGTTTCAGTTTAAACTTTTACGTATAGGCTAATGAAAAAAATATGTTTATAGAAATAATAATAAAATATTCCAAACAAAACTTTAAAAAAAAATCCTTGTTTTCTTTTCTTTAAGGCCGATTTGTGGAATACTGTATTATCTATATACTTACACAATTTGAATTTAAAAATCAGAAAATAATGTCTTATGGAATTAATTGTTTAAGAAAATTTCTAGACCTACTTAACAAATCAAAACAAAATGTTCAGAAGGTGTTGGGCATGGAGAAAATGCTAGCAAAGAATGAAAGTGCCAAAAGTACCAACAAATATTGGAGAATATTTTCCAGTGATGTTGAATTTTATATTAGTTTGAGTAAATTTCAATTAAAGGCAGCAGTGTTTTATTCGTTTGTGTTACCACAATCGAACCAGTGCAAACCGGTAATACAAACGTTTTGCTTCCTTAGTCTTAATTTTGGCTCTCGGTTTCTTAACAAACAAAATTCTATTACATCTAATAAAAATGTTGGTATATGAAAACAATAATCTTCGGTTAATCCTGCTCAACACAATAATATAAAAATATGGCGCCATTATAGAACACACACACATTATTTAGCTTCAATATTATAATTTATATTATTTAATTAATATTCAATCGACAACCGATTCACAAGTCAATATGTCGTGTGTTAATACACATAATATGTATATGGAAAAATAATAAATAATCTCCCCTCATGCCCTTATTAATTTCAAAACTATGGCAAAAAATATAAAACATAAAATTAATAAATTATTTGATCGGATTCCAATGGAATTAAAATTAAATCACTTCAACAAAATCATTTTTAAAAATAAATAAAAAATTAATTATTCATTCAATTATTAATTAAAAAATGTTTTATACAAATTTTATTTATTTTTTTTTTTTTCGTTAATAAAATTTTGTGTTGTTTTGGCCAAAAATATAAACATTGAAAAAATCAAATAAAATAAATCGAATTAAATAAACAAAAAATCCATATAATTAATTTTAATCGCATATAAATCGGATTTTATACGTTTTATAGGTCGAAATATTAAAATAATAAAATTTATATTTGTATGTACGCTATAGTTTTATATGTACATATATACAGTAGAGGACACACGTGATAAAGGTCTGATTAGCTATGAATTTAAATAAACAAACGAGAAATAAATGCAAAACACCTTGAAAGGTTAAGCTGTTTAGATATAATTCACATGTTAAAGTTCAAGTGCGGTATTTGGCTATACATAGAGAACCGACATCTTTTACTGTATAGTACACTAAACATTTTTATTGAAAACTAATAAATTTTGACAGATTGTTACAATAAAAATAAAAAAATTATTTAATTCATTTAACATTCTGGTAACGGATTGGGTTAAATTTTATTTTTTTTTTGTCGATGCTTTCGATTTCAATTGCAAATTGTAATGTTTTTATTTTCATTTTTTTTTTTTTTTACTATCGACAAGTGACATACTGTCTCGTTATGGTAAAGTATTTTTTGTGTTTGTCGTTTATTGTGAATTACAACATCGACCCACATTATGTAACAATATCGCGCGGAATAATGCACATGGTATGATGTATACGGTGACCAAAGGTCTTCGAAATATAATATAATTTGGTGTTTGTTTTATTTTTGGTTTGTACGTTTGTTTTATATAATGTAGTGTTTTTAATTAAATTAACTCCAAAACAATCAACAATAAAATTTAAATCCATCAATCATCGGCCGGGTTTTATAAATATATGTGCGTACATACATATGCGGCACAGACATAATCTTCTTATTTAAAATACATACGCTGCTCGGGTATATCCCCAAATCCAATTTAAATGTTAGCTAACTTTATTTGTAAAGGTTATTAGTGGATATTATGCCGTTTTGTATATAATTTTAAATCCTACCTATTTCTAGCACCGCGTCCAAAAAGATTTATAATGAAAGCAATAATACTCATTTTGTTAATTAATTAACAAAAAAACTAATTATTATTATTTTATTATTTCGTTTTGTTTAATTATACAAATAATTGTTATTCAAATTTAGCTGACAAGAATTCGTAAAAATATTTAAATTTAATGCAAAGGTGGCATTTCTAAATTATATGTAAATGGTTCAACGTGAAATTAATTGTTATTTATTTAGTACATATACATATATTATTTATTATTTAAATTGATTGATTAATTATTATATATTCGTTGTATTATTATTATTATTATTTTTTGCTTTTGATGATGAAGACGTTTTTAAAACAATTTTGATAGTTTGAAGGACGTGCGATTTCACAACAGTTTTCAACACTCAGATTTGATATTTTGGATTTTTTTTAGAGTACGAAGCAGGTCAGAATGATATAACCATGCAATTAAATATTATTTTTTTTTGTTGAGAAGGAGTTCGCCAGTTCAACACTATATTTAATTTAAGAAGGTAATGATGAATCTGCAGGCTAATATTAATATTTTTCCAAATATAACGATTTAATAATCAACTGCGAACGATTATACAACAGAAAAATTAACTGGGTACAAGTTGGAAGGTATATTATACTTAGTTTTTTCCGTATTGCTCTCAAGCTTTGGTTTATAGGGTAAACTCGAGGAAGCAAATTTTGTGATGGCACCTATTGAAATAACATATAGTACGCTACTGTGTCTGTTACACTTTAACTTAAGAAGAATCTCGATTAATATTTTTTTTTATTGTTTTATGAATTCTTAAAATGTGTTAAAAATGTAATAAAATTACTAAAAAATTTATTTCTGGGTGAATAAATATTTGTTTTACTAATTCAATACGTTCTAAGTCCAAAAGTTTTCTTATTTAAAAATTATTGTAATAACTACTAAGACAAGAACACTCTAAAATTATTACCTTACTAAAGGCAGGTTACACCGGATTGAAATCGACCAACGTTGGACCATATTACTTAGACAAATATATGAAAAAGTGCATTTCAAATTATAAAAATACGGCAAGGTTCAAATGCAATGATGTCCGGTGGTCCCGCTTTTTTTCTCGTCATAATTTACGCTATATTATTTCAAATGAAATACGTAAATTTCAGTACCTACTATGAACCGAAGAAGGCTAAAGCGAAGGCAACATTAGGCCTACATTTTAAATTTTGCAGTAAGCGATATGGTCGAGGTAGAGCAAATAAAAATGAACATATCTGACGTCATTGTGTTTGGTCTCTTAAGGATTCATGGGTTTTGTAGGGTAAAAAGAATTATTTTATTTGAACTTTTAGCATATGAAAGAACAATATTTCAACAATATTTCATAAACCATTCACTCCCTTAGAAAAAGCAACCTGGCGGTGACCAGGTACCAGGATAACTGATAACTTCATCTGATATAAAAAAACTAAATGATTTATGTTAGTGTGTGAGTATAGCTCGTGATTATACGAAGGATTTAAAATAAATTGGACTTTGAATTTTTGGCAGAGTTGTATGCAAAACAATCCGCTTTTCGGTAAAAACTAGGAAATATGACTCCGTGTCACAGGCGTCTTTTGTGACCGAGGCATATGTTAAACGCCAAGAATTGATTACACAGAAAGTCAATGTTAAAATTATTGGAGGCGGTTTCATTCTCGATGTGACCCAAAAACCCAAATTCTCGTCAGGACTCCCTTATCTAATGTGTCTCTGCCATTACGCAGAAATTACGTTCTAATTGTTGCCGATCTTTTCTTGATATCATCACAAATTCAATCAACCAAACATTTAACCCAATCATGAATAATTATTGACAAAGAGAGAAAATTTGAGGAGTATCCCTCCCGTGTATCCGTCAGAAGATTTATAGTCAAACTTTAAACCTAACAAATGTGAATTGGGAAATTCGTTGAACATAGCAACTCGGCGTTTTTTGCTATGTAAAATCGTTGGTAATTACTGCAAGATTCGTATATCACCTTTACACGTGAATACTTGACATATGAAATCCATTCTCTGAGGAAAAAATTAATAAAGACCCAACAGATTCAAAAGATTCGTTGATGCTTCTGGAAAAACTTCGAGCAAAATATCTCTGTTGTTAGGTAGGACCCACTGGTCAAAATAATTTATACGCAATTCTTCAAAGAAGATAGGAAGAGTGGAGATAGTAAAAAATATACCGCCAAATTAGAGTCAACCAAACAGATACGGAATACCAAAGAATTATCTAGCGTCAAAATCCATTAGCTGCGTTAAGCCATTATCGAATAGTAACTTATGGAACCGCGTTCGCTCCATACCTAGCAACAAATACCCTGATAAAATTATAGCCGAGGAATACCAAGATCAGTACTCAATCACGTCTAAAGTTGTACGAGAAAATGTATACATCGATTTTTTAATGTCCGAACTTAATTCTATCCCATTAGACGATCAATTATTGTCTCCCATTGAAATTCATGAGGGATCAGTGAAGTTACTAGCAATTAAACCATCAACAACCAAACGGGATATGCTATCCGAAGCACCCAAAATTGTTGATCCTATCTGGAGGCTGACTCCATCTTCGGTTACGAATTACGAAGAATTGGTGCAAATAGGAAAAATCACCATACCCTAATGGTTACAGATGAAAGCGCTAAAACCAAAATCAGTCGACTGAAGGGCGACTTACCACCGAAACGAGTTAACCTGCATTAACCCTCCATGTTAGTAGTGTTGGTAATAACTTCTTTTGAATTAATTGATATATGTTATGATAGTTTTACAATTTACTGCTGATATATTCGTATAGCACTTCTTGACAATGAAATATTGCGGTCAACTGAGAATTTTTAAGAATACTTATATAGTTTCAGCATTTCAACTAGTAAAGAAATTTTGTTAATTTTGTAATTGTACCTTAAGTTGTTCCGTTTAAAACGCGACTACATATTTTCCAATTGTAATTCAGAAAAAATCATTGTAATTCAGAAAGCATCAATTATATTTCAGAATAGTCAATTTTAACTCAAAAGGATCATTGTAATTCAGATAGCGTCAATATTCAGATTAATCAACCGTTTTTCAGATAACATCAATTCTAATTCAAAAGGTAACAATTCCGAGTCAAAAAACATTTAATTCAGATTAGAATTAGATTTTTTTATTTTTTTTTTCATTTTATTTTATTACGACTGAGACTGCGCTCATCTAGCAATTTTTCTTTCAAATACAAATTTTTATATATCTAGTAAAATTCACGTTTGTTGGGGTGTAACCCACTGGTTAGCCCCATAATCAATTAAACCTATTTACTAATTTTAGTTTGGTAAGTTCACTAGGTCAAGTGGCCTCGTTCTTTGGAGTCTTCTTTCAACGACAGGGTTATCTATCATATGGCGAATATAGGGGTTTCCATGTTCCTGGAGCCTTATTTCGCGTTTTGCAGCATGCATTTTTATTTCCTCTTTGATGTATTCCATCCGTAGGTCTCTGTGAAGGTCTTCATTTCTTGCGTACCACGGAGCATTGACGATGCTACGAAGAACCTTGTTTTGAAACGTCTGTATCATTTTGGCGTTTGTTTGCTTGGTACATCCCCAGAGTTGTATACCGTAGGTACATATCGGCTTCAAAATTTGCCGATATAGCAGCAGCTTATTGTGAATTGTAAGCTCAGAGCCTCTACCTATGAGCCAATACATTTTTCTGAACTTTATGTTAAGTTCTTCTTTTTTCTTTTTGACATGCTCTCTCCACTTAAGCTTGGCATCGAGGGTCATGCCAAGGTATTTAGCTGTATTTGCATATGGCACGAGTCGCGAGTTAATTTCTATAGGTAGGTGGTAAGCCTTTTGATAAGTAAAGTTAATATGCGTGGATTTTGTCTCATTAAGTTTGATTCGCCAACACTTTGTCCAGTTACAAACCGCATTGGTCATCCTCTGGAGTTTGCTCGTTGCATCAGCGACATTATTTCCAACTGCCATATTTGCTGTGTCATCTGCAAAGGTGGCTATGGTTCCTTCATTTGTGGTTGGTATGTCCCTTGTATATAGTAAATACAGGATTGGTCCTAAGACACTCCATGCAGCTTGTATTCCAGACCACTGTGCCAGACTTTATCGAATGCTTGCGCGACGTCCAGGAATATGCTTGAGCATACTTTTTTACGTTCTAACGTTCTTTCAATTATGTTGGTGATTCTATGGACCTGTTCAATTGTAGAATGCTTTACTCTGAATCCAAATTGATGTGGAGGAATTAGTTGTCGGTTCTCTATTATTGGTTTAAGCCTCTTTAGTAATAATTTTTCAAAGAGTTTTGACATAATTGGCAGCAGAGAAATTGGCCTGTATGATTTTTTATCGTTAGGTGGTTTATCAGGTTTTGGTATCATGATTATTTCTACTACTTTCCATTGATTCGGAACATATTTTAACCGAAAGCTCGCATTGATTATGTGTAGTAGCTTACGAAATCCTTTGTTAGGTAGAGCTTTGATAATTTGGCAAGTAATCAAATCATACCCTGGGGCTTTTTTAACATTCATGTTACTTTTCACTTCTTCTTTTAATTCTTTGAGAGTTACTGGCCGTATTTCAAACTCATCCAGCTTGTGAATAGATATTATATTTTCATTGGCAGTTTGTCTTGGTAGTGGTTGGAAGGTTTCCTGGAGATACTCCGCAAATAGATCAGCCTTCTCTTTGTGGCCTCTTGCCCAGGTTCCATCATCCTTTTTAAGTGGAGGCACTTGTATTTTGGGTCTTTTGAGTCCCTTCGTCGCCTTCCACAGTGAGTAATAGAATTAGATAACTTTAATTCAAAAAGCGTTAATTGCAATTAGATCAGATATGATTCAGTAAGTATCAATTGCAATTCAGACACCGATAGCTGACAAAATGTTAGTTTATATTTAGTTAATATATTTTATGTAGTTACCCCAATTATAGGTAAAATACTTAATAAAATTAAAATAAAATTGTAATGTATGTATAGGTAAAAATTAATTATGAATTAATTAGCAACCCACTGGCATATCGCGCATTGCTAAGGCTGCGACTTGGTGAATTGTGGCATATTGCACAGCCCGGGCGCAATCACCTTCATTTATTATGTCCTTGGTCTGATTTATAATCTCCTCTAAATAAACAAGCCTCTGTTCAATAACACCAGGCCCTGCAACAACAGGAACTCTAATGCGGGTTTTCACTTTAGACTTGATTTTTGACCAAATATTCTCTATGGGATTAAGCATTGGAGAGTAGGGCTCTAGCCACAGAAGAGTTTTGTTGCCCCATTAATCACCGTTTCCAGCCTTGAATGACAAGGCGTGTTGTTAGCAACAATCACCAAATCTGTCACTTGGTTTCCCATATCTCGCCACTGCTGCATCAATGATGTTACCCAAACATTTGCTAACTATGCAGTGAACGAACCAAACCGACAGAAACCCAAATGTATCCAATTAAATGAACGTTGGGACATCTAGATGTTGGAAGTTATTGCACTACTCTGGTACCAGCTCTTGGACGGCCCTTTGTTCAGCAATAAAACTAATTAAAATTTGTTTCGTCGATCCACACGATTTGTTTTCCTTGTTGATTAAAACCTTTCAATGTTTGAACATATTCGGCCCGTTTTATTTTATTGACTTCAGAATTTATTGCGGTTGGTTCACAATGATCTTTTTCATTTTTAGTTTATTAATATCTATAATTTTTCATTTTTATGTAAATATAATTTTAAAAGTAAAAATATGTATATTGGCCCTTCCGGTTTATTCTTTTGAACTAATTTTATACCAACATCAAAATTTAGCAACGTATTTCGATAATAGCGCATTTATTCAAGGATTTTTTATTATTTTAGTTATGACTTTGTTCGAATCACTAGTATGAACTCGTTTATATGACGAAAATATGGTTCTAAAATGGTTTTTAGATAAAACCACAGAGAATTTTCTTCTTAATTCCTGTAATAAAACTCTAGAATGTTATCAATTAGGATGAAACTTGGCTATTTTTAACCGATTATTATGAAATTCGACAAATGCGATGGAAATGGGATCTTAAAATAATTTGTAGATGAAGTTCTGGAATAAGCAAAATTAATCGGGAACTTGGCGATTTTTTAACCGATTATGCTGAAATCCATTCTCTTAATAGAATTTTCCTTTAATTAAAGGGTTTTCCTTTAAACCTTTACCTAACAGAATTATCCTTCAGTTAGGTTGTAGAATTATCCTTTATTTACTTAAATTTTCCTTCACCTTTGCGATTTTTATGAAATTCGACAAGTGCGATGGAAATGGGATTACAACTACAAAATCTTGCATAACAAAATAGTGCAATTATTTTGCTGTTTAGTAGGTGTCATTAATAGATTCTATATAATCCGCTCCAACGTGCGGCACGCAGTGCGACATGTTTGCAGATCCCGGCTCCTCCTAAAGCCTCTCGGAGGGCTAAGCGGAGGGGGGAGCGCAGCGACCACCCGCGTGCCCGTGAGAGTTACCGTAGACGTTAGCCTCTACAATTCTAAGTTAAGTTAGTCGATGTCATTTTTCTTCAATTTATTTTCCTCAGAATAGAAAAAAAAAAATGTACGGGAAAATGTTATGCAAGATTTTGTATTGCAATATTTTATAATTGAATCGTTTATTCTTGAAAGGGCTCATGTCCACTTTTTGTCAAAATTAGTATTATGATGGTTTTGTATCATAGACACTTACATATGTTTTATGACAAGACGAAATTACCATATGGTTAATGGAAGCACCTACCTTGCAAAAAAAAATCATTTATTCTAGAAAGAGCACTTGTCCAGGCCGTGTGCTCTTTTATACTAAACTAATATTTAAAAAGAAGAAATGTGAAAAAGAGAGAGTTAATCATTAGTTATGTAACGATTATCTTTCTTGTAACAATTAACCGTAATTCACATTAAATAATTAAAACAAACATCGACATCATTTTAATATATAAATTATTAATTTGATTAATTTGAAATTTATGATTTTTAATAAATACACATTCTGTTTTTGATTTTAGAAATTATTCCCTCTGAGGCTGTTTACAGAATGGTTAAAAATGAAATAAAGCTGAATTTTGAGGTTATTTTCAATTATTTCAAGAATAAACGATTCGTTTATTCTAGAGAGGGCTCATGTCCATGCTTTAAAAATGAGCATAAAAGCTGAAATAATTGACAAATAACCTCAAAATTCAGCTTAACACTTCATAGCGACTCACATTTTCATCAACAAACTCAAATTTCCTCCTAAGTGGACATGAGCCCTTTCAAGAATAAACGATTCAATTGCAACATTTTGTAATTGCAATAGTAATGCAAAATTTTGTAGCGCAATATTTTGTAATGCAAGTTAATTTTTCACATGAGAGGCATTTATGTACATTAAGATGGTTCAGATTCAATTAATAAAAAACAAATTTTAATAATTAATTTGCATACACACATTTTATTTAAAATTATAATTTCACAAGTTAGTTTCTCTTCTTGAGATGTGTTTGAAAAAATATAATAAAAATTAAACTAAATTTAATGGATTAGTGCTACAAATCAATAAAGAGCTATATTATTTGCGATGCCTTTAAGGGAAGACGTTTCTTCTTTAGGCCGTCGATTTATCATGATATACATATTTCAGCTTTTTTTCTTTTTCTAGATATTTTATTTGGAAATAATTGTTCACCAGATCTCATTTTGTCGATTCGGTTTTTAATAAATATTTGTTCTTTGCCTAATTCATCTATTAGCTTATAAAGTCCAACTTGCAATTTTCCAACAACAACTTGCAGCCTCCTATGCCAAGCTTCTAAATTGTTTTGAGTTCGTGGAAAGTTATTTTCAAAAGAGTCAGCAATAGACCAAAAATTGGGACTATATCGTGGCGGTTTATTGTTTTCACCAGCACGACCCGAAATATAATTTATATTTAGCTATGATGCAATAATTTTTCCATCTTCATCCAAAACATCCTCTAATTTATATATAAAAGTAAACATAAAAGTAAACAAGTTTTTGGTGACAAGATTTTGGAGAAAAAATTTTAGAAACAGTCTTTTGTAAACAGTCTTTTGAAAAACAGTAATACGTGGCCAACCCTATGCCGTTACGTACCATATGTCGTTTTAAAATATGCCGTAGTGTACCATATTCTGTAGTGTACCATATGCCGTTTTGAAATATGCCATTTTGAAATATGCCGTAGTGTACCTTATGCCGTAGTGTACCATAATATGCCGTTTTGAAATATGCCATAGTGTATCATATGCCGTAGTGTACCATATGCCGTTTTGAAATATGCCTTTTTGAAATATGCCGTTTTGTCATATTCCGTAATGAAATATGCCGTATCGACCGGGACCCACTTTGACCATGTACTGTGCGATAGGGAATTTGTTAATCTTGTTTGCATTTTGTTTCGGTTGGTTAGTATTATTTAACGATACCTAAAATATTGTGAATTTACTAAACATAAAAAGTAAAATTCTTTACAGTTTTAATACAAAATTTTAATTTATCTTCAATAATTTTGAATTTAAGACGATAAATTAAAATTGTGTTTTATAAATATTAACTTCAAAATTATTAAATAATTTCTGGAAATGTGTGCAAACCATGCAAAAGGTATTTCAGGCCAAAAAATTGCGACTGAAGTACGTTTCAAGAAAATCGTTCATTTCAAATACACAAAAGGCATTTCAGTCAAGCTATGTTTTCTGACCGAAACATCTTTTTAAAGTTGGATTGAAGTTTCGTTTTAAACGGAGTTTTAGTCTTAATAGGGTAATTTTATAACTGACTCGCCTTTAGTTTTTTTTTTGACTGAAATGGTTTTCACTTTAGACTCTAAAGGTAATTGGCCCATACTCTAAAGTTTAAAGCATGAGTCAATTAGTGCTTTGAAGAGCGCATGCGATTTTTTCTCGCTTGTTGTTAATGCGATTATAGGTGTGGGTATTATCGCAGGACTTGATTGCATTGTCATATAACTTTTAAATATATGTTGCCTGCCTGCCTTGCATCGGATGTGGCAGTGCTATGTTGTGCGGTTCTTCTTACATGTTCTGTTAATATACAATTTTCTTTATACTTCTTTTTATGCAGTATCGCTACTTGGGCTCTTTACTGGAGTCTAGTTTGCTAAATCATCCGCATTCATTAACCTTATGTCAATCTATGCAGTAGACACAGATGCTTGTTATTGATAAAAAAGTCCGCTAACTATTAACCACCTTTGCTTTCTCGTGTTATTGAGGAGGTTGTTGGTATAATTATTGGCTTTTGGTTGCCATTGGCCTGCAATAATTTGAATAGTCCTTCTAAGAACTTTAAAAGTTCTCTTGGGCTTGCTCAGGAGTTCTCATAGAGTAGTCGTGACTCGTTGTGTAGATTTTTAGTCTAAGTAAAATTTTTATTGAGTTCCATGACTGATTCCGTATACAAACATTCAGTTGTTGTCTCTCTTCAATAGTATCCTGTTGTTATATCAGTTGTTTAAAATTTCTCAGGCGTCCTGGCAATTTTCTTTTATTACATATTTAATTTTATAGGTGTAACTAGCCTGTGCATTTTCATAGTTCAGCTTGCTGAATGTTTCACGGAATTTGGTCCAATTCTGGTAATCCCCAGTGATTGATTAAGGAAAATCCGGACCCTAGACAAACTTTCATTTACAAGCCTTCTCAAAACAATAGGAAATCCGGGCCCTAAGAAGCTTTTGTTTACGGCTGCAAATATTTCGTTTTACTACAACGTTTTGTTATTTCGTTTTACAAACAACAGTAAAACAGTTTTGTTTCCTCATACTACATTTAACCCTCGTGTATTGATCCATTACCCCGTTGTATGTAACCCTTGATCGTTGAGCACTCAACGATCTTACTTCCTTCGTCAACATTATTAATATTGTGTGCGTTGCGGCTTATAAGATGTACATATAACAATCCTAGTAGCAAAACTCGTAAAAGTCGATATTTTTAAAGGACCTGGCTTCTAAATACCACCATCCGACGTTCGCGATGGGCATCATTGGCAAACCAGAAAATGCTGGTATTTTTTGGAACTATAGAAATGGAGGAATATGCGGAAAAAATATGCTTCTAAAAAATCAATGTCAGAGCAGAAAACCAACATTTTAAGGTGCATAAATGGCTTATAGTAAACTATGCAATCAAAGTGAATAATTTTAAATATTTTTTCTATTTAGTGGATTTTATTAAATTGAAATTTATTTTGTTTTTGTTTTACTTGTAATATGACAAAATCAAATTTAAATTATATCAAGTATTTGTTCCGTTGACTACCCGGGGGTATCAGGTTATAGAGAAAGGCAGTCCAAATATTAAAATAAGCAAATCTCTACTTGAACAAACCTAGTGTAAAACTTCTATATGAAAATTTTTCAAAATCGTCTAAAATTAGTCATTTTTAGAGTATCGACGGTTTAGAATCCCCGATATCTCAAAAATTAAAAATTTTACGAGCATTTTGAAAACCGCTTATATACATAAACGTTCAAGCATAATGTCTCTGTTCTGTACGCTCCGTTTGATTAGAACTGACAGTTTATTTCAAAAACGGAAAAGTGGACATAACGAACGGCGGGGAAAAAGACGGAGCGGACACTAAACATACATTTAATATTTTGTGAACAACATAAACTCTACTGTTCATTTTTGAGGTTTGAAAAAATAAATATTTGATTTGATATTTGTAACAACTTCTAAAAATATTCTGGAAACAGGTAAATCGTTTTTTCTGGCCGTTAAAATTTCTGTCAAATCAAAAAAATATTTTTATTTGAAAGAATTGTTTATTACAAAATAGTGTAATGAATACATTATGTTTTATGAATCATACGATGCGGGGCGGATAAAACGGGCGGAGCTTAACCGTTGCATTCTGTTTTTTAAACCTTAAGGTTAAAATGGCGCATCGATTGCTCAATTGAAAAAAATTCTATTAAGGCAGTGATACATGTATACGATTTTTGCCTTTAAGGCAATAAAAATAGTCGCAATAAAAATTGATCATGGTTTAATCATAACCTTCAAAAAAGTTACAGCAATTTCAACCAATCAGCGCGCTGTAGTTTTTTCTATCTTAAAGAACCAATTTTTGTACCTATCACTCCTTTATTCGCCTTTTAACGCAAAATATCTGACGTCTGGTGATTGATTTTCAAATTAGAGCCAAAGGTGTCAAAATTCCAAACTAATACAAAAAATCTACATTTTATTGGTGATTTCGTTTTAAAACTTTTGCACATTTACGCAATTACGCATAAAACATTTATATTTTAGGTTATTAAATTATAATGAAATGAACATAATTTACCAATAATACTATAACATTACAGTTAGGGATTTCGATTTCCCTAGAAATTTTATTTCCCAAGAAACCAAGAATTTTATTTCCTAACGAATTTCATTTCTCGAGAATACAACTTTCACAAAATATGCCATGGGAGCGATTATTACAGCAATAGTATTTAGATTGCCATGCAAAATACGTACCACAACACGTTATTATAGCGGTAGTTTTACGATTTTCACCATAGCAACGCGATAGTTTTACAATTTGCACCATAGCAACGCGATAGTTTTACAAATTTTACCATAGCAACAATAAAATCCTAAACAATTATCTCTAAATTTGTAATTGTATTTCAATTTTTTTTATTATGATTGAATTTTTTATACACACAATCACACATCAAAGGAAAAGCCATGCAAACAAAAGCTTGTCAAATAATTTGCATACAACATGACACAAATAGATGAATTGTGATTCAATTGCTGACGGGAAAGTTGTATTCTCTTACTAAATCCAACACGTGCTGTAATTAATGATCGATAATAATTGAGCACTAGTTGTATTACGAGTGAGAATTAAAGGTTTTCAAATTTTTTCTGTAGTATCTGGGAAATTATGGAGAATTTTAAAATATTTTTTAATTTAGTAGATTTTCCAAAAAAAATATTTTCAATGGTATTGATTTATTTCATGCCTTCTGGCAAAGTAACATTTCCGCCATTTCGAGTTTTAGTGTGTGGGCCGAAGAGATAACTTAGCATTTTTATTGCATTGATGCCATTCTATCATATAAAACTATAATTCTCTATTGTTTTGTAGCCAAAACTCTCTCTATTCTCTCTCAGGTCTGGCCACAAGGAGGTATACAAGATACAACGAATGGCACCCAGGTTCTCTGGCTGATGGAATCTCATGTTATTTGACAAGCTAAAGAAAACCGTAGTTTGCTCAAGAATTTACAACTGAGAATGTCTGAAAAATTGTACAAAAAAAAGATCGCATCTGGAGTTATTGAGCAATAGGTTATTGCCAATTGTAATAACCACTGATGAAGTGATTTTTGTTGAGGTAATAAGGCAGATTCACCTTTGGGCTTTCCGGACTGGAATGGAAATTTCCGTGTATTATAAATATAGATGCAGTACTCGGCAAGTGAAACGACCATTTAGTATTCGAGGTTTTGATAATAAGCGTTGGAAATTGGAATAACTCCGAGCACACGAATCAGCTTTGTGGAATAACTGTAATACCATTTGAATTGGTATCAAAATGTGAATGAGTGTTTTAACCCAAAAAATTTAATTATTTGCACCCGGCTTCTGATGTAGAAGGCCGGCCTTTTACTTTCTAAAGGGTAGTGAAAAAATCAGCACCTAAACGAACTAAATTTTTTCATTATTTCAACTTTGATTTGAATAATTTTAGATTTTTAGGAATTTAGTAATGACTAAACATCAATTTAACAGAAAAATTATTTTTCAATATAATCACGTCGAGAAATGATGTTTCACAATTATTATAAAGTTTAGAGAATTCTCGACACAAGTATTCCAAGATCGCAATTTCTAATTACAGTTAATAAACTAAGTAACTAAGTTCTTGTGTAGTTTAGCTTCGAAATAAATATTTACCTCCTTTGACTTGTATAAAGACTGTCTCTTGCGGTACTTAAGGTGAACAGACCCTAATCATTTTGCTTTGAAATGCATAAAAGGCAACTGAGGTGGCCACAAAAGTAGAAGCAATGATAAAGTAGAGTACTAGATATTTTTAACAGTAATTTTAACCTCATTTGACGACTGCCATGATTTTGCATGCAGATATTATGCGCCCATTACACGGTCATTAATACTGTCAGTACTTTCTAATACTGACATTAATATTGATCGTGTAACTTAAAGTAATCACGAATTATGATCGGTAATGAATAAAATCCGGATTTTCTGATTTAGAGACATCATTACTGGTATATGGTGGGGATAGTGTCATGTCATTATTATTGACCGTGTACGGTTCGTGTCGTTACTCTATTTACTTCTTTACGCTTTCTACTCGTTTTGCTTATTGGAGAATTTAGTATCTGTCAAATTAAAAATCGAAAATTATTGCGGTATTGACAAAGTGAAATAAGTGTATTATTAAAAATGGATAATTATGAATATGTGTACATGTTGGATAACGTAGAGTTAAGCCTGATATCCGACCCTGACGAATCTGATGCACCCGAATTGAGTAAAACAATTAACGAGCCCAAAGATTTGGAAAATTTTTGTAGATATTTATGAGAGTCTATACCATAACTATGGAACCCCACACATCCGGGGTGTATGAAAAACGATAGTAGGAATAGTGAATTGGACACGCTATTTCCAACATACGACGCAAAATAAATACGCTTAAGTTTAATTATAGAACGACATGAAAAAAATACTTGATTCAAAAAGATCGGGAATTAATCCGGACATGGTGTATCAGCCCACTTCATGGCTTTTCTATACATTACAGTTTTTAAGTAAATACGAAAAACTCGCAAATTCCACAACTAACCGATTGAGTGAGGTTAGTACCGTGCGTTTGTAATAAGTCTTTACTGATTTATTTCATATTTTCAGACTAAACAAAAAGCGATGCTCTGCACGATGAGGCGCTGACTTCATCGCGCTCAAGTATTTATTCACCACCACCACCAAAGCGAAATAAACGCCCCAATGTAGGATCAAAGTAGGATGAACTTTTACAGATAGCCTGTAACTATTTGGAGCAATCCAACACAAGAAAAAAAGAAGAAAATGTTCCAACTATAGCCATTGCTTGGAGTGAAACCCTCAACAAACTTGATCCTCTTCGAGGGTTATAACACCAACCGGTTTTATGTCAAATTCAACTTTTGAATCCAACTCTTCTCAACCTCCTCGACAGAAACATGTACCGAGCCCAATTTCTGTGTTTTTTAAAAATTAGCAACCGAACAAATAATAAATAATTTTAAATTTAATGCTGTGAATTTTTTCAGTAAACGTATAAGTACATTTCTCTTGCGTTTCTATCCCAATTTCCCTTCATTATTATAGTAAGCACATAATTTATCCCTGTTTACTTTTGCAACTGATGAATTATTTCTGCTAAGTGTATTTTGCACATGAACATAGGTATTATTTGTGCTTCCTTCATTGGACGCAAATTATGAATGGTTATTTTCCTTAGCTAGGAAGTTGTGCAAATAACAACATGCCATTGTTATTATTTCCGCTTTGCGAGGTTCCAGGTTAATTGGTTTTTGGACAACGCCAAATCTGGATGTCAATATACCAAATGCGTTCTCCACAACTACGCTCTTGACAGTCTTTTATTGAATTTATATCGAGCTTCATTTAACGATTTTTGTGAGTAAGGTTTTAATAGATGCACATTTAGCGAAAATGCCTCGTCCGCGACGAACGCATATGGATAAACTTCTCTTGTATTTGGTAAGGAACAAGCTTTTGGTATATTAAGGGTTTCTCTCTGTATTAGTTCCCCAAATTTGGAGTAATACAAAACTCCTCCACCTGATATACGTCCAATTATTCCGGCGTCCACCATCACGAACTCTTTCCTGGCATTTACTACAAAATGATGAATTTGACCAAAACCGTTAGCAATTTTAATCCATTCATCTGGGGTTGGGGGAAACTAAAAAAAAAAATTATTTAAAATAATATGGTAAACTATAGGTAAACTATAGGTAAACTTACTTTTAAGTAGCCTTTGAGGACATATATGAGCACTTGACAAGTCTCTATGACAACATTGCTTAGTGTGGCAGGTGAGATAACAGCAGAAAATTTCATGTCTTCAAAATTCCTCCCCGTCGCCAAGTATCTCAACGTTAATGCGAACCTTTCGTTCGCTGGTATGCTTTCTCTCATGTTTGTGTCCTGTCTTCGTATAAATGGTTCAATCAATTGCAGCAACTTATTAAATATTCCGTCACTATTTATCTCTTTGAAGAGGACAATATGAGAATAGTTAGTTATTCCATTTTTGGAGCAACGAGAAATAAGGTAGGATTAATTTTATTGACCGCCAGGAATATAAATGGAGCCACATCCCGTCAAATTGTGCGCAGTTGGTCGGACACAGATCTATTAGTCGTCGGGTGTCTGAAGGTGGGTTGCCTGGGTGCATTGCATATAAAAAGCGATTTATTTTTAAACAAAATTTAAAACGAAGGGTACATTTCGCAAAACACCACTTACACAAATCGAATAGCGTTGCGGAACAAGTCCTCCGAAGCGATTAATCAAAGTTTATTTTTTTTGAGTTGAATGGTTGTGAGGTGGGAACGTTATGGCTTAGAAACATTTTCCTACCGCCGCGTTGGCAATATTCAGAATTAATAAGAAGCCTTATTCAGCGTAGGTTTAATGATCAAAAAATTTATGATTTGGGCGCAAGGCCCCTGACGTTAACCCAATCGAGGTAACATATGGGCAGAAGTTGAGCAAGGAATAAAAAGGAAAAGTTCCAAAAATTCAGACGAGCTGTTCTTCTATTTGAAAGAAATCTAGGAACACTTTCCAGGCGGCCGTATTCTTGAAATTCACTAGAAAAAAGTCATCAGTAAATTTCTAGTTAAATATGTCATTTCAGTTGAAAATTGGAAGTCACGGGAGATTTTTTCTATTGAATTTAAGAATATTGGTCCCGTGTCACTAGTTTCCCTTGGGCTTAATCCCCAGAAAATATTGGGATTTGAATTCATGGTTATTTGGTTTAATTTTTTAGTTCTGTCTATGTTCGTTGTTAATTATCATTTTTCTCGAAATATAATTCTGTGAAGTACTACATGTGTTGTTTTTCTTCGTCACTAACTTGCATGTAAATTTCCTCATGGAGTTTGGCCATTTAATCAATGGGTTTTTGTATTCTTGCTAGAGACAGTTGCATAGCTGGTTTTGTCCCAGTCTCCACCAAGAGATTAACCATTGATGGCACTTATACTTTCCAACCAAAGCACAAAAAAGAAATTAATGAGATAGTAATCATCTCGTAAAAGTCTGCAAAAGCGGCTCACGGTCCAATTTAAACAAGGAAGCTTTAGACGGTTGCATAAATATACAGTTATACCAACTATAAATTTTAATTATAAATATTTAATTTAAAACAATCACACAGTAAAAGCAAGTTATCTTTGGTACAAGAATAAAAAAAAAACCGGATGGAAGATGATGCTACTTAATCAAATTTATATAGCAGAATGCAAATAGGTAATTAAGGTTAATTCTATTCCATTTTATATGCCAAATAAAGCAATTACATATTGTGCTGAAAACCTATTAATTTCGTAATTAGAATAATATTAGTTTTACCATAACATTGTACATTAAGAGACATTGCAATTGAATTTGCACTCTTTCAATTAGTTTTGCCAATTGATTTAGATTTATCTATATCTAAATGTAATTCACAGTAACTTTCGGAATTAGTTCTGGAATTTAGTTTTATAATGAGATATTTGATATATTGATTTACTATATAAAAATAAAAAAGCAGGATGTGATTTACGATCATTTTGAAATTTACTGTAGATCCTAAAGTTATATGTATGTATGTATGTAGGTTGCCAGCATAATAATAAACAAAGAGCTAATTTCTCGTAACTATGTATACAAATACAATATGTACAGTACGAGCACTTTATTAAGCAAATAAAATCCTGAGAAAAAAATGAACTTACATACAAACGAGGAAATTAAATTAGAAATTTTGTAATTTTAATTTAATTTTTCCGAATCGATTGGTCTTATATAAATAGATACTACCTATACCAAATCTATAATCCGTATATATAGTACAAATAAATTTCTCTAATGCCTAGCCTAAGACGGTAATAAAACAAACAAATAAAATTGGATTAAGATAATTGAAAAATTATAATCTCATCTCGAATATCATCATCTTATACATACTATATTGATTCGATTTTTTTTTTTCTATTTTTATAGTTAAGCTTGATCTCATAACTACTTGATTCTTGTTTTAGTTATTGTTATACGATCAAATGTAATCTGGTCATTTGTATTTAAATTAGTTTCATGATGATAATAAAAAAAATAAATTATTAATATTTCTTGTATAGAAAATTATCTGAATCACCTTCATCAAAAGTCTATGCGTCTGATCGTTTCTTTTAAATCCGCATGTGTGTATATTATGTAGATCGCGGATGAATCATAAAACTCTAAATACAAATATGAAATTCTGCTCTCTTGAATCATAATTAGATCAATTCTATAAATATTTAAAAGTAAAATGAAGATCACCTTGTTGTGTTCGAGTACAAGTATATATTTGCTTTGTTGTTCTAAACGGAAATGTTTAAAAAATATTTCGTTTTTTAAGTTTTAAACTAATTTTTAATTTTTGGTTTTGTTTGGTTCTCAATTGTGGATCCAACAACCAAAACAAAACAAACCTTTCAAAGTGCTTTTATTATACTCGTATCGTATGTGTGTATGTATATAGCCCAATTAAGACTTTTGGAGAAAAAAAACCACTTAGCACATTTTTTTAAACTTTCAAATATTTATTAACAAATTATAACAATTAAATTAATTTAAGGTATAGTTTTGTTAAGATAAAATTGGATTTCGTTTTTGTCAAAAATATGAAATAGTTGTGAAGAGCATTACATTATGTACATACATAAACTTAGGTACAGATAAAACCTTTATATTGTTTTTTGGTACACGTAATTGGAAGATGTAATATAAGAAAATCCCACACATACCACAAAATCTATATTATTTACATATACTATACAATTCTTATTTATTTCTTATTTTTTATATTTTAAATTAAGAAATAATTTATTTATTTTGTTTTTGTTTTGTTTTAAATGCTAAAATAATTATTGTTTGACATGCGAGAAATATTTTGAGCTATTTTTTGTTGTTGCTATATTCATCTCTTTATACGGTTTACGGTAATTTTTTGTCTTCAAGAAGAAATTGTTTAATCTTTAAAAGTTATGGATGGAAATAAAACTTATTAGAAATTTTTTATTTTTTTTTATTTAGTTTCGAATTGTGGGAATTTTGTTTTGTATTCTAATTTTTGCTTTTTGTTATAATTGATTTTTACTCTATTTTAGGAGAAACGGACAGTTATGAGCGATGATTATACCTGTTAAGTGGTTTGAAAGGTCAATTTATGAAAATTACTGAGTATAATTTAGTTATTTTTGTTTTTTCAAGTCAGTTGTTAATATGAGTCAAAATGGAATTTAAGGTGAATCGAATACGGGTTTGTTTTTTTTTTTTCATTTTTTTTATGTAACTTAAATCCATAGTTACACAAAAAAAATAATCGTTTATTCTCAGATATACCGCACATAAAATTTAAGTTTAAAAAATATCCATTAATTCGGCTTCATGAGCAATTCTTTAATCGGTTGCTTAGTGCACTTTACTGCCCGCCTTCCTTAACGGGCATACATTTCTGTAACTATATTTCATACAATTCAATTTAACAACACGTAAAAATTATGCATCTTCTGCTGTGATATGATCCACGGTCGGCAGGAAAAGGTGGATACCCCAAGTACCACAGGAAATCACTAGATGAGGTAGATGTAATGATAAAATGTAGACTTACCGTAAGCAACTAATGTAAATCCACCTAACCATAAACGATATGTCTACTGTCAATTAACTTTATTATTAACCTAACATCCGAACGCAAGCGTTGTATATGGTGTCAGAAGTGAAAAATTAAATCGATTAACACCACAACAATTATAAATCTAAAGGTGTTAAAACACGCAACAACAATAATATATGTGGTAAAATCACCTATTTAAAAATAAAAAAAAATTAAAAAACACGTGAAAATAAAATCGATAAAAAATGTTCGACAATACCGGAAAACAAAATGGCAGAACATCTTCGACAACCGAAACAATTAACAATCTCAGAAAATATCGCAAATGATTGGAAGATTTGGATCAAACAATTCCAATTCTACAGCACAGCAACAATGTTGGACAAGAAAGACGAAAAAATTCGAGCGGCCACGTTAATGACGTGCTTAGGTATTGAAGCGAGAAAAATTTTCGACACATTCCAGCTACAAGAGGACAAAATTTACATACGACGAAATAGTAAAAAAATTCGATGATTATTTCACACTGAAGAAAAATATCACGTTTGAACGGTACACATTCAACAAAATGTCACAAGCTGAGAATGAGAATTTTCACGAATACTACACAAGAATTAAAACACAGGTAATGATTAATGAAGTGTAATTTTGATAAGTTAGCTTATAAAATCAGAGAACGTTTGTTGGTTGATACTGAACACCGCTGAATAAAGCCATAATGCGGCCCTTACACGGTCAATATTAATGTCATTGACAGTATTTATAAAATATTGCGTTATTACTCCTTTATTACTTCTCAACCTTACACGATCATTATAAATGACATTAATTGCATCATTACCGTTTACCTCACAACTCGAAATGGATATTAAAAAGATAGCGTGCGTTGCTATAATTTTGGCATTATCCACAAAAAAAAACTATTAAACGTAATCACAAGTCATCCTTCTAAAATAAATTAGTGCCAAAGAAGCAGATGAATTTAAGAATTATTTCAGAATGAGTAAGGGAACATTTAATAAACTGCTGCGAATGGTCGAACCATTTCTCATAACACAGGACACGTGACTGGAAGATTAGCAGTAACTTTATACGTTATTTAGCTACGGGAAGGAATTTAAAAGATTTAAAATTTTCAGCTGTGATGTCACCTGTTTCTATAAGCCAAGCTATTATTGAAACCTGCGAAGTGATCATATATGTACTGCAAGAGTACATAATTTAGTTTTATTAAGTTTATTTATTAATAGGTTGTAATTTAAGCTCAACACTTATTTATTAAGTAATTCAAATAATTTATTGCGTAATGAAAATACATTTTAGACATTGTACTATTTTATTCAGGATCAATATTTGTAAGGAATGCCGAAATTGTTGCCTGTCCTTGTTGCTCTTCAGAAGAGAGTTCAGGAGAAGTGCTTTCAAAAGTAACAGACTGATGTGAGGTTGATATTGTGTTCCCTAATCCTGATTGATTTTAATTTCAAAAAGTATGTCATTAATGGCTTTCTCAGCAAAGATTCTTTGCTGAGGACCTAGCGTTGTGAGCGTTTCACCCAAAGCTATGGCAGTTGTGCTATGAATCTCGCTTTCTATTGTCCTTAATAGTTTAAAAAAAGTCATTTTTTTGCTTCTGGTTGTATTTATCATTTATATTAATTTTCTTTTATATTTATAAATTTTTTTTTTTTCAGCTTCCAAAAACTCCTGAGGAATGGACTAAAATGCCAGATGATTTTAGTCATTTACATTGGTTCTGGAATACTCTGGGGGCAATAGACAACAAACATATTGCCATTAAAAAACCACAGAATTCAGGTTCTTTATATTATAATTATAAAGAATTTTATAGCATTGTTCTTTTGGCGGTGGCAAACGTAAGAAAGGAGTTTATGATGGTAGATGTAGGCATGAATGAAAGGATATCAGATAAGGGATTTTTATTCTATTCGAAGTTTAGCCCTAAATATACCAAGACTCAGACGAGGTATTTGCTCTTGATGTAAATATAATGAAGCCTTATCCTCACAAATTATTGAGTGAAGCTCAATTTGAATTTAATAAAAGGTTATCAAGAGCTCGTGTAGTTGTGAAAAATACCTTTGGGATTTTGGCGTCTAGATTTGGGGTTTTTCAAAAACCAATCAATCTTAAACCGCAAAAAGCTCAAACAATTATGTACAATGTCCTGCTGTTATTTGCATAATTTTTCAGCCAAAGAAACCCGTCAAATATACTTTACCAGCACAGAATCGTGTAGAGATAAAGGTATAGCTTGGTAGATTTGCAAAATACTTTATACACAGCACTTTAGACACAAAACCAATAAGAGATAAATTGTGCCTATAGATAATGAAGGCAAATTGCCATAATACCACTCCGGGGGATGCTAAATTGATGCTGAATATATTTTAATTAAAATATGTAGCTAAATAATTCGAAAATATGAAGTACCTATGTAAAAATTGATAATATTTGTATATAAAAAATCTTATAGGTATGAAGTTACAAACCTTGTCCAGTTTGTTGAATATTACCATTTATAGATTGTTCAAAATTATTTAAAAACTGTAGGGCGTAAAACACCCATGAGATTGGTTGGTACAGTGTGTCTGTACTTGTTCCTGATATTTTGGATGCCGCTATTTTTTTAACCTCTTTCCTGTAATTAGAGCGTAGCACGAATAGCATCTGCTCTCGAAGTACTTCGGTATTACCTTTGCTTCCAACTGATTCCGTATTTAATTCCCTAGCTGATGGTTCTGTATTCAATTCCCTAGCAGGCGAATCGTTACACTCAGGAAAACCAACACTTAGGTCAGCGTCGTTTATCACATCCATTTCATTTAATTATATTAGGTCAACGGTGTAAACGATTCAAAAAATACACTTCACTAAACAAGTTTTAATTTTGAATAGAAACAATCGAATGAATAGAACAATTACGAGTTAATACTGCAAAAATATTTAGATGGCAGAAATAATCATTTTTAACGACAACTTCCATCACACAGATTAAGCTGACAAGATAACCTCAGGGAGTAAGTTGTTTTACATATTAATAGTATCCTCGGAAACCGTTTTTAAATATAATAGTATATTATAAACCAATGTTGAGAAGTATGCTATTATAGCCCGAGCGAGTTTATAACCCGAGACGCGAGGGCTATAATAGCACTTCTCAAGCGTGGTGTATATATTATTTTATCCACTACTAGTCGTAGAAGGCACACCAACCATTAGGATTTTTTTTTTGATAAGAAAATTAGTTTGATAAGGTAAACACTTGCGCTTTAGTAATATTAACTATGTCGAAGTAGCCCGAATTTTTTACTGAATTGTAGTAAGCGTAAATTTAAAATGACACTGCATTTTGTTTTGTTATTTGAAGTTTTAATTTTGTTGAGTCAGTTTGGCATTCAACTAAAAAAAAAATGGAGGATGATGATTTAATCGGCACGCCACCTGAAATATGTGAGATAGTTGAAAATATAATAGACCAGCTGCTGCCCCAAAAATCGAGGGATATTTATAACAATAAAAATCGCATTACATCTAGTGTTCATTTTTCAATATTAACTAGTGGTCAATAATAAGCGTATTTCCTTGAAAAATTTACAACAATAATTGCATAGGATAAACCCTCGCAAGAATAACATTAACCCAAAAAAATATTGGGTTAAATTAAACCCAATTCTAATTTTTGGTTATGATACCTGCCACCAGGTCATATTACATATTAAATTTATATTTTATTTCGAAAAGTTGGCTTTTGCCAATTAAATCAAATTCGCTATTTTCTTGGGAAACAAATAAACCCAAAATAGTTTGGATTCAATTTTGGTCAACAAAATTCGCTAAATAATGGTGCTATTCCATGGGAATATTTTACTGAATAGTAACAAAGTGTTTTTTTTTATAGCAGAAATTTTAAGGGGAATTTTGACAGCACTTGTAAATGAAAATTATTTCTTGTTATCAAAATTGTCAATTTTTAAAACGGTGAAGTGAAAATTAAGAAGACAATATGGCTGATAGTGTTAATCAGAGAACGGAACTGGTTGCTTGTAAATAGTTTTCGAAAAATTTGCTTGCAAAATATCAAACAAACTCGATCTTACTTGTAAATATTGGCATATAAAATTAAATTTCTGATGTTTACTTTAAGGTTTTAAGGTAACATTTAGTGATTTTCTGCATCATATTAGCAATTGAATAATGTAAACAAAAACCAAACGGCACATTGCCGTGCTTAAATTTCGAAAGTGATGGAAAAGGTTATGTGAAAAATTATGAAAAATTTTATGTTTTGATATTTTTATTTTTAGTTTTTTACTACAAATCCATAAAGGAAGCAGATACGTTATCATTCCAGAATCTGACTCAATAGCTTATAAGGAACCTTTTTTAATAAATTAATGTGGGATTTGTTTCGTGTTTAAGACAGAAATGTAAACATTATCGTATGACACCCAATCTTCCTGATACCTTAACAAATTGCATTCTGCAGAGGATATACATATTTACTAACCCAATTATATCTCGGACTAACGGGCAGTTCCAGATGATTTTCAAAGTTATTAGAGAATAACCCCATTACCAAATTTAACTGAATTGTAACGTACACCACTATCTACAAAACTTACGAATTCCTAGGAGTGTGCTTTTCAGTTTTCACGCATTTGGTATACTACACGTAGAAGGTACCCGAAATTGTATTTTTTTTTTTTAATTTGGCATGGTTAAAGGTTTTCAAGCTATAACAGGCCACAAAATTCATTAAGCAGGTTATTAAGTAGTTCACTGTAATTATTTTATGGGATGTTTCCTTTAATAATTTTGAGCAAACTATTGATCCATTTTCAATATCTATACTGAAGTACAGTGTGCCAAAGAAAAGTTGTTCGAGGTGATACCTAGATTCATATTTTACTTAATACTAGCTTTTTAACTATTTAACGTAAATCAAATGTCTTTAGATTAAGTTCTAGGATTTACTAACACCTTTATTTTGTTGATAACACACTGGCATATTGAAGACTCTTTCGAGGTTACTTTTTTAATTTCGTTCGTTCTCCTACTCCATACAAAGAAATTCAAAATAGTGTCGATTATAATAATTGCTTGCTTGTTGTAATTATCATCAAACCAGTCTTTACTTTAGAGATCGAAATGACTTGCTTACGTCGGTGCTTTTGGAATATCCTCAAGAAGAATAGTAAGGACTTAGGAAGCCTGAATGATCAAATTAATTCGCAGTTACACCACCACAGAATATATTCTCACCAAACTTTTGTTGGAACTATGTTGGTTTTTAAACACGTTTGTCTGATGCTGAATGATGAATCGTTTCTAACCAACAGCACGAAGTTCTCGCTATAAGTGGATGCAGCTGTTAAATAATGCTACTATAGGTTATGTCTACTGTAACGAACTTTGACAATGTTTCATTTAATGATTTTATTTATTGCCAATTGTTAAATTTTTGGAAAAAACGATAATTAGAAAAAACATTTTAAAGGTAGTGGTTTTTTTTTGTTATAAAAAACCAAACGATTAAGGTAAAATATTCGTAAAGTTGAGAACAAGCTATCAAGAATTTTTCCAATTAGCTGCGGTATTCAACAAGAAGATGTCTGTCGCCAATACTCTTTAATGTGATTTCTGGTTTTAGAGGCTATACGAGGCAATTTACTTGCGGCCGTACTTTGTGTCTTAATATCTTGGAAATTCGACAAGCTGATGTTGTATAGAGTGTGGATCAGGACTGTTGTCATGTGTAGGTGTGAGAGTGAGACATTGACCATGTAAAAGCTTCTTATTATTATTATTATCAACCAAATTTAATTTATAAATAATAATTAATTAATTACAAACGGGGTTGAGAGAAACTGATGACAAAGGTCATTAGTTTAATATGCATTTATGTTTCAATATGTGTTGGAATGGTAAGATACTCTAAAATAAAGGTTACTACAATTTATTCAACTTGAACTACATGTGCGTAATCTATACATCAAAGTCGTTCAGTTTGTCTTCTTTAACTTGTACTAAAAATGGGGGTCCTGAGACGTTTTAATAGAACCCGATTTTCCATTTATGTACATGTAAAGCAGCATATTTAAAATGAGCATTTTTTATTTCTGCCGTTCCCAGCAACGCATTTTGTATTATTTATCATTAATTTAAATCAAAAATGTGCCGCAGTGGCCGGCGAGCTGTACTCGTTTAGGTTTATATGACTTATTAGGTTGATCGTTGTTTTTGCTTAGTATTTTATTACAGCAAAGCATGAGCGAGACGCTACAAATTTTGGTATGACTTTATTTGTTTTGGTGATTTTCTCTCCAAATAACTCACATGCCTTACTTCTGCCTTTTGTTTTGGCCTCAATTTTAAAGTTCATCTTATAATTTGTTGCTTTGTACAATGGCAATCTTTGAATTATCTCTGAAAATCGGAACATAAAATTTACATCTAAGCCTTAATTATCTTAATCACCACCATTCTATCTAGAAAGGTAAAATTTTTATTAACATTTTGATAACATTCATACAAAGTATACTACATATCTAAAATATTCAGTGATTTCAATAAATCCAAACTAACAAAAATTCAAAACGAAACAAATTCCGCACAATTTCGAAATTTCAAAAAAAATTAAAGATTGCTTGCAAGTAAACCAAAAAAATTTTCCGAGTTGGGCAACAAGATTTACTTGAAATTTTATAATTTGATTTTGCTTGTTGCAACAAAACGAAACGAGCAAAATTACTCGAAAAATATTTTTTCTCCGATCGTAGGAAAAAATATATCTTTCCGTTGTTTTTTCGAAACGAAAAGCTCATGATTCCGGTATGTTGTATTTGTTGCTAAGCAACAAGTATAATATACATATTCCCGTATGGATTTTTAATTGTTTAGAAGAAATAAAAGTACACTTATAAGGTCAAACGCATTTATTTATTTTAATAAAACAAAACAAAATGTATTTATGTCTTATGATGTCGTGGCTAACTAAGCAATAATTTTATGTTATTTTCGATTTTTTACTTTGTTTTGATTTCTTAATATGATAATTAATGAATAATACTAAAAATTATTTTGGGTTTATATTCGTTTTAAAGTCCGATCGGAGAAAAAATAGTATGTACAATTCGGAGGAAAAGTGCATTCCCGGACTCCCGTTGTTTCCACTATCGTCCGGGAATGCAGTACTTTTCCTCCTAATTATACAATATACTATTTTCGTATTTTTCGTATGTTTTTGTTTTGATTTTGCTTGTGCTTGCAATAATAAATTTTTATTTGTTTCTGATCGAAATTTTACGCTTGTTTCCGTTCTCTAGTGTTAATGTGGAAATTTTTTCAGTAGTGACGATGAAAAATATGTTTAATTAAATTTAATTCAAAATAAATAAACACCAAAAAAAGGAAATTCTGGGTACGGCCGTATTATTTGGAGCGAACTCAATGCTAAGACAAGACCCGAAGCTGTTCTATATATACACACACGGATAAATGTGGCTCAATTTGATGAATTGCTGTTGATGGTCGGGCCACTAATTGCAAAAGAGACTTTTGTGAGAGAAGCTTTGAGCCCTAGTTTACGATTGGCCGTGACGCTACGGTAAGCATTATTTGAAATATAATATATAATTAGAAATTTTGGTGAAAGTAAATAATTTAAAATGGGTTAGGTACCTAGCAACGGGTGAATTCCAAACCAGCATCGGAATTGCCTATAAATGCTCTCAAACAAGCATTCATAGAATTGTGAGCGAAACAACTAAATGCATAACAGCTGTACTTAAAGGTAACGTATTTCCCAAAATATTCAGGGAATAAAATGGTGGCATCTGGTTTGAGGAGAGGTGGAATTTCTCTCACTGCATAGGAGCAATCCACGGAAAACACGCCGCTATTCAACTAAGCCAATTAAACATTTTAAATTACAATTAAATATAATTTTATATTGTATTTTAGGCCCCCAAAAAATCTGAATAAACCACTTTTCATATTTTGTCCGGAAATCGAAGTATGTTAACAAATTAAATAATGGTCCATTCCAGGTTTTTGCAAAATTTGGGGATATTCTCTTGGAGATAAGCCGGGTTATGACAAAATCACCATCTAGCGCATATTGAAATTAAATTAAACGGTGATAAATAGTGCAATTATTTTTCTTTTTAGTGGGTGCCATTAGATTCTAAAATAATCCACTTCTACGTGCGGCATTTAAATCATAACGACCAAACCCAAATTTAACTTAGAACCTAATTTAACTCTCACGGGCACTCGGATGGTCGCTGCGCTCCCCCTTCCCCCTCCCCGCACGCTTAGCCCTCCGAGAAGCTTTAGATTTCAACTTCGGGCGACGTAGGAGCCGTGATCAGCAAACATGTCGCACTGCGAGCCGCTCTGTGAGCCACACGTAGGAGCGGATTATATAGAATCTATTAATGACTCCCACTAAACATACTCCGATTTCCGAACAAAACATGAAAAGTGGTTTAGTAAAATAAAATTTGCAACAATCACCGTTCAATTTGATTTCAATATGCACTAGATGGTGATTTTGTCATATTAACCCCACTTATCTCCAAAAGAATATCCCCAAATTTTGCACAAACCTGGAATGGACCATTATTTATTTTATTAACATACTCCGATTTCCGGACAAAACGCCAAAGATTATTTAGTAACGCGCGTGCTTCTCAGACTTTACTTTCAATTTCTCGATAAAACATTTCAATATTGATTGGTTACTAATACTTTCAAACATTTTTGTATTTAGGAAAGATTTAGGAAGTACTTCACACGCGTTAACAAGTAGATATCACTAAAAAAAATGACACCTCACAAACTCACCATAATCCATTTTCTTGATCTTAAAAAAACCAAACTGGAATTTAAGAGAAGAAACCGTATTTTATTAGTTTATTCGAAGTGTAAATATTATAAAGGCATTTCCCCATGCACAAACGATAAACTGGAATTTCAAACCGTCATATCCAATTCTTCACAAAATTGTTTGATTTTCTTTATCAAAACTATTAATAAATAGTTCGAATTTATAAGTTCCACCTGATCCTAAGAAACTTGTATTTTCCAAAAAACCCCAATTTTATATTTTGTCGGATGGACTTTTGCTTGACGGCCGGCAAAACATAAAATTGGGGCTTTTTTTAATGAAATTAAATCAATTTTAATAAAAATTACTTAGGATCAGGTGGAACTTATAGATTTGAACTATTTGTTAATAATTTTCATATGGCAAAATGAAGCAACTTAACTAAAAATTGGGTTTGACGGTTTCAAATATCGGTTTTCCGATTTGCATGGGGCAATGCCTTTAAAGCCCATTAATATATATATCCAACCACATAACAAAAAAAGAAAAATGAAATTGGCTTTGACTTTCGCGGCAACAAGACGTTAAAAAATGTTTTTTTTTCTTTTTTTTAAATTTATAGATTTTTAATTTGTATACTATGAGATATATAGCCTATTGGCCGAAATATTTGCCCAATGGTTGTGAAATTGTGTCTACCCGACACGACACTTACCACTGGAATTTTTATTCACCGGACCAACCATTTATACAATATTTTAGCCATTCCATGCCTTAATAATATAACACCACTTCTTGAATTCATACATTATTGAGAATGAGCTCCTACACGCTCAAAATAATGCGTTTATGATGAAGTGGATATACGAGTTCATGTTACTAAATCTCAACTGTTTTAAAATAAATAAACCAAAATTAAACATATCTTATGAATTAAATTTGTCACGTTCGTACAAATAAATTTTTTAGAATGTACGGAATGAAAATTTTATAAAACAAACGTTATGTACAGTCAACACATATACAGGATTTTTCTTCAAAATAAATGATTGGGTATTTTTGATTTAATTTAATGAGAAATATTAAAAAATACCTAACCTTATAATTTGACAATTTTAATTCAAAAACGAGCATGTTTCAATGCTGCCGTTTTCGGAAACGGCAGGATTGATGCTCATTTGTCAAATTATTACAATTTTATTATTTTAGATAATAAATTAAGTTATACCAATTTGTATCATAGTATTTAGCTGCACACACACTGATTCTACCTATACGACTTCCGAATTCTCATTGTAATTGAACAAAAATATCGTTCAATAATTTATTAACAAGGTTCCAGATTTCTTTACTTGTGCATAAAGAACAATATCAGATTTAACTTTTACTGCTCGTATTTGAATATTATCATTTATTAAAACTTAGTACAAAACACCCAAAACAGTTCTATATAAACCAACTTTGTTAAAATTGGCAGATTCCAAAATTCGACCGACTAAAAAAAAATAATGATAACACAACAGTAATGATGTAAACCACACATACACGGTCATTAATACTACCCGTATAGCCACCACGCACCAGTAATGATGTCTCGAAATCAGAAAATCCGGATTTACTTCATTACCAATCAAGATTCTTCATTCCATCGACTTACACGATCAATATTAATAACATTCCCGGAAAGTAATAACATTAATATTGACCGTGTAAGGGCCGCTATAGGAATATGTAAAGAAACAACTATCTGAGATAAACAAAAAATAAACCATACATGTAAACTTAGTTAATAAATCATCTAAGAATAAGGCAGAAGTCATGAAAAAATCGACAAACGATCAAGTGTCAAACACAAACACAGATAATCCTAAAACGTTTTTTTTTTTTGCAAACGTTGCAGAATAGCACATGATAAGAAAAGTTGTCCAACATACAGAAAAGAGTGTTGGAAATACGGAAAACTTGATCATTTGACGATTGCATGTATGTATGTCAAATGAGAAAAATTATAAAAGAACTCGACAAAGAATTATATTTAGATGCGTTGTGTAATAGCGAGAAACGAGAAAACTCAGGCGCGTGGTTCGAAAAAATTACAATTAACAATCATGAGATAGACTTTAAACTTGACACTGGTGCCCAATGCAACGTTAAAATGAAAAAGTTAGCAGATAATTTAAATCTAATGGGAGAGAGACCAAACACAAAAAATTTAATTGCATTCGGAGGCCACCAAATTAGCGTTATTGGACAAGTAACAATCTATTGTTCAGTAAAAAATAAATCAGTAAAAATTAAATCATGCACAGAACTAGGGTTAGTTAAAAGGACGGAAGAAATACACGTACGATCGATTCGAAGTTTAGAAATCAACGAACAAGTATTTGAATGGACTAGGTTGTTTAAAAAATTATGTCTATGACATTGATATCAAAGACAATCCAGATTTCGTCGTTATTCCCTCGAGGAGTCTTCCTCATGCGATTAGAGATGACGTAAAAAAAGAATTAGACAACATGACAAAAATAGGAATGATTAAACCAATTAAAGAACCGACACAAATAGTATCACCGATGGTCATAATAAAATAGAAAAACAAGTTACGAGTATGTATAAACCCGTCTAATATAAACAAAAATATCCTACGACGAAATTATCTACTAAAAACGCTGGCAGAAATTTCAGATTGTAAACGTGGATTCTGGCAAATCAAAGTCAGTGAAAGAACACAAAAATACCTAGCATTTTCAACACCGTGGAGTCGTTACACATGCTTAAGATTTGGTTTAGCGTCAGCCCCAAAGTGTTCCAACAAATAATGTCGTAAATGTTCGAGGACTTACCAAATGTAGAGTGTTCAATGGACGACATTCTCATTCATGCAGCCTTAATCGAAGAATTCGAAGCTAGAACAAAAGAAGTTATACAGAAAATAACATCGGCGGGACTGAAATTAAATAAAGACAAATGTTTGTTCAACAAAAGACCACTAAAATTCCTAGGACAGATTATATCATTAGAAGGGTTATCACCGGATGACGAGAAAATCAAAGCAATAGAAAAGATCGAGACACTAAGAAACGCAAAACAACTGCAAAAATTTCTTGGAATGGTCACGTACGTACCCAAATTCATTCCCAACTCCTCTGAAATTACTGCGCCATTAACAGAACTAATAAAAAAGAATGTTAGTTTCGTATGGGATCATGATCAACAACAAGCATTTGAAAAACTTAAAAACTCATCTCCAGTTTCAAAATATTTTGACGTTAATGCAGACAGGAAATTATCGCAAGTCAAATTGCGATATGTGCGGTGTTAATCCAAAATGATCACCATATAGCATATGCATCGAAGGCTCTAACAGTAGCTCAACAACACTATCCTCAAATTGACAAGGAGGTGACAACCGAAAAAATTTTCTGTAAAAAGTTTCACGAGTATATACGTATATACGGTAAGAAGTTGAAAATAGAGACAGATCACAAGCCTATAGAGACAATTTTTAAAAAGACGATTGGAGGTACCAAAATACCAATCGCAGATGCATTAAGCAGAGATTGCAAAACAGAACTCGCCAATCCAACCGAGGAAGAATTAGATATTCAAGTAATTCTGCCTATGTCGCAGGATGTACAAAATAAAATGAAAGAAGATACCAATGTGGATAAAAGTCTTGTGCAAGTAATGTCTTATATCATGAAAGAGTGACCTAACAAAGAAAACGAAAGCCTGCATGATATTAAACACTTTGTTAACTTTAAGAAGGACCTCGCTGTATATGAAGGCATCATTTTCAAAGGCGACAAGATAGTAGTGCCAAATGTACAAAGAAGCAAAATACTAAAGATTGCACATACCGGTATACGTTCAAAAATGCTCTATATGTCAACATGCACAAAGAAGGAATGTAAAAGAACCAATAATAAGCAAGCAAATCCCGGAATATCCGTGACAAAGAGTTACAACAGATATACATACATATTTACATTCGACTCTCAAGAGTATCTAGTGATGGTAGATACCTATTCAGGCTATATAGATTCGAAAAATTAGACGTTACCACATCCGGAGAAATAATAAAAAATTTGAAGAAATCGTTAACCACGCATAGAACACCTGAAGTACTAGAAAGTGACAACGGTCCCCAATACTCATCACGCGAGTTTAAGAAGTTTGCCAAAGACTGGGAAATTATACAATATATGAAACATCGAGTCAGCCAAGTCACTTCTAAGAAAATGTTGCAAAAATAAGATGGACATTTATACAACATTACAGAATTTAAGAAATATACCAAGAGATAATGAGTTGGAGTCACCAAATCAAATGTTGCTAAGTAGAGTCACACGAACAAATTTACTGATTCAAAACGATTTGCTGACGCCCAAATCAATTAGAAATGTAACAGAAAACTTACAACGTTTAAGGGAGAAGCAAACATCTTACGCCGACAGAGGGACGTAGAAGCACCAGAATTAGAAATCAATGATAAAGTCAGAATGCAGACAGGTCACAGAGAATGGACCTCGGGTAAACAGTGAAAGGTAAAGCAGACGCGCCAAGGTCACTAATAGTAAAAACAGATGACGAGCGAATATTCCGTAGAAACAAAGATCACTTGGCTAGGACTAAACAGATAGGAAAACAGATATCATCCCAGACATTCCCTACAACCCAACTATTAGTAGTACAACACAAACTGATAGCAAACCTCGACAAGACAGTGGTACGGGAGAAATGACTACACGATCAGGAAAAGTAATAAAGCCTGCGTCAAGATTGAATCTATAATTTACGTAAACAGAATAATATGATTTTTCTTTAGTTTCTTACTGTTACGCAACAAATACAAATATGTTAAGTTAAAGATACTGAATTAAATAAGGTTAAAATTATTTGAATTGTATTGTCTACTGTCAATAAACATTATTTTTATAATTAACCTAACATCCGAACGCAAGCGTTGTATATTAATCTTATAGTAGAGTTGTCCATACCGGAACGTTAGAGTTTTTGAACATCGACAACCGCCGGATATTTTCTCGTAATCACATGTGTATGAAAGCTCAAGCATGAGTTCATGTCTGGAAATTTCCACGCCATAACATGACCTTTAGCCAGTTACTTATACCATACCAGACCTCTGAATTCGTGTCTGCTAAAGAAATCTTGCGATTTCGTTACAGGTAAAGCTACGACAAATATTCCGCCAGCATTACTCTCTTTGAAATGCTACTCACACAATTTTTTTTCAGGTGACAAAATGCTTCTTTGTACACCAATCGATTCGATTTCCCAAGATCGCTTCAAAGTCACATCTAAATCTACTTTAAGTTCTAGGTAATTAGGGTAAGGTTGCTCAAGTCGTACCCGTTAAGAAAACATTTTCAGAAATCAGAAAATATATTACTAAACACATACTTATGAGTATCACTGGAAATCTTAGTAAACCCTGCTTTTATTTATTGCAAAAAACTAAATAGTCTGCGCACATTTTCTTTAAACTCATAAAATTAAAAAAATTGAAATTGGTACGACTAAGAAAACCACTACTACTTAAGTCATGTCAGTTCATAAACCCTATACACAGTACAGCTATACACTGTGCCATTTATATGGCGTGAAAATTACCTTTGAAATCATTGAGGTACGATTTAAGCACCGGTACGACTTAGGCGACTTTCCCCGATTCGCTAAAAATGACGTTGTCGATTCATGTTCTTCTTGCCCGTCGATTCATGCCCCTGCCTGATATAGCACACAGCCAAGTATCGTATTTTGCGCAATTGTACTATCTTAGTTACACTGTTTTCTTGCGGCTTCACCTGTTGTTCGGAACCTGGGTTTTGTAATGAATGAAGGCAACATCAAATAAAACATATTTGTTCTAATAGTTAAGTTTTATTTGGTGCTTAGAAACCTTGATTTTGAGACAAGCTAACTGTATAGAAGGCTAACTGTGTAGATTTGATCATTTTCCGCCTTATGCTAAATGCTTGTTCGGTTCGGCTTTGGAAAATTATTTGAAATATAGACAATTCATATTTCTTTTAAAACTAGCTGCAATCAAAATAAGGGTTTTATCTGGTATCAACATTATTTCTTCAATCTTATTACGAACTATCCATCCTCGAACTAAAAATGTTTCTGCATGCTTTTACCGCACCAACCACATTCCTTTTTCATAAGCCACGGAACAAAAGAAAGTTAATTGAGTTTGAAACTTGAATTCGTGTATACATACGAACATTCACTTCTTCTTCAGCGCACGCAATTCCATTAACACTACATCACCACATGACCACCTAACTAGTCTGAAATCATTAATTTAATTTCCGTAACCGCAAAATGTAGCAACAAAAACCAACAATCAATTTGTTATCTTAAACGACAGTCTTTAAATTACGATCAACCTGTGAATTTATTTTTATAATAAATTTCTGCGATCGAGATTGATCACTGTAAAACCAAAAATAAAAATAAAGAGAGAAGAAAAGAAGAAAAAAAAAACCTCCAAATTCACCATGACAAGAGATCATTATTCATTATATTGTGATCGATTTTTTTTTTTTATCTTCACATTTTTTATTTAATTTTTTTTTTTTTTTGGTTGGATGCCAACAGCAAACAAGTAGTTAACTTATCGAACTCCACCGACTATGCAATATTGCGACAGTTTTTTTTTTGTAAACTAATGTACAATGTGGATATATAAAACATTGTCTGAATTGTATGGTAATTTACCAACATAGAGTACCAGAGCTGAATTGGTAAAATTGACAAGAGTAACTATAAATTTGATTAGTCATAGCGCCATTGAATATTAATTGCGATATTTTGAAATAGCGCGCGTGGGTTTTACATATATCTGTGTATGTAAAGTGGTTTACATTTGTATACGTACAAACACACACACATCTAAACAACCATCAAATATTTCATTCCTATGCTGCTTTCCGTCGCCGAACAATAAAAATGGAACATAATTTAAAAAAAAATATTTTGGTATTGTATATTCGTCTTGAATATCAAAACTGTTGAAGGCTTTTTGTAAGCCAAAAAAAAAAAAACCTAAACTAAAATAGTTTCAATAATAATAATAATAATGGATCGAAATAATAATGGCAGAAATAATTACCATGTCTTTTGATATTGTTATGAATTTATGACAAAATTGGAGTAACGTGTGGAGATTTGAATGGCGCGCGAGATGCGTGAGTTGGTTTTTTAATTAAAAATGATTTCAGTACGTTATTTGTTTTTGTCAATAAAATATGTTCGAAATCAATCAAATCACATTGAATAATGTATAACTATACACTACGTTTATTTATTATTTTGGTTAGTAAATTATGTGGAAATATGCGAGAACCTATAAATAGTTCTTATTTAATGCATTAAAATGATATCACCGTGATATGGAAGTTAATCCGATTATTATTTACTATGTATGTGTCAATACACCAACAATAATTGCTTTAAACACAAGAAGAAATGTTTTTATTTATTATTATGCTAATTTATTCAATTTCAAACAATTATTGTTTAATGTTTAAATTCGATTTCCTCTTATACAATCAATAAGTAGCATTTCATTGTTTATTTATAGCAGCATTTCACCATTATCAAATTACGCATATCCTGAATAAAAAAATATAATTCACTACACCTTATGTTTACAGATTTCAGTACAAATTTGTATAAGTTCTAATTTATCAACAGAGATTATACAAATTCAAATTAAGTTTAATACGTTTATTGTAATAATTTTGTATAATAGTTTGTCTTAAGAAAACCACAAATAAAACCTTATCTTAAGACGATTTCAATTCACTCATTAACAAAAAACTATTAAGTTTTTGGCTATAAAGTTAGATAAACTAACTCTCCTGGGTTACAAAGTGCTGGAGAAGTAGTCCAACACATCCATCCCTTAAAAATAAAGACTGGTAAGTGATACTTACTTTAAAAGAACACCGTAATGGTTGAAACTAAACGATTCACGCTATAAAAGCTAGTTTTAAACTAAGAAAAGCTAAATTACACTTATTATTGGAATAAAGTGAAGAGTTAAATATGTCTGGAGATGGATTATATTGATTTGACTTGTCAATAGCTATCGCAGGAGAAATATTCAGTTCAAGTTTCCCGTGAGAAATCTCGGAAAATTTGAAAAAGGTTCCAGCTGAAAGTATAAGTAATGAATGTATAAAATCAGCCTCTAGAGTTTTATGTCTAGAGATGTATTTTATATCGGAGATGTATCGAATTTTTCGAAATTTCCCACGGGAAACTTGAACTGAATTTTTTTCCTGCGATAGCTATTGACAAATCACAACAATAAAATACATCTCCAGACATAACACTCTAGAGGCTGATTTTATACAAATTTTCTAATGATTTTTGGAAAATCGAATTTTCCGAGATTTCTCATGGGAAACTTGAACTGAATTTTTGCCCTGCGGTAGCTATTGACCAATCCAATTAAAACGATTCAACTTCAGATATACACTCGTATATTATATCCTATTTACTTTCGGCCGATAACCACAAAATTTTTTATTTTCGGCTGGAATGTTAATAACGTAATCTCCATTATCGACTTTTTACTTTCGGCTAACTTCCCTGGCTGACTTTAACAGGATCTTAATAATCCACTTTACATTCAACATTTCCCTCAAACATATAATAACTTGAAATTTTTCGGATTAAAAATTAATTTTCGCCCATTTTGAATATGAATAGCATTAAAACTGTTAGTAAAGTGCATAAATGGGGTAGAATTGCATTTGCTATGTTTTTATAATTCAAAGAATTTTAATACTTAAAATCCGATTAAATTCCGATGAATTATTTTACTTACATTTCCATATTTTGCCCTAATCAGGTAAATGTCACAACGTGGATTGTTTCAGTTCCTGATAAACGCACATACGTTAACGAATAAAAACAACAATCGAAAAATTCTGCTTGTTTAGAAGAACGCCGGATCGTGAAATTGTAGCGTGCTAAAATTAATGATTTTATTTAATACGCAGAAAAAAAAATGAATAAAAATAAATTTCGGGAAATTCAGTTTAACCCAAGTTTATTATCAATAAAAAAAATATAGTTAAAGTAAAAAACAAAACAAAAATAAACTGATAACCAAAAAATTAAATAATTTTGTTTCTTTGAAATAAAATGAAATAAATGTAAAGAAAAAGCTATAATTACTAAACAAAATTTAATTACTACAAATAGCTAGTATACATAGAAAATTTAGTTTATCAGCGGTTTTCTGGTCACCCCCGAATGTGTCCGCTAAATGAAAAACTAGTAACAGAAAAAAAAAACAAAAGAAGATTTAGTAATCTTAACTATTGAGCAAAATTAAACCAATATTTAAAAAAAAAAAGTTTTAAATATTGAGCATTCATCCAAATAATATACCTCAGAAACAACTGTTCCAAATTCCAAGGTTATGTTGGGCGCCAGATATCTCGCACGTTTTCTGGTGTAAGCTCAGTCCGCAATCCACTCCTGCGTGTGTTCGCGAATTAAAATTTGAACTGATTTCGTTACCGAGGTCCAAAATCCTCAACATAATATCCAGAAAAATTACTACATCCTTGACCATCCCTCAATTCATGTGGTTTGCGTTCATTGTGGTCGTCAATAATAGTGGACAAGGCAGCCGAAATTTATAAAAATCCACTCAATTAATCTTCATGTTTTGATGGCACTCGATGTTTAACTTATTATTACTATTAATTATTTTTAAAGATTTTACTTATTATTAATTTTATTATTAATTATTCAACATTTCGTTTTTTATATTAATACAACAAAATGGCCATCCACATCCCATATAACATAAAACTTGGTCATTCACAAAATTTATACATTTAAATTTTAGAAATTGATTAATTCAATCCATATTTTTGTCCAGTTTATTATTATGGAATTTAATTATGATTCAAGTGTTCCCCATTATTTGGATAAAAAAATGGTTAACTCGTTTTATTATATTTCATAACAACGATCATAAAAATTTAAATTGATGCGATATTTATTGTTCAACTCCATAAAATATTATGACCACCAATATCCTCTTATCGTTCTTACAGAAACCTTACAAAATAATCTGCAGTAAAGTATTGAGATATTTTAAATTGACATTTAGTTTGTTCTTAATTTATTGATCTAACTTAGAGGAGTTTAGGGTCAAAGTAAAACATTTTTCACTTCTAAAAAAAATATTTGGTGGCCAAATTTAAAATTTGGCTTAAAAAATATTTTTGCTTTGTGAAACTTTAACCCTAATCCAACCAACATATTTTTGTTACTTCAGTAAATTCCAATTTTAGTAAAATAATATTACTAATGGACATGTTTCAAAATAAAATACATACAAGTTTATAACAAATTACAATATTTTGAAAATAAAAATTGGCTCGCACATATTTTTTCTCCCAATAGAATTGCTTGCTTGATAGAAATCGACCATTTGCTTCTATATCAAATAAAGATAAATGAATCGATTTAGCCTTAATTCTTTACAACTTCTTTACAACATTCACGGAGCTACTATATGTAAATGAAGATATTCATTGAATATTTAAAAATTTACTACAGGCGTCCATGTTTTGTTTTAAAAATAAAGGTAACTCAATTAATAGACAATACCAGTTGCTTCAACTAGTCCATCAAGAGTATTAATAAAATCCAATGCGATTGTTGGTGGTGGTCACTTCAGATGTAAAAAATAGCTTAGAGGCATACTTTCTTAGGAATCCATGGCTGGCTTCTTCCATGGCTGAAATCAGTAAGTAAAAACGAAATAGTAAGTTCCACAATATTTCTTACTAAATATAATGAGTATAAATCGTTATTAAAAATACAATTAAAATTGATTTTCTTAGAATTTTAGGATCACATTGTTATTCCTGAAGCAAATGGTTTTCTTATTTTAAAAGTTGAAGAATGATCGCATTAAAAAGAGGAAATTTGAGTCACATTTCCATGATTCGATCAATGAAGAGGAAGCTGTTGAAAAAACGATAATCGATAACGAGACAGCGAATCATGATTTAGAAATTATAAATGCAGCAGTTTTTCCGGAATTGAATTATTTTAGCAAAGCTTAAGGCAACTATTCAATACAGAAAAGAGCAGCGCTCCGAATCCAGCTTTCACCCAAAAAGGTAATAATAGATCATAATTGTGTAACTGGAGAATTAAACAGTTTATGCTGTGGCGAGATTTTTAAAACCCATTTGTTTTTCTAAAAATTGTCTTAAAGTAATACAAATTCAATTATTTTATGATGACTTCGAATGCCTAAAACCCCTTGGAAGGCATAAAATTATCCATAAGATTGGAGGAACTCATTTTACATTTCAAAACCTTCCCGATCAGTTTTTATCACAGTTAGAAAACTCGCATCTTTTTGTATTGTTTATTTCAAATAATTTAAAAACCTGAGAATCATAACATCATCATGAACGCAATCACTCAAGATTTAAAATTATTATAATCGGGCTCGTATTAGTCGTAGTTATTATATTGGAATATTGCATGGAACTGTAACAAGTATTACTCCTGACAATTTAGGGTCAATCAAATTTTAGGATATGCTGGTGGGTTTAATGCTACTTTTATCATTTACTAATTTCTTATTGGACGGTTGCATTCGGATTATGTTTGCCTGTCGTAACAAAAATATTTGAAATGAAATTTTCTGATCAAGAGGAATCTACAAAATTTGGGTTGGTAAAAAAAATCAAGTTTTTTAAATATTTCTTTTAATTCGTTTTATACCTTAAAGGATGGAGGCTACTGCCCACAAACCCCCGCTTTGAAGAGTTTTTTTAAATTGTAACATCTATTTTCAAGTATTTCTAAAAGATTTAGGTTTTTTAATAATTTTTCACAAACTAAAATAGAGAATTCAACAAAGCCGCTTAGCATTAGACCCGTTGCGCAAGGATGCCATCGAAAAGTCAGAAAAATTTTGCAAATGTTTACATTTATCAAAATATTTACGTTTGTATTTTACATACTAAAATAAAAAACTCTCCAAAGCCGCTTAGCATTGGTATTTCCGCACAACGATGACATGAGATTATGCAGATTCCTTTGGCTTTCATATTGAAGTTAACAAAAATTGAATGGGGTCTACCATTTTGATGGGACACTTTGTATTTTGTGGTATTTTTTTGGGATATTTTCGTTCGGGAATATGATGGTATACCAGAAAATTTCGGGATACCATCATATTTCCGAACGAAAAAATCTCCCAAAAAAACAAAGTAAGAGTGACCAAAAAAAGTATACACGGTATATAACGTGGAAAGACAGATGAGATTACGACAATGACTTACCGTTCCACGTTAACGTTAATGTAAAACCTATCAAGTGACAATATTGGGAAAAAGACGGGAGCATTAAAACTACCATCCATTCTGGAATCAATTAAAATAAAGGCACCGAGTAGGAATTTTAGATATCATGAGTTCCTTCATCTGAATAAACACAAAACAAACTATTGTAACAATCAACCGGTAACCATGATGTCGAAGAGTTTTAATAAAATCGACCATCTGTTCGACTTTTACTTAAGTAAAGACAGCTTTAAACGTATGTATATATGTAGGTTGAAGCAAAATTATGCTCCAACCTGAAAATATTTTTATGTCAATTTTAATTTTGATTTTAAATTTGTAGGCTTTCCTTTTGTATAAATTAGTAAATAAAAAATTGACATAGCAGGACCAAATGAAAACCAAATTGAAGCTTAATTAACTTAAATAGCTAACTAACCGATGCAATATTTCTTAAGATTGTGCAATAACCGTAACTTACAAAATCTTTCTGACAAAAAATATCAAACTAGGAGCTTTAAAATCGTCAAAAACCACAGCCGTTTATGCCTCTTCATAAATTTTCTACGTAGGTTTGACGTAAAATGTAGGTAAAAATTAAAATGGAAAATTTCGTTTACGATTCTATACAGTAATTTTCAAAAAGAAAAGGAAAAATTATTTCCGTCAAATTCTTCTGTTGCGAAATTATCAAAAAAGTGTCAGTCAGTTTTCAAGTATACGGCATGAAACTCAGTTCCTATTTATTTTATGATAAAACCAAAATAGTTTTATTTGATAAAAAACCACCTAACGCTGCATTACAATATATATGCAGGGATGCCACACCCAGAGAAATGTAAATAGAGGAATTATACTTAACCCAGGAATATTAACGATAAATTATTCTGAAGTATTAAATATTTCGCCGCCCCGGTGGCACAGATGAAAAAATCTTGGCTGGTTAATGTTGAATCAATGAGTTATCACTCATTATCCGTTAAAAACTGATTACGAAACTTCACCATGAAGCGGCCAAATCCCTCTATGGGATGTAGCGCCAGCGAAAAAAAAAAAAAAAAAAATTAAATATTCCTTTTAAGTACAATTTACGCCTAATTTTATAAATTGTTCCAATTTTTTAACAGTTTATTCCTTAGTGAGTATGTATCTTTCATAAAAAAATATTCTTGCTAATTCATGATTTATGATTATCATGAACAAGGAGTTGTAAAAAATCGAGAATAATAAATAGTTACAGTAAATTACAGAACATTTCATCCTTTATCCAAATAATGGAATAACTATACCTAATGCGCTTGATCTATTCCTCAGGATTATATGTCTCGAATGTCGTACTCTCATCATTTGCATTTACTCAATTTAACATATGTATAGTAACATATCACCAACCTACCTTAAACGTATGATAAATGAGTAAATATTTATATCGACGGAAAGTATTTGGATTTATACTGTAAGATCAACTAAAACAAAGGATGTCTATAACAATCATCGATATAAGAGAGAATTCAATATTTAATTTCACCTAATATAAGTAAGTTCCAATAGCACATTTTCGTTATTAAATAATTTTCAGAATGTTAAAATTAACTATAAATTATTTGTTTTAATAAATAAATTCATTTTCAGTGATTTAGTGCAAAGAATTGCAGTTCGATATACAACTAAATTATTATTTGAGGTACGTATAATGAATTACATGGTGTAGTATACCTATTTAAGAAATTCATCAATTGTAAATTAAAATATTCGTTAATTCTGTGTTCTTCTATGAAATAAAAGTATTGGCTTGGCATAAACATAGTCAATTAGATATAAATTAAAAGAAGTTTAATTGAATCGTTTATTCTTGAAAGAGTTCATGTCCACTTTTTCAAATTATTCAGGAAATAAAAGCCACTTTATATTGTCAACAAAAATAAGTTTCGGAGGGAATTTGAGTTTGTTGATGAAAATGTGAGTCGCTATGAAATTGTAGGCTGAATTTTGGGGGTTATTTGTCAATTATTTCAGCTGGTATGCTCATTTATAAAGCATGGACATGAGCCCTTTCAATATTAAACGAATCGTTTATTCTTGAAAGGGCTCATTTCCACTTTTTCAAATTTGTACACAGAAAAAAAACGGAGTTCTCCTGACACCGAATCAGTGTCAAATAATATCCCACCGATCGGATACAATTTTTTTTATCCTAAATAAGTAATTATTTTGATCGTAATTTACTTTTATCGGATAAACATTTTAACAATAAAAAACCACAAATCACTTTTTAAGGAAGCACGTTTACACACCCGACGGATAGAAATAATCACGAGTGAAAGAGAAATTTTAAACACATTTTCGGATACTTATTTTTAAGGATATGGGATAAAATTAAAAGATTTTTGTAGTGCGAAACCACACTGATAAAAGTTATTGTTTTACTTCAATTTTGAATGTTAATTAATTAATTCGTCTAATTTCTAATATGCAACCGGTTTTTAGACCATTTTTAATGGACATTACAAATTAACACGTAGAATAGAAGTATATTAGTATTTACGAACAATCATTCAACGAAACTCAATGATAATATGTTCCGAAGATTGTAATAGAATTTACTCTTCTCATCAGGCCGCGGCGACTACATAGACTGATTGTATCACAATTTAAATTCTATATATACAGAAGGAATATGCAGATTGCTTTAGCGAATTTAACTAATACAGCCAAATTCTCTTACAATTTTACTTTTTCACGAAAACTCCAAACGGTGTAAATATTTACTCCGATAGAACGAAAATAATCTTTGGGAAGTAGCTTTTAAAAAAATCCGCTGTTAACAACTTTTGCGTTTACTCCAAACGGTGCAAAAGTATACTGTTCGATCCTTTTGGATATTTTAAAATTTGTACCCGATCTTGCGGAGTTAATTTAGTACTATTGGATAAAAAATAAAGTTTTTTTCGGATAAAATACCATTCACACCGCGATATTTTTTTGTGTGTACTTTAGGACTTTTTGCAAATCATAAATTTTTTTTAATATTTATTACGTTTACAGTATCAAACGCTCTTTGAGAAGGTAATCTTACCTCAGTAGTATTAAACCGTAGAAGTTTAAACGTCAAACTTTCCAAACTATCAATAAACTTCCGGGCTTCCAAATTTACGTCGCTGGTCATTTCAAAATTTGAAAATTCCGAAACTTTAAATTTGGTTTTTTTGCTTTTCTGCCTTTTGAATGAACAGCAATTACCTGCTTTTTGAAAAAAATTAGGCCACCAATCCTTAAAGTTTAATATTTGATCATTATTTGATAAAATATTTGTATTGAATTTTGTAGTGTACTTGATCGGTTGATCAGGGCCCCATATTCCTCTGGCAAATAAATTCTGTCAATTTTCTTTAAATTTCTCTTGATTACTCCAAACACACGATCACAAGGTAGAAAACTATGGCCTCGAACGGGGAAATACTGATAGATTTTGGTCATGTTTTTTTCAATACGAAAAGCCATTATAAATCGTAATACCGTGTTATTACGATTTACGACCGATTTTGACCAGGGCGAAGTTGATTTTACTCAAAACCAACACAAATGTCTATACAAGCCGTGCTGTCTCTTCACATAAGATATATTGCGGTAGATTAGTTTAGTTTTAGTGATTTGTCACTATATACTACTGTGTCCAAAAAGTAGAGCCAGTTTTTATTTATTTCACAAAATATTTATTTTTTCTTCCAAATCTATTTCGTCGCCTTCAAAGTAACCCCTCCCGATCTTATGCTAACGTATTTTCTCCCCTCTTATGCTAACGTATTTTCGAATTTTCGAAACAAGAAATAAAGTCGTCTTCCGGGATAGCCTTCAGAGCGCGTAGCGATTCACGTTTTATAAGGTGCTAAATCAGACGAATACGGAGGTTGTGGAACGATATGGATCGAATTTTTGGCGAAAAAGTCACAAGAACGAGTGCAGTGTGAGAAGGTGCAATATCGTGGTGCAAATACAAATAATTGCCTGCCCCCAATTCTGGCCTCTTCTTGCGAACAGCTTAACGCAAACGACGCATCACTTAAAAAATACTATTTGTTGACGGTTTGGCCGGGTGGAAGGAATTCTGAATGAACAACACCACGATAATCGATGAAAACTGTCAACATGACCTTCAACACTTTCACGACCTTCTTTGAACTGTTTATACCTCTTGTAAATATTCCTTTCCGACAAAGCATGGTCCCCGTAGGCTTTCTGTAACATCCTTAGCGTTTCTGCACCCGAAATGTCATTCCGCAAACAAAATTTAATGCAACTTTTCTTTGCTCAATATAATTTTTTTTTTTTTTTTTTTTTTTTTCGCTGTCGCTACATCCCATAGAGGGATTTGGCCGCTTCATTTTTGAAGTTTCGTAATCATTTTGTTAACGGATAATGAGTGATTAATTCATTGATCCTACCCTTAACCAGCCGTGATTTTACATCACCCGCCGGGAATCGCACCCGGGACCTCCGGAGCGTAAAGCAAGTATGCTAACCACTGTGCCACCGGGGCGGCACAATATAATTAGAAATTGTAAAAATCGCCGAATGCACTGTTAGCGTCGTACAAAACCAAGCGTAGAACAAAAATTGATGAATGTTTTGAAATAAAATTTGTCACAGATGTATACATATATCACAATGCTGCCAACTTAAAAAAAAAAATATTTATGATGTGCGGTTTACCCATAATAAACCAATTTACTAGGTATGATCAAGCGCATGTATTGATATCTCTTTTACTAAAAAATTATGTCATTCGGTGCTTTTTTCTTGCTATACTTTTTTTTTGTAATCACTAGTTCATAGCAAACAAAAACAAATCGAATTGTTTTTCGGTGACAGTTTTTGTGAAAACAACGACGCCTTGTGATTTTATCGCACCGAATGACGAGATGCGCAAGAAAAGACGAATTTGAAACAGCTGTCAATCAGAGCTATTAAATTAGTTTATCATGCGGTTTACCCGCGTTAAATCGCACGGAAAACTGGCTTTACTTTTTGGACACAGTAGTATAAGCATGTTATAAAATAAACGAAAAAGTAAAAACACAACAATATTTTACTCTTTAATTATTAGTTTAGTATTTAAAGAGTACATGTCCTGGACATGAGCCCTTTCTAGAATAAATGATTTTTTTTTTGCAAAGTAAAACGAATATACGTGTCTGTGATACAAAACCGTCATAATACTAATTTTGACAAAAAGTGGACATGAGCCCTTTCTAGAATAAACGATTCAATTATACTTATGATAACTTTTCCATGTGCTTCAAAAATACTGTTTCAAGTGCTGAGGAACATGTTATAATATCACCCTGCGCATCACCACAGAACTCTTCAGATTTGTTTGTAGACTAACTATTTTTCTGGTATATTGCTAATTAATTTATAGATTGTTTTATTTTGAATTATTAGAATTTGACAAATTTTTTGAAGACTTCAACTGGCGCGAAAATTGTACATGTACATATGATGCAAAAGTTTCACCTCAATTTTCACCCGACCTTAGAGAATTATTCTGTACATAAATCGCAAGTTATTATGTAGAAAATAATAAATGTATGACCTTGCACGATTTCCGCCATGTCTCCAATCAAATAATTGAAAATTTCACTGAATAAAATCCAATGAGTAGTTAGCTTAAATCATTAAAATATATTTGAAGGAATTGTTGAAACAAATAAAATCATAAAACCTGCATTAATTTCTGAACAACCTAATAAAATTGTAATTTATACGTGTAGGTAATTATGTAATTAAATTAATTTAACTTGGTGACACAATATTGCTTACTCTCCCGTAATAAATCAATACAATTATAAGGAAATTATGGCTAAATTATTGTGTAACTTCTAATTATACAATCCCATCATCGATTGATTTATAATTCTAATAAAACATAAATCAATAAGACTGACCATGGCAACAAGAGAGTAACATTTTACAAATTCGCAGCAGTAGGGTTTCAACTTCGATCACTAGATCATTAGGATATCTTTTAGGAATAAAATAATTTGAGATTTTAGCTTACCCAAATCGAAATGAAGAATATATTTGATTCGCTACTCCCAATCCAGTTACAAAATCGATTTAAAGATATATTTAAGATTAACGATGTTTTTCCGCACCCACATTTACTACTCCACAAAAAAATATATATTTTATATCGCCCATAAATAACATTAATAAATTACCATTTCGACCATAAGTCTCCCACAAACTAACACGCATGCTCATAGATTTATGTAACGTATCCCAAAATAAATAGATTTATTCATAAATTTAAACTCACAAATCAACGGTAAATTATTACAGTCCATTCCACTGAATTAATCAATTAAAATAAAATTTATAATTCGAAAGTTAATTAAGTGATCATATTTACGATCGACTTTAGAAAGATACTTTGAGATCCCCTAATTTACATACTTTAACTTTAAGTTAAAAACAAAATCATCTTGCGTACCTATTCTACATTCTGTTCCACTGGGCCTCTCTAGTCTAATCCTTTTGAATACATTTTATTATCACACAACAACAAAACAAAAAAGAAAAACTAAAGCCAAAAATTCAATTCATCATTATCTCACCTTTATATAAGTATAACGCTACAACAACAACTATAAATATATCGTCTAATTCTTAAGAAATGTACATAAGAGCAACATAAAATTAAATTTAATTTCTTAAACAAAAACGAGATTAAATAAAATGAAAAGATGACGCTTTGGCTATAAGCTGATTTTCTAGGATTTTTCTTATATCTGTATATATATAAACTAAGCCACACATATACATACACTGTACGAATTATCTTCTCTTCGTCTGCAACATCTTAAGTCTCATTCATCTCTTTAGACAAATCATCGAAATTTATCACTTCTTGTTGTTGTTCGTTTTTGGCATTTTTGTTAACATCTTGTTTGAAAGTTAAGTTAATTACGTAACTGTAACAATTTAGTTTTATGATTTTTGTTTTCATCTCTCAATTTGTGTTGTGCGTAAGACATAATTCATATACCTGCGCTCATAACTGCACTATATCCTTAAAGGGATTTGAATTTGCAAAAAAATTTAAAATGATTTGCATTTTATTGTTGTTATGTATTTTAGTGCGGATTTTTGATTTTTTGTTGTCATTGTGCATCCGGTTTTTTGTATACAAAAATCATTTTTTGCAGTTTCGCTTTTGGATCTTTTTTAAGGAGGGTATTATTTGTGGGTTTTCCTTGTTTTTATTGTATTATCCTTCGAAAATTTGGGTCGAGTTTTTTTATTTTGAATCCCAAGAGGTATGGTTTATGTCATCTATGAGGTAACTTCTAATGAGTTTTTGGTGCGAATTTAAAAAAAAAAATTCGGGGTCAATTTCGCGTTAATTTGTGCATTTACTTGTTGTACCTTATACTAAACGTTCAATGCAATTTTTCTTCATCGTCATCTTCGTCGGTATGTAAGGTACACACAAACATTTTAGTTCTGTAATTTAATTACATTTAATATTTTCACATATTATACAATAATAAAAAATAAAAATTAAGAAAAACTACATAATTTTCTAGATCATTTTGAAGGCGTTACACCTCAATAATCGTTTTTATTTCTGTTCTGCAGTAGATTCAAGAGTTAAAAGTATAATAAAGTAATATTTCTACATACATACATATATACAGGTTCTGAACCTACGAACCTTTTCTATCGTGCATATATGCAGAAAACATATGAAAACAATTTTTGTGGGCGTTATTTGTTTTGTGGTATCAAAATTGAAAATGGAAAAATCTTTTTATTTAATATCAAAAAACGCACATGTGATTTTCATTAGCGTGCCCCATGAGTCTGCGACTTATAAACAATAGCAAACAAATCAACAATGTATGTAGATACATTGTATGTACAATATATAAAATGCGCGTTGATGAATAATATTCATCTTTCAGAGATTTATATTTTCTTTGAGAAAGACAAAATAGATGGGATAGATAATTTTGTATTTTATTCTCAAAATGAACGGTAAGCGATGAAGTTTTTATGTATATATATCGCTGTGTAATAGCGTGATTTAAAATTAAAGCTAAAAAAGTCATCATCATCTCATCAGATGTTGTGTGGGAAATTTATTCATATAATATTCATATTCGACTTTAATGTCTTATTGCGGTCTGAAGGTAGTCAGCCAATCATATCGAAATCTTCTAGTAAAGTTGAGCAATTTTGACAGAACTCCTTTCTTTTGGTAATATCAAACGTATAAGATAAAATTAGGTATATATCCGACTCCTTGGACGAAACTTTTCAATATCCCGAAACTTTTAAAATCCTTAACCCTTAGCTGCCTATCACAGATTTTCTATCTAAAAATTATTTCAGCTATTAAAATGTAATGGAACAATGAGTTTGTATTAAGTGGTTGGTAGTACTTAGTAATAAGTACCTCGGTTTAAAACACTTAGTTTCGTTAAATAAATGAAAAATTTGTATAGGTTTGTTTACAAACTGAACTATTTCGATAACAAAAATTTCGCTTATCATCTCTGAAATTAAGAAACTTATAACTATTTAGAATTAAATTCACAATGTCATTTATTTTTAAAACTTCCAGTAATTTGGAAATCCGATTATTTTTAAATAAGTACAGATCTCCATAAAAATAATGTTTCTCTAAAATTAAAGCGCATTGTAGTTGACATGTAAATTTGTCTGCAAGTGTTATAAAATAGGCCTTCGCTCTTAGGAAATCTAAACTTGATTTGTTTGAATTTGAAATATGACAAATTTCTTGTAAAAACGACTTCAATATAAAATAACTAAATTTCATAGCAATTATTATTCATTCAATAAAATTCCGACTTGACTTAAATGAAAAAGATTAATATTTCGACCACTCTTCAATAATATGCTTTAGTGTTTTCATCCCGTTTAGTTGATAATTTTATGTGTGCCGTTTTCATCCACTTTTCAAGCACTGTCTCAAAGGGCGTTAAATATTCTTTCAACCAGACGTGGTCCTCGTCGTCAACCAGTTCAGCAACTTGAAGTTCTTTTTCTAGTTTAAAAAAAAAAAAACTGGACAAACAAACGTGAAGTGTAAACCCACAGCCAAACTGAAGAAAACTTCATTTAATTTTTTAGCAATAATTTCCAAATTTTTTCATAATTTTAATTTTAGATAAAATCTACCTAAATACTATTTTTATATTCGGAAAAGTCTGAAGTTACTTTGAAAATGGGAATTTTTTTTCAATACCAATTTTTTTCGTGTCAGATTAAAATTAAATTCAATATTCTGGGCTAAGTGAAAATTATTTTTGAATTTTTTAAATTATTAGTAGTATTGCGTGATAATTAAATTCGATCAGATTCCAGAAGATCTTAGCTAAAAAAAAAAAAAAAAATTTGGAAAATACTTTTTAGGAAAAAATGATGATTTTTTGTCTTATCGTTTCCTGTGGGCTTACTAGTTCTAGAAAGAAGCTCTATTTTATTTAAAATACCTTGCTCCAACTCGAAGGTGTTTTTCTTTAAGGAATATTCCTGAAGCTCGTAATTTTGCGGCGGAGTTCCTGTAGGTGTTGTACAACCGGACTGATGGATATTTTCCAACGTTAGAATAGTGCGTCTCCTAAAGAGGGGAAAATTGAAAATTATTATATACATATGGGTATTGGTAAGGCACTCATGATTTTGTTTACGAACCTGTATCTCAAAAAGCAACATTTTTTAAAACACACTCTTAGTTAAAAAGGGATAGGAAATGATCAATATGACAATGATCAGATATACAGGATTTATGACATATTCAGATGGGCGAACAAAAAATAATTGATTGTAACGCTATTTTCTAAATAACTATTAATCCCAGCAAACCGAAAAAGTGCTTTAAACGCCTCATTTCGATAAAACGAAAAGCCGAATGTTTTACAATTAAAACTTTCCAATAAATCAATTATGTTATTAATCAACGTCAATATGGGACGAGTGATAAATTGGGTAATTACATTGATTCTGTAATTTAAATTTAAATTGGAAGTATGAAAATTGGCCTTTGTTATATCTGGATAATTCTCGTTTTTTTGATAACAAAAAAAGTAAGGCTCAGCAAAATTAATTTATCAATTTTTTTTCTTAAATTAAAGCTATTTGGTTCAAAGTTACCCAAATATGTGGTTAGATCAGAAATTGGTCAATTTATAAAATAAATACTGGTTATCTTCCAACAACCAACGGTTATCACGAGAAAATTCGATAATTCCCTAATTCCCTAGTTCCTATTAGCTATATCGATCACAGAGACTATAATTAACTGAATTAAACGCAAATTTAAAATATCCTGAGATTGGTTGGTTTATATATATCTTTGGCTTATTTGTTTGCAAAGAATTTAGCTCATATGAAATATATCTCGATAATAATTGTCGAGACAAAAACTTTAGATATAAATACGTACGATAGAATGGTTGGAAAATTTATGTTTTAATAAATCTAAATAGCTTAAAAGTCGTTTTTACTTTTTCCACTACAACGATGTTATAACGGGACTGTAATCGTGCTTGTAATCGCGATAAAATTTTTGTTGATTTTCACATTTTCTCGAAGAATTAGGCTACCAGGAGGCCTATTCTCGAATTTCACATCCATTTTCCACATGTGGACATCTGTCAAAATTCACAAAAACGTTCGGAAATTTTATTTCATGTATTCTTGAATTCCCTACTAAGGGAATATTTCCGAATGGGTATAAGCAGGTGAAAAATCAAAATGCCAAAATTTATATTCCTTGATCTAAATAATAGAAAATTATATTTATAAATTACCTGTTAATTCCACCTCGGATAGTTCAATTTTCGAAATCGTGGAGCGTCGTCGTTTGATGTCAGTAAAATACCTAACTTTCTTTAGGTTTTTTTAAAATAATCTATATATAGTTGGCTAAACTTATGGCTGGTACCTTGAATAGCTGCTTCACAATAAGTTCGGTTAATGAAATTAGATATTTGGGATTTAAGATCAATGATAACCTAAATTGGAAGACGCACATTGAAGGCCTTAAGTCGAGAATTCTCTTGCTTTCTAGGTAAATGTACGTTTTACGACTATACTGCCCGTTATATCTACTGTCTCTGATATTATCCGTCGAATAACATATACATTTTCGTAAATGATTCAGTAACCTTAAAATTTTTGCAAAATTTCTTTTGTACCATAAAAATCTGACGGAAGCCGTTTTAGAATGATTTTGGCCTATCTTCGGTGGGGGGCCGCAGGCATCTAGTAATAAAATAAATGAATAATTATTTGGTTTTGTCGCCTGCATTGTATAATATTGGATGTAAAAAACTAAATTTATGTTGCATTCAGTTCAAATTTCCTTGTGAGTTATATTAGTTGAATTATATTATGCTAGTTAAAGCCCATGAATGACGAAATGGAAACCAATAAATCATTTAAAGCATAAAAAATCAAATAATCAACATGTATATCTAGCGTTGTTTTGAATGTTTCAGGTCATCTATATTTAAATATATAGTTTTTATGAACCTTATAATAATATGAGAAACTTTAAACCTGAAGCATTTTCAATCATGTTATTTTATCCTCGGTTATAGGTAGTTCTTTGATAACTACATTTCTTGTGAAATATTCTTATATATTCACAAAAAACACCTTGATATGGAGAATTTTCAAAAGAAAAGTATGACATGCCGTTATGTTTGGACAAATGCACAGTACACATAATATATAAGGTAATATATTGCGTAGGATGTCAAAAAATTATAACAACAACAATGGTGGAGATTGTGACTGAAATGTGTATGAACTATTTAAACAATGATACATTGTTAATTATTTTGAATTAAAGTCGCAGTAGAATTTTTCACACAATTTTAATTATATTCACTCAACACTCAAAATTATTACGCGAAACTAAGAAACACGATTTGTTTGGTCACAATGTTAATTAAATGGTCGCAATGTTAATATTGCCAGTTAGGAAGTAACTTGGCCATTTCTTATCCGATTTTGATAAAATCCAGCATGTACGATGGAAATGGAATTCTAAAATGCGGTTTTAAGATAAAGTTCTGGAATATGACCAATTAGGAAGGATTTCTTATCTGATTTTAATGAAATTCAGTATATACGATGGAAACGGGATTTTAAAATGATTTTTAGATAAAATTCAACGATTTTTAGAATTTTGAAATTACCTGAATTCATAAAATTATTTAAATTCTAATATTCGCGAAATTCTTAATAATAGATTTTTTAAACTCTTAAAATTGTATTCAATATTTCTTTAATTTAATAAATGTTTAAGTGAACCGTTTATTTTGAAAGTGGCGTAAGTTCATATTTTGTTGAAACAATATAATGAAGGAATAAAAAACAATAAATGCAAGAATATACGGGATTTTGCATTTTCTTATTTATTGCACATGTATTAGAGATTAATTTTATTTTATTTTGACAATAAATTATTTACCATTAGAAAGATTATACTGTTATTTATCTATTGTTATCATTTTGGAAAATGGACTTAGGCAACTTTTTTTTTAAATGGACTTAGGTCACTTTTAAAATAATCGGCTCAAGTTATCCAAATCATTCATTAAATTCTTTAAATTTTAAAAAATTTCCAAATTTTTATAAATAATAATCCTTTTAATTTTACTCTACAATTCTTAAATACTTATTTTTTTTTATTTATTTTACAAAAAGAAATACATACATACATTTTCTATACAGGAAAACATTATTACACAATTTGATAAATTTAATTGCAAAATATATTTTTTCGTGTCCTTAATGGCAAAGACTGTCATTTCTTGGCTGAAAACAGTAAAGAAAACTGCTACTTTTCTCCTTAGCAACACATTTCTTCACTATAAACACTTTTCTTCATAGAAACGCTTGTTTCAAAATGATTTTTGAATTTTTGACTTTTATTTATTTGCTTACTGCGATTGTTATGTACATGCTATGCATACATACTTCGATCCAAACTGGGTCTACCTTTTTTATTTTTACCTGATTTGTCGTCAAATACACGAAAAATAGCATGTCCGACACGTAAGAAAAGTGGTTTTCCATGCTCGTAAAATTGTTAATCCACTCGCTCGCTAGCGCTCGCTCGTAAATTAAATAATTTTACTCGCTGGAAAACTAACCCTTTTCTTTACTTGTAGAACAATCTACTATTATTTATTATTATGAAACATTTGTGAATATGCACGCATACATACATAAGTTTCAATTTTTAAAATCTTCAAATCACTTTTTTTTTTTTTTTTTATACGCTATTTTGTATTCGTACTTTAATTTTGAAAAACACCTGCCGGGAGAACAAGCACTTCTAGAGGCACAACATGTTATAGAAACTAATGGTGTGATACATTTCTTAATTTAAATTTAAATTGAGATATAGGGAGGTCTGTGTAAGCATCATCTAAATTGTTAAACAATTCAACGCCTTTATAAAATATGCTATTTTGAGTTAAGATTAGTTTGTAATTTGGAGCTCGGAACTTGTTAGAGCTACGGGTGGCTCTATCTGAGATTTGAGAATTTCTTACAAGATTTACATTGCATTTTAAAAAGTCATGTTTTATTTTGTAGATTGTCATTTTATATTCATATTTTATCAGTTTCGGCAATATTCTGTCATTAAATAAAGTTTTATGGGGGGCAGACCCCCATGTTTGTATTAAGTATAGTAAATACGAATGGATATAGCTATAATATATGTTATTGCTTAATTCAAATGGAATGTATCGATATACCCTTTTAAGAACTCCAATAAAAGGACATATTTTTAACTTAAGGATTTAATATGGCCGGCCCAAGACAATTGAGAGGTAAGCTTTAGACCTAGGTAAGTGTAATTGTCTGTTCGTTTCACTCGTGTGTTAGAGAAATTAATATATTCGAGAATGCCTGGGGCTATAGTTTTACCCGATGAAATATAATAAAATTCGATTTGTCCACGTTTAACTTGAGTTTACTGCGTTATAGAGCCAGTTGCTTATCTTTATTAAATCTACTGACATATGATCTGTAGCGACTCACTCATTTAAACCGCTAATTTAATTCGTTTATCGCCACAATTATTTGAAATGTAACGCATTTAAACTTTCAAATATAATTGTAATTAAACTGCTCTTTTCGGCTAATACTGACACCTCTAATAGAATATTTAAACTTACTAATATTCTAGGGTTGCTTCTGTGCTCAACTCAATAAATATATTTCCCTATATTTGGGTACAGTTCACTATTTTACATTAAATAAATATTTTAGATAAATTTAATGCAACACCGAAATTATCACCATCGATTGTCGTTATCGCAAACTATTCATTCACTCATTGCTGAACACAAAAAATGTTGTCTAAATTATTTAGATCCAAAAATTTCAAAATACAATTTTTTTGACATACGCTGTATGTGATTTTCGCAGAAGTAAAAACACTCTGAATTTTACCTTGGTAGGTGATACATGTTGCAACTTTAAAAGCAAGTGATTGACGAAATAAGTTAAATTAAATAAATTAATTGAAATAATTAATGGTCTCAGTTAAATTATCGTGTTTTCGCGATGCGTGTAAATCGGGTGGTGGATGTTATTAATAACTTTTTGTAAACGACCCAAATCAAGTGTGTGAAATAAATGCGGCGCATAGCGCATTGTGCGACCGCGTAACTTATGAAGTGAGTGTGATCTTTTATACGAACATAGTAAGTGGAGTTAGACCAATAACATACCCCTAAACTCTATAGATCATTCAATTCGGACATGTTATCACATCCTTAGATTATTGCGATATCGTCTGCGAAGAATTTTCATTCTGCCGTATGACTAGTGCAAATATATCGTTGATAAAAATTAAGACCAAAACCGGTTCTAATATTGATCCTTGGGGGATACCAAAGGTTAACTTACGCTTGCTCGAGTCATAATTTCCTAATCGTATACATACTGGCACCTATCTGAGAGGTAATTTGTTATCAATTCGGTAATATTTTGCAATCCATAAAGATTCAGTTTCTGTATCAAGATTTAATGATTAACGCAATCTCAAGGTCAAGAAACATACAACTAGTTATTTGTCGTTTTTCGATGTTTGAATAAAATGTTTCGAGTAGTGTTAATGTTGCTGAAGCTGAGCTTTTCGCCTTCAAAAAACCAAACTGATTCTGATGAATTATTCCATTTTCAGTAAGATATTGTTGAATTTTACTGCAGATTATACGCTCAAATACTTTACTGATCGTTAGGAGTAAAGATATTGGTCTGTAATTTCTAACTTCAAATCATCGGTCACCAGCCTTAAAAATGGGAGTTATTCTGGCTATTTTCAAAAAGGGTGGAAAATGATTGTCGTTCACCCATGTGTTCATCGAACTAGTTAAAAGAGGAACTATGATGTCTTTCAGATGTTCGATGTATTTCATAGATACCTTATCATAACCGGTTGCTGTGTTGGCGTCGAGGCTGTTAATTATGTTTTCTACTTCAACCTTGCTTATGCACGATATTCTTTCAATTTCACTACTTATTCCGGTTATTGGGTGATTGTATTTAAAGTCAAGAGGATAGTCGCTAGAAATTTTAGATCCAACGTTTGTAAAAAACTCAACAAAGATGTCAGCTACTTCCAAAGGTTGATTTGTCATTACATTGCAGGATCTTATTGTTATCGTACTATAATTTGTTGTTGGGCTAACTGTATTCGATAATATTTCTTTGACAATATCCCACATTTGTTTTGGATGTTTTAATTTTCCTTTAAGCTTATTTGTATAGTAAAGCTTTTTATAGTTATACTTCTCTTAAACGTTTTACTATATTCGTTTAATTGATCTGAAAAGAATGTATTGTTCTGTTCGGATACTTCTTAGGCAATTTATAGAATTTATTTCTATTTTGAGCAATTTTCTTAATCTCGGAATTAAACCATGGCTTTTTGTATGGATTTAGTTTTAAGTTTAGAGCAACATTTTTGGTATATTTCTGTATATTATTTACAAGGTAAGTGTGAAATGTTTCATAATCGGCGCGGCCTGGAAAGGGTTGGAATCTATTAAACACGTTTGAATAATTTTATTATGATCTGTAATTTTTTTCGAAGTAGCCAAATTAAAGGGTGATAACTGATAACGTATTTAATGCAAAAATATCGGTGGTCACTTAAATCCGTATCACCGTAAAAAATATGAAAACTGTTTAAATATGTCGATATAATAATAAGATCTATGATTGTTCTTGTTTGACCTTGAATTCGTGTTGCATAGCTTTTGTGAATTTTATTTATTATGTTATAGCCGTTCATTAACACCACTGATTTATAATTCGAAGAGTTGCCGTACGACTGATTTGTTGAGTCCCGATCGCTTAAGAGATTTTGATTAAAATCACCAATAACGATAGTATTTTTATACTTGGGTAAAATTTCGTTATAAATGACTAAAAATGTGTGTTGGAGTGTATGGGGTGGCTTATAGACCACAATTATATGTAAGTTTAATGACTTAGAATAAGCTACCCGTAGTTCCCTTCCCGTAGTTCCCGTGTGTTATGAAATGCTTTATAATTATGAATGTTCAAAAATTTTGTTTCTCGTTCATATGCCAACGTTTCAGTTAAGACGAGTTGTTGAGATGAGTTTTTAAACTTTTCCCTTTAAATTATTTTAACTCATTAGATTCTTTAAATGCCATATATTCTAATTTTTTAGTTCTTCAAATTCATTAGTCTTTCATTTTTGAAATCCTTTCAATTTTTAAATTTTTTTAAATTCTTTAAATTTTACGCATTTGTACGCAATATACGCTGATATATCTAATATGTTTGAAAATACAACTAATGTTAGTTGAATAGCATGTAACCATTTTATCTAGAATACCAACTGCATCTTTAGTAGCGTTATAATCTTCTATAATAAGTGGCTTCTTATTCTTTTTCTCATTGATTGATTTTGTAAAATAACTGATCTATTTTTTTGGAATATATATAACTAAGGTGGTATCTTTTGTAAATGTAAATTTTGAGCAAAGGCAGGCATCTGTTTTGTTTGCAGGAGTTCTTTGGGTATCGATGTTTTGTTTTTTCCTTATTGTCCCAATTGATGTTATGTTACGTTCCAATAACTTTTGACCGAGTTGATTAAATATAAAAAATTGTTGAAAATAACACTGTACCCTTTCACACCACACTGAAAAAAAAGATTTGCGATATTTGAAAAAAAGCGTGGTAAATATTGATAAAAAAACGGTAAGTTTTGCGCCACCTAAGCGCTTTTCAAATACTGAATATATAGCTTATCAAATGTTACATTGCGCTTTGTAACTTCCATATATTTTTAATTTTTCAGATTTGCTATATTTGCTAAAAATAAATGATATTTACTTTGCATTTGTGCTGGGCAATAGCAAATACAGAATGGGGCTCAGTAAAAGTTACGTGTAAAATTTGCACTGCTCAGTAAATTTTACTATTGCAGTTTACGTAAATTAAGAATAATTTAGTAAGCGCTTGGCGATAATCAGAAAGCAATTCAGTCGAAAATTTGGAGCATGGTGCAGTTTACTAAACGATGAGTAATATTCACGATGGGAAATTTACTAAGCTTATGCAATTCGTACTAAGCAATTGTAATTATATATCCATATATATATATATATATATATATATATAAATAAATATATATTATTTGATGTATTATATACATATATATATATATATATATATATATAATATATATATATATATATATATATATATATATATATATATATATATATATATGTATATAATACATCAAATAATATATATTTATTTACATTGTTCATGTATTGTTACTTAGATTAGCATAATCATCCATATATCTATATATAAATTCACTTGAAATAAAACTATTCACACATTTTGAAGATATAATAAATAAAGCGATTTTATTTTAATTCTATTATATACAGCGGCTTACACAATATAAATTATATAATGTATTTTGTATATTTTTGTGGTCACTGCAGCTACTTCTGTAAACAAGACAAAGCTACCCTTGATGTTATATCGGGACTCTGCAGAATTATTTAAGTGTTTCTCCGAGTTTGATAAGATGAAATTCCGAAGTAGTGGTTTTGTGGTAATCTGCTACAAAAAAATAAGAATTGTTTATTAGACTCACATAAGCACTTTTTGTAATTTAAATTAAATTGAGGCAATAATATTTAATTTACCTAGATAAACCGCGGTTTTTTCAAGCATAATAGTTTTCCAATTGTATCTTTCTCCAGGCTGTGTTAGTCAGGCGTTGAATAGTGCTATTACATTTTCCCCAAAGCTACACCAAGCCAACATCAATCTGTAGATAATAAAATTTATTTATAAAAATTTGAATTCTATAAGAAAAAAGTTTACATAATTGTACATGGATAATAATTGAAAATATGTACACTATGTATACAGCTTGTGTACATTAATAGTTATAATTTTATAGTATACTATAACATACACAAAAATATAACACCGGAATGTTCATAGCTGCTAATAACAATTTACACTGCGCAGTGTAAGTCTTAAAATGCCGTAGTTAATTTTACTCAACATAAACCAAAACTCGTGCAGTTTTGCAATTACTTGTACGTTATGTACGCGCCATGTGTATGAAATATATAATATCCTCGTAAAGGGGTCGCTTTGATTCAAGAAAATGTGTTGAGAAACTACTAAAAATTTGAATAATTTTAATTTTAACAACAAAATCTTGGATTAACATTTCGAATATTTATAATTTCACATTAGAAAGTTGAAATGATATGTGCTTCACCGCCAGGACGTGGCGAAACTTAAAATAAACAAAAATGAAAAATACGGGAATAATATGCACTTAAGATAATACCGATCACTTTTATTAATCACTTAACTATTGATAAATATTATTGAAATCGAACTTACCTTTGAATTGACAAAAACTTAGTAGAATAAGTAGAACATGTCTACAAACTCCTGTAGTGGAGTATTCAATCTCAACTATTTTATTAAACTTTTTATATTGTATAAAATATCACCGTACAGATTTAAGTTCACAAACAGAATGATGCCTATTCATTTTTAATGATTTAGACACTCAAAATAAAACCAGACGCTAAATCATACAAATTTTCATAAGATTGTCATATAATTTACGTAATATGATTGGTTCATTTCTCTTACTGCCAATAACAGTTCACAAAGCCCAGCGTAAGACTTAAAAAGCATTTATAAATTTAAATAAACCTTAGTAATTTACTATGAAAATAAACTGAAATTAAACTCGTCCTGCATTTCATTTATTGAGATATAACGTGTTAATGTGTAAATATTGAGCTTGCTTACTAATTCTAATAAGTGTATTACCAACAATAAATTATTATTGTAATTACATACAGTACTTTCATGTACTTATAGTATTAAATATACTCTGCCAAAATACATTTTACACAGCTCAGAGTGTATAATAAAAAGCATTTCAAATTTAACATAAGTTTTGTGAATTTCATTTCAAAAGAAATTTAACACCTGTGATATTTGTATGTGATCTAAAAAAAACTAAGTTGCAGCATGTTGTATTAACATTCAGTTTATTGAAATTTACTAAGCTATATTGTAATACCATTATTTCAAATCATTTAAAAAATTACTCGGCATGGTTTTTTATGATCAACAATGAATTGTAAATAATACTCTGCAAATTTTTACACTGCAGTGTGTCCTTTAAAATTGATTTGTGATACTTAAAAATTTCGTTTTACTCAGCCGAAATAGTAAATAACGCAAAGCTTTTTTTTTCAGTGCAGATGTTAACTCTAAAACAATGCGCATTCCTTGATTTTTTTCTTGCCTCGCCGCCTGATGAGTTCATTGCGATAATATTATGCATGAGCCTTGAAGCCTTAGGACCAACCTAAGAAATCTTAAATTTTAATTCAAGGTAATGGTTACAGTTGATGAGTAATTGATCACGACCAAGGGCGAAATGTTGTGTCAATTTTTTTAACATGCGGTGTAAGAAGTTATCACGTCAAAACATTTCGTCCAGATATATTTTCTGCAAAGAAAAGCATACTACTTTTTGCTGTACACAATTACACATATCTTTTTCAAGTCAAGTTAAACATTTTTCAAACCAAATTAACAATTTTTCAAAACAATTAAACTTTTTTCAAATAAATTTAATAATAATTTTCAAGTCAAATTAAATTATTATTTTTTTTATAAAAACTGATGCACAATAGTATATTATTCAACGAGCATGTAATGTAGCTGTTATTCACGAAGATGAAGTTTGCCAACACGAGCCGACAGGCGAGTGTCGTAAATCATCTGAGTGAATAACACCCATTATATGCGAGTAGAATACGATACTTTGTCCACGACCGACAAATATCATTATGTTTTATAATCAAATCCTTTAAATACTCTTCAAATAATTTTCGTCGACATTTTGACGTCACAGTTTAATAATAATGAAAATAGCAAGAGACTACTAGATAAAATTTCAAAAATCAAATAATTTACTTGGAAGTATTGAATAATGAAAGAAGAGACTACTAGATAAACTAGCTGTGAATAATGGATATCATTATAAGTGATGAAACAAACGTATAATGAACATATTATACGTTAGTCTTATAATATGTTCATTATACGTCAAATCGTTTTTTTTTAGTTCGCAAGTGAGCGAAAACCACGTTATTATTATTTAACATGTCTAATACTGAATTGATGCCGAAATTCTGAATACTGAATGGAAAATGGAAAATGCAAAAAGCAGTTTCCCAAAGAATTTCAAAAGGAAACTAATGTAAATGTCAATGGATACCCCAAATATCAAAGACGAGATTTGACACAAGATCCTAATTTACAATTCAAAGGGATTAATAATTCTTAGATTGTTCCCTACAACCCATATCTGTCACTAAAATACAATTGCCACATTAATTTGGAATTTTGCGCATCTGTAAGAATCGTCAAATACTTATACAAATAAGTGCACAAAGGATTTGGTTGTATGAATGTGGAGATAACACATCACGAAGTTCGGAATTTCTTTGATTCACGTAACATAAGCTCCCATGTGACGTACAAACGGTTATTTGATGCACTGGCTATCGCATGCGGTTATACGTTTGGCAGTTTATTTGCCATGGGAACAATCTGTTGTGTTTTTGTACACTGAAAAAAAAACATACGCATATACAATAAAAAAAATTATTGTGGCAATGATTTTTTTAATAACTTGGATCCTTAAACTTCGTTGATTGATTGAACAAACTCAATGTTATTAGATTATAATAGCATTTACTAAAAGCTAACAAATTAATATATACAATGTAACTATTCATATTTTTTTGTCAAAAAAAATAATAAACTTTTTAATTAATACAACGAAACACAAAATTATCATTTTATAACTAATTTGGTTGATGTTACAATTTTTTATTGAATCAATGTACAAATTTAATAGAAGTTTATGCTGTGGTTTATATTATTGATGAATTAATTAATTAATTTTTCTAATATTTATGAAACAAAATAATTGATTCAACACCTATATTTATTAATTTAAATAACTAATTCATTGACACAATGTAATAGATATTTTGAATTAGTAACCTTATTTCACGATGTATAAACTTTTTGTTTAAATCAACGAATAAATTAATCAAAATTGCCACAACAATGAACGGGCGGGGGGAGGGGGGGGGGGCAATATATGTATATGTATATATATATATATATATATATATATATATATATATATATATATATATATATATATATATATATATATATATATATATATATATATTATTTATTATATATATAAATCGAGGATATATGGTTTGAAGGATTAAAACGCTTGGTTTAATGTTCAACATAATTTTTTTTTATTCATCGATATTTCCACTTATTAACAATTATCAATAAAAATATTCAATATTCTTCAATTCACAAAATAAAACAATAAAAAAAAACTAAATAAACTTCAATATTTAAATAATAAATTGTAAAATTGTATAATAATATAAAAAATTCTCCATTTTCTAAAATTTAATACCTATGTATATAATAAATTAAGTAACTAATTCAAGTTTATTTACGAAGTATTTCGTTCAATAAAACATTTACTTTGGTATATCCCATAAAATAGATCCTGTACAAAACAATAGAAATTCGTTACAGCAACAGGATACTCTAAATTAAAAACCAGCTCTATTTTGAAACATAGTATGTCCGTTGCCCGCAAAATATTAATAAATTTGAATCGAACACCATCGAAATGCACAAAGGTCTCAGTAATTTATTCAGGAGAATTTCCCACACCTAAAATTAAACGCTGAATAGGCGTCTTCAATCTCCTGGATTGTCTTTCCTACATATATAAAACACTCTGGTGAGTCTTTAATAGTGAATTTGGTAACCGCCTGTTGGCCCGTGTTGGTTTCTGCTACGATTTCCTGTGTTGGCACTAAACAGCCATGTAATGCTCATAGCAACAACGAATCCAAATTATCTGTAAATATATAAACAAACATCACATTACGTTAATGTTATTATTGTATTTATGTATATCGAGTAATTTGGGACCAAAAAAACTGCACTAAATCAATTTCTACTGTTTGTTCCGGCTTTTTATTTACATCATCTACATTTTATGTTTTTTTGGTCCCATAAAACTCGATATAAATATATTTAAATTTTAATGTAATATTTCACTTACTTTCCGAAATTCCATTTTCTCTTAATTTATGTAAATACGGAACAATACCCCTGACTTTTACATTTGCTGGTTTTGTAAGACATTTTTTAACTGACATTTTATATTCCGGCCATTTTATTAAAATATCACTCGTCTCTGCAAATAGAACCTTGAAACCCATGTCAATCTGGAAATAAAGAAACGTTTTGTTTATTATTATTTTAATCTGCTGCCATTTAAAAACTTACTAAACGATATCCCGAAGGCTGTTTATAGAATGGCCATTTCCCAAATACTTCAGCGGTGCTACCTTACTTGTGCATATCAGTGAGCCTGTAATAGCAAGAAGCTTGCCAAATACTCAAATCCTTCGGCGGACAATTTATCATATTTTAATGATCTTTCATTGTACTTTGTGTCTGTTTTAGATACTAATATCAATTAGAAGATAAAGAAATAAAGTATTTAGCTTATACGAAAAGTTTTAAAGATATCACAACAAAAATGTTGAACGGCAGTCTAACAACTAACTATATCTAAATATTCATTTGATTTTTATAATATATTATGGCCTATTTTTAATATTGTTTGTGTAAGATTTGTTTTACAGGCTTTAAGTTAAAAGATGTTCTTAAAGTTTGTTTAGTGATATTTAATGAAAGTTGGAAGAAAACTATTTTTAATTTAGCCCAGAGATAATATAGGCTATTTATTCGAATAAAATTGTTTTCTTCCAACTTTCATCTAAAATATAAATAAGTAAACAAATTGTAGACACTTTCTTTGCCAATACTTAAAAGAGTAAGGGATATATCCTTCAACCGGTCGCAAATAAACTATTTGCGCCTCAAAATCTGACTACTCGATTGATTTTAACATGAGTTTTTCAATTGAAATTTCTTTTTTGTTTGCTTTTGCGACTGAGTAGTAAAAACATTATAGAAAAGTTACCACCGACTTTTTGACGATGCAAATAAAATCCAGCAATTCAAAACAATTATTGGGCCTATTTTCACATGTATTTTTTCAGCACCTAGATGTGTTGTCACAACAACAGTGCTGATTTTCACGTGTATTTTTGCATTACATTACTTGTCGATGTATGTGTAAAATGATTTTTATTTTCCTGTAGAGTGAAGAGTAGTGTAGAGTGAAATGAGAATATATTTGTATGTGTTAGTGTGTAACAAGACGATAGACAAAAATAAATTTTGTCGAACATGTGCATCACAAATTTCCCCTCTTCAAAATTAGTTTATTGGTAAAAGTGTAAAAAAGGAGGAAAAAAAGTGACGAAAAAATACACGTGAAAATAGGCCCAATAATACTCAGTCGCAAAAGCAAATGAAACACAAAAAAAAAGAAATTTCAATTCAAAAACTCATGTTAAAATCAATCGAGTAGCAGATTTTGAGGCGCATATAGTTTATTTGCGACCTGTTGGAGGATATACCCCTAAACCGCACATGCGTCCTTATGAAATAAACGTGTTGAATCATTACAAATTAAATTTCTACCGTCACGAAAATTAAAGTTTATACAGACAACCATACTGCCATGCTAAACATATTTTACCTAACTACAGTTTTGGCCAAATTGAGTTATTAATGCCAATCGATAGTTAATAATAAACTTTATCATTAGAATTAAAAAAAATAATAAAAACAGTTATAGTTTTCATTTTTGCTTCAAAATACACTAATGTCAAAATTATAACATCGATTACATTTTCTGTAGTTATTTAAAACACGTTTATTACGGCATATGCGTCGCTTTCTCCTTTCAAAGATCAGGAAACATGCATTTATATTTTATTTTCAAGCACTTTTAATATTATAATACTGTAACAATTTTACACTTACCTTAATAATTAAATCTGCATATATATAAATTGTATATTACATATGTATATTTATATCTATTTATCTGGATAATTGAATTTTAGATATTAACTTTTTCACAAAACACCTTTTAAATTAAACAATCAAAATCGAAATGAAGAGGAACGCTGCGCCGATCGCGGTTATTAGACCAATAAGACAGCGACGAGCACAATTTGGCGAAAGAGACGCGAAAAAGCAGAAAGTCGTTACAATTTTAACACTAAAATTCATTAGTTCAATTAAAATTTTAATTTTGTTAACGAAAATATTTATTGACTTATATAAGCTTCATTGAATTCATTAAATAATTTACAAAATTCAACAAATAGTTTAAAAATTAATTAAAACGTTATTATTTGATTAATTTTTCCTTTAATGCCATTAAAAAATTTATTTAGTTTATAACTTTTTTTATTATGTGTATAAGCATGTGCATTTTTTATAAAATTTAACAAGAATATTTTAACATAAAGCAATTTTGGTGCAATTTTTATTTATTTTATATGAAATTGGTACTTGCTGGAGGATGAAATATTTTTTATATACGTGCGTTTCAGGTTTAATCCGTGGATTCTGAATACAGTCAAACCTGTTTTTGTGCGGTCTTTTTTATGCGTATGTATATGAATTAGGCCGCATAAAAAAAATTCGCACAAACAAAATCGCATAAAAAAATGCATAAAAAAATACCTCACAAAAATAGGTTTTACTGTATTTAAGATAATTCGGGATTTACATGTCTTGCTTTTATAAAATAAAGATTGCCGATTGAGATGGAAGTTTTTATAAAATAAAACAAGCTAACAAGATATTTTTTATTTATTAAAATGAAGTTCATTTATTCAAAAAATACTTTCCACTTTTAACAACTTTTCTTGGCTTACTTAACAGACGGTATTACCTAAATAAGAAGAAGTGAGAAACCGAATGCCTACTGCATAATTTCAATTTTCCTTTCCTGGAATCATAAAACGAAATAGATCATATTTTTGAAACATTGGCAACTAACAAGTTCCAAAGCAGGCTAAAACCTCATTCCAATTCTGACTCTGAATTGCGGTCAAGAACACCATTGCCACCAGACAATTTATTTGGAAATTTTATATAAATATCAATTTATATTAATATGTAATATATTTTATAATATGTTCCAATATAACAGCAATCTTAAAACAATTAAACAGTTCATCGATTCAACGAATTATTCTTTCAGAAAATCATTTAAATACGTACAAATCCATTATCATGTGGAATAAACTGGTTTTTAATAGTTTTTTCTTATTAACTTAGTTTATAAAGTTGTTAAAACTTTTATTAATTTCCGTAGATTTCAGCATATCAATGAAAAATCCATCAATAAATGGCTATTCATTGAATTGACGATCCGGTTACTAATTTATAATCGTGTTTATTTTAGAATTAATATGACCAATTAATAAATTCATTGATTCAAAGAATTTTTCTTCCGAAAAATTTAATGAAATGGATTCATTGAATTATTTTTTTCAGTGTAAGGTCAGGAACAGCAAGTGGCAGTGAAAGTTAAGATACTACTCTTTTAGCTTGGTTTAAATTAAATAAAAAAAAACATCAAAACTTGCAGTGATGGCGGAAAACCAGGACAATTATCAGGAAGGTGTTAATAATGACGATGATTTTGATAATATCGAACATATTGAACTTCCCGAACAAGTAACGGAAAATCCTAACAAAGATGAAAACGACAACGAAGACGTTGTTAATAGTGATTCACATTGCAGTATTAAAGAATAAAACCTATTGTACACAGAAATTCCTAAACACTATGTGTTTATAAAAGGGGATTGGATCCCCCGATCGAGAAGAAGTAGTTATTAGTAAAATGTATACAGTGGGGATGGATGACCCCGAACGATTTTATTTGAGACTACTATTGCTATATGTGAGAGGAGCAAATTTTTTTGAATGTATACGAACTGTAGATGGTGTGCTATATGGTACATTTAAAGAGGTTTGCATAGCAATAAAACTGCTTGCGGATGATACACACACACAAACAGGACAATTGTGAAGTGGGAAAACGTTTTTATATAACACTTTATTAATTGTTTTAAGAGGAAAGGGACAAAATGTAATACCGCTAGCTCCCACTGGAATTGCTGGAACTCTTTGGAGGGTGGAACAACATATCATTCTCAATTTAAATTACCAGTGCCCTTAACGAATACAAGCTCATCAAAAATTCGAATGAAATCTACAGAGGCAGATATGATAAGAGCTGCCAAACTCATTGTTTGGGATGAGGCTGGACTTCTTAAGGAAGTTTTCAATATTGAAAAAACGTTTGGGAATATGGTAATCCTCTTTGGAGGAGATTTTAGGCAAATACTGCCAGTTGTTCCACATGGTAATCGAGCTACCATAATGCTGTAGACTTGATTTCTTCTCACATGACTACTGTCGTAGCTGCGAGGATGAAGAGAAGGAAGAGACAGAAGTTCATCTTCTTTGCGCCTGCCCTCGTCTGGTGCGTAATAGCCTAAAGTTTCTTGGGGCACTCCTCTTCAGTGACCTGACGGACCTCAGCAGGATGGGCATCAGGAGTATCCAGCATTTCGTTAACAGCTCAAAATGGGTTCAATGGGTTGGAGGATAAACAATATCTCACGGTACGGCTTCTTGTGTATCTTTGTTTCCGGTGTTCTTGTAAAGGCTTATTTCAAGTGGACCGCCACATAAATCTAACCTAACCTAACCTACCATAACGGAAGAAACCATAAAAGGTGTTCTCTCTGGCCAACAAACACCCCAGTGAAGTTGACTACAAATGTGAGAACTGGAGAAGACACAAAAATTGCCAATTGGTTAATTGAGTTGGGTGATGGTAAAGTAACCAACTCAGTTCATTTGCAAAGGTCATTGATAGATGAAATTTTTGCAAACACGTTTATTGCTGTGGAATCTAAATAGTTTGCCAATTGAGTAATTTTATGCCCTTTAAACTAGGACACACTTAAAATGAATGACGACGTATTCTATCTATTTTGTAAATTAGATTTAAATTAAAATTGGTGTGGAAATTAATTATTTTAATTATTTTTATTGTTTTACGCAAAAATTGACTTCAGAACTGCTCGGATCGGATGAGCCATTCTCTGGTTTAAGCATTTAAATCCGAGGTTCGCGGCCCGGCTTGCCTCGCCGCCTGATGACGTCGTTACGATAATATTATGCGTAAGAAATCATACATTTAAATTAAAAGTAATGCTTACCTTAATTGCCCACGACCAAAGGCAAAATTTCGTTTCAATTTTCTGAACATGCGGTGTAAGTCGTGATCACGTCAAAAAAATATAAATTGGAAAAACTAAACTAAAATACCTTGGGCACACTCGAACCCCAGACCTTAGCCGCTCTAGTCCAATACGTTACTATTAAGCCCACTGAGATATATACATGGAGACGACATGCAAAATATTTATCATAGTAAACAGCAAAAACGAATGGTACAAGTTTTTTTTAGTTGTACCGCTCATTTTATATACATATGTCTCACACTCTAAAAAGCTAATTCCGAAAAAGGGCCGTACTGGATTCGAAAATAATTTTGTTAATATTAAACTTGCGCTTTACTCATTAAACATACAAAGATTTTGAGACTGATTAACTAATTGAAGCATTATTTGAACTATTCACACATTGCACTACTTATCTTCGGAAAATATTTAAATTATTTTTCACTATTTTTCCTTGAAATTTTCAATACACACCTGGAAAATAAATAAAAACAAAAAAAAAAAAAATTGTCAAACGTGAAACTTTCGAACATAAACAAACATGTTTACTAAACATTTGTAAAAACAAAAATGTGAAAGAACAATTTAGTGTATTGAAAAAAAAAAACAACGCATTTATTGACTCGAAGGTCATAGCCTACTATGTAATTATAGCGGTACGAAAGTTAGGTTTATATGATTTCATTTCGGAAACCAATTCAAGACAAGGAAAAGAAATGCGTTCTCTGTCACACAGACGCAAGCTTTTTTTCTCCTTCGTTTTTTTTTTCTTGTACCATGAATTTTTGCCTATGCCGTATCCATGCTCAACTCTCATTTTACGCGGTCTTTTTTAACACGTTTCTGAAATAATACGGACAAAAAAATTAAACGATTTGCTTTTTTTGCACGGATTATTTGTTTTTACACGATTTCCAAAAAATATTTTTAAATAAATAAAATAGTTCTAAATTTGGTATGCGTGTATGGATTGAATTTCGTATGTGTGTACACATACGTACTTTCGTAAAATTTTTATGTAGTCCTCCCGGTTCCTCCTTTATCAATAACATAAATATGTACATATGTACATACTCTTCTTTCTGGTTATGAATTTTTTTATGGTTATTTCATTTTAACGGGTTTTTCGGATGGTTTTACAGTAGATATCGAAGTAATTAATCCCTTCTAAGTTTAAAAAACGGTACGATTTTAGCTTAATATGCAAGGTTCCTACTGTACATATACCAAAAACAAAACGCAATTTACGAATGAGAAAAAATGAAAATGTGTAAGGATACCGATCAGTTTAAATTTGAAGTTACGTATCATCACACAATCATTGTCAGTGGCAGTTTTTATTAGTTTGCGTTTCCTATAATTATCGGTTTTGTGTTTAGTGACGATAGACTAATTTTGTTGTCAATATCCAAATAAATTATAGTTACAGAGTGTGTACAAATTTAAAAATTATTCAAACAACTGTATGTACGAGTAAGATCTATAAATCCGCAGTTCGAATGAAAAAAAACTAAGCTAACTATTTTTGAGGTTATTCATACAAAATTACAAAGCATCGAACGAACTCTCTTTCCATTGTAGTGTAAGTTAAATTCACAATTTAAAAGATTTTTTTTTAATTTTAATATTTTATAATAGCCTATTAAACGCAAAATGCCTAAAGAAAAAAAGACCAAAGGTCGAAAAATCGAAAAAGAAATTCTATTTCATTGGAAGTCAAAATCAAAATCTTGGACTGTCTTGGAGAAATGAAGGTTCAACATCTGTCGGAAAAAAATTTGGTTTTAATGAGGCCACAATTCGAACCATAAAAAAACATGAAAATAATATTCGAAATTCGGTCATGGGGGGATCAAAAATCAGTGCCAAAACATGTTCGTACAGCAGGGATTCTGTTTTAGAAAACACAGAAAAACATTTAGTGGTCTGGATGGAAGATGCATCACAAAAAAAAATTCCTGTAGATGGAAATACTATAAAGCAAAAGGCACTCAGAATTTATGAACGGTTACAGAATGCAATCCCTTCAACAAGTAGTCAAGCTAAAGAAACTGAGGTTAAGAAACATACATGCCTTTCACAATGTGAAAATAAAAGGAGAATCATCATCGGAAGACGAAGTTGCTGCCAAGAGTTATCCAGAAACACTAACAAAAATAATACAAGATGGTGGTTACGTTCCTGACCAAATATTTAACGCCGATGAAACCGGTCTTTTCTGGAAAAAGATACCGGCCAGAACATTTATTGCTAAATCGCAAAAAACCGCAAGTGGTTTTAAAGCAGCTATAGATCGGGTGACGTTTTTATTGTGCAGCAACGCTTCTGGCGATCGAATTTTAAAGCCACTAGTAATTAACCGTGCATTAAGACCATAATGAAGGGTACAAATATGCAACAGTTGTCAGTCCATTGGATGGCAAATAAAAAGACTTGGATGACCGCCGATTTATTTACCAAGTGGTTTAATGAGTACTTCGTTTCCGAAGTGCGAAAATATTTGGAGCAAAAAGGGCTTGAGTTCAAAGTCCTTTTACTGGTCGACAATGCGCCTGGTCACCCTGCTATGGAACATTCAAATGTCAAACTCGAATTTTTGCCACCGAATTCATGAGTTGCCTTTGAGCTGAATTGACGTTGTTTTTTTTTCCAGCGTATTTGTCAATTTTAAAATATAATATAAAATAATAATAGATATAAATATAATAATAATAAATAACTGTACATTATAATATGTTAATTTAAGTGTTATATGTTAATAATAATTTGTGAATGTAATTGTGTTCGTGTATAATATAATATAATATAATATAATCTGTAAATGTGTAATAAGAAATAGTTTAATAATGAATAATTGCTGTGTGTGTGACGCTCTAGTATCGGAGAAATTTTTTGTTTCCGCTAACGTGTGTAAATGTATAATACACAGTAAGTGTGCCGGTGTTGATTCTGAAGAAGTATTTGACGTTATCGCAAATATTCCAAATTTTTCATGGTCATGCAATGTGTGTATTAATCGTTTGGACGTTAATTGCGCTAAAATTGCATCAATTGTTGCGGATTTAGAAGAACTAAAAAAGTTGCCGCAGAAGGCATCTCGTCATGATTGGAACAATGGTAACCGTAATAGTATAATGGTTACAAGCTTACCCACCCCATTACAAGCTCAACATCCAGCATTATCATCGTCATCATCATCAATACCTCCATCTTTATCGTCACTCAACCGAAATGCGATTCGGGGAAACAAAAAAAGCAAGGTTAGTAAAAATTTAGCTAAAGGAAAATTACCTGCTGTCACAAATGAAACTGGACCATCTGCAAATACAAGGTCAAAAGACATTGTTACAAATTCCACCATTACCGATGATGCAAATGCCATTGAGGATGAGACATCGAGTGTTCCGGGTTCGGATTGTCCAGTCATGGAGTTGCGTGCAGTACCGGTGGTCCGTAGGAAGTATTTGTATATTTCCCGTCTTTATCCAACTACTACCTCCGAGTCGATCTCCAAGTACATTACGTGTAAAAGCAGTTCTAATCCTTCAAACGTGGCCTGCTTCTCACTGTTCCCTAGAGACCGGGATCCAGCAGAACTAACGTTTGTGTCTTTCAAGGTTGGAGTCGTCGATAACTTGCATGATACCTTGAAAAATCCTGATTTTTAGCCACCCGGGGTTCTAGTTCGCGATTTTCAAGAAAGACGCCAATCAAAAAACGAGGAAGGAGCTCGCAGCAAAGTATCAATTTAATTTCATTCAATACTTTAAATTACAATATTTTAAATACTAATTTGCCAAATGCTCACAGTAATCTTATCCCAGTTCATCCTAATATTCTAAATTCATATTTATCTAATTCTAACAATATCATCAATGGATCTCACAATGTCTTCAACAATAGCTTGTCAATTTTTTATTTTAATTGTAGTCTCATGCGTTCAAAATCAAAAAAATTCTATCTTGGAATATTGGAATCTAATTACGACGTAATAATTCTGACCGAAACATGGCTTACAGCGGATTTCAATGATGCGGAGATTTTCCCTTCGGATTTTTGCGTTTTCCGTCGCGATCGGTATAACTTTAGTACAAAACGAAAAGGTGGTGGTGTGCTTATTGCAGTTCGGAAAATGTATTTTTCTGAATTTTTATTTTCCGATCCAATCATTGAGTTCATGGCTGTTAAACTCAAACTATAGGTATATTTTACATAATAATTAGCACAGTCTACTTTCCTCTAGAGCCATCCGCGCCTTTTTGTCATGATTTTATTGACAAGATCTCATGTAATTTAATACCTTTTATTTCGGATAACACTGACTTTGTTATTTTCGGCGATTTCAATTTTCCAGATCTAATTTGGATGATGCGGTTGACAATATGTTCATTCGTGCTAATACGAATGATTCTTCTGCCTTAATCTGTGATTTTATGGCAAACATGGGTACTTCACAAATAAACAGTGTACCAAACAGCCACGGAACTTATCTGGATTTGGTTTTCTACACTAATAATAGGTCTCTTAAGCTAGAATCATGCGACGACTTTGCCGGATCTTCGAGTGTTTATCCTACCCCGGTTTCATTTTAGTTGTTCTACAAAACTTCTAATAATTTGAACTTCACTAAAAATTGTACCATATTTGATTATTCGCACGCCGACCACAGCTCACTAAATAATTTTTTAGCTGAAGTGGATTGGGCTGATACTCTATCAAGCATTGACATCAACAGTTCATTAGATACCTTCAATGAATTATTGAAGGTTGTTTTTGAAAAATTTGTTCCTAAAAAATTAATGAATAAGTCTCATACCCGGAACGTCCCATGGTTTACTAAGAAACTCAAGCAGCTAGAAGTCCTGCGTAATAAAAGTCACAGGAAGTATAGGCGTACAGGGTTGGCCCACGACTATATCCAGTTTAAGTCTCTGCGCAAACAGTTTTGCTACCTCAACCGATTCCTGTATAACAATTACATAATTGACATTGAAGACGATTTGCGATGTAATCCGAAGAATTTCTGGAGATTTGTCAAAATTAAGAACCATAATAACGGCTTGCCGTCATTTTTAGAATTCCATGGTCAAAAATCAGATAACCCAGAGGCAATCTGCGGTTTCTTCGCTGAATATTTTAGCAGTGTTTTTGTTAAGGATACCTCGCTCTCTCCTATATTAGCTAACTGCAATAATTCAAAAATTGTTTTTTCAGAACTTGACGTGATGAGCGCTTTGAGGAACTTGGACGTTTCTAAGGGTCCTGGACCAGATGATTTACCAGTGTCTCTATTGAAGCTGTGTGCAGTCGGTTTTGCCGCTCCTTTATGTCATCTATTTAATCTGAGCCTGAGCCAAGGCAAATTTGCTGATCTCTGGAAAATATCAAGCATCATACCGATCCACAAAATCGGCCCCCGCAGTGATGTAACAAATTATCGTGGAATTGCAATACTGTCTTGCATTCCTAAAGTATTCGAGTCTATGGTTAACAAAGTGATCTACTTCCACTCCAAGCAACATATTAGCACTCGTCAGCATGGAATTTTTCCTGGCCGCTCAACGGTCACTAATTTAGCAGTCTTTCAAAATAATTTAATTCATTCTGTTGCCTCGAAAGTTCAAGTCGATGTAGTTTATACCGACTTCGCTAAAGCTTTCGATAAACTTAATCGCAGGATATTAGTGAATAAGCTCAGTGAACTTAATTGCGACATTATCCCCTTAAATTGGCTTATATATTATTTATCGGATCGCAAAATGTGTGGCAAGATTAACGATTCCTTCTCAGAATGTTTTATTGCGACATCTGGGGTGCCTTAGGGTAAGCACCTGGGTCCACTATTATTCATTTTGTTCGTTAACAATGTTGTGGATTGCTTCAAATTCGCAGACTGTATTCTATTTGCTGACGACATGAAAATATATGCAAACATATCATGTGAATTAGATCGCGATCAATTTCACCGGGACCTGTATGTAGATTCCGGTTTTGTGAAATGAATTGGATTGGAACGGAATTTTTATTTTTCCCACATTTCGTTTTCTCGCTGAAAAATTCCGTTTCACAAATTTGTATTCTAGTTCTCCTTGCGAGATATAATTTTTAGAACTAGTTCTAAATCTAGTAAACATGTCAGAAATGGAAATAATTTGTTATTTTATTCAAACTTTTTCATGATTTGCCAATGGGCTCATGCATTTGAAGCGAGGATTATCCACTTTTTACAATAATAAAATGATTTTACTTTTATAAATTATTTTTATTTAACAGCTAAGATTCGAAATAAAAACAGCGTTCATTAAAACTACGTGATGCATATTACCATAAAGCAATTTCATTTAAAGGAACAAAGAAGAATATGGAATTGTTGGCAGACTAAAATTCCTATACCTATAGGTAGTGTTTTAGAATAACATTTTATTAAATGAAAATAAAATTTTGCTAATAAATATTCAATTTTATTCATTTATTGGGCATACTGGTGTTATTGTTACATTCACTGGCTACGTTTCTGCTCAATCCACTTTTCAAATGACCAAAATTTTCTTATGTGCTTTAAAATCTGTGCAAAAGTTAAATGATTAATAAAAAATATATAAATCATTATTTACCTTCCCCAAGCCAAATAAACACTTTGCTCTAAATAATTCAAGAATAAATTCCACGGCACTAATAATTGCATTTCACCGTCAAATTCTACAACGAGAAATTTTGACGTTTCATTCCACAAAAACGGGATTTATTTTCTTATTCCACTGAACCGGAATGCGAAGTTCTCGTTTAGAACAAAATCCCGTTTCACAAAATAATTCCACACAACCGGAATCTACCTACAGAACACATTTTGCGGTTGGTGTGTTACTAACCTTATGTTTCTGAATGTTGATAAGTGTCACGTGATCACCTATTCCAGGTCCAAGCCTCCAGTAGTTTTAACGTAGTTTTAGTCGGATTTAACGTTTAACTCACACATCGATGCGGTTGTTAACAAAGCCTTTTCGATGTTAGGGTTTATTAAAAGATATTCGAAGGAGTTTCACGACACATTAACTTTCAAGTCACTGTACACTTCTTTTGTTCGTTCACAGATTGAGTACGCGACTGTCATATGGTCCCCACCAGTCTCATTCAAACAGAATTGAAAGTGTACAGAAACAGTTTTTGTTATTTGTTCTCAGAAAATTACTGTCTCTCGAACGGGACAATAATTTCAGACTATCACCATATGTAGACCGATGCCGTTTTCTGGATCTCCAATCTTTAAGTGCTAGACGTACATGCGCAAGTGCCACATTTGCACCGGACATCATTTGTGGTAAAATAGACTGCTCCGATATTCTTTCATGCTTTAATATTTATGCTCCAGGGAACTTCTTCATATTCCGACTGCAAGTAGCAACTACAGTTTCCATGGCCCTATAGCGCGTATTCCACGAGACCTCAACGCCGTAGCGGATTGTTTCGATTTCAATATTTCCATAGATGAGTTTAAAAAACGAATCGCTAGACTTATGTTTTAATATAATAATAGTTTCATAATGTTTTGTTGTATTGTTAAATCTATTGTTGTCGTTATAACCTTATCTTGTATTGTATAAATTTGTTTAACTTTTTATAATATTTTTAATAATGTAAGCCATTTTTGCATGTACATGCTGTTGGTTAATAAATAAATAAATAAATAATTAAAAAAAAAAAAAAAGAATACAACTAGCCTGATCCAACCATTAGATCAAGGTATTATTGCAGCTTTCAAGATTTATTATATAAAACTGGCATTTCAACATATTTTGGATGAAGTTGAAGACAAAAACCTTTCGATCATTGATGCATGGAAAAAATATACGATTATGGATTGTGTTAAAAACGCTTCTTTAGCCATCACTCAGTTTCGAGAATCAACATTAAATGCTTGCTGGAAAGCCATTTGGCCTACATGCGTCAAAACTGGAAATTCGGTACCCGAAAAAAATGTGGGCTGTTCAGATATTTTAACATTAGCACAAGCAATTGGTGGCGAGGGCTTTGAAGATATGCAAACTGAAGACATCGAAGAGTTGTTGATTGAGTCTCCACTAGACGACGAGGATCTAATTGAAATTTTATCAGTTAGTAATAATGAGAACAAAACAATTGAACATGAAGTTGAAGTACCAGTTCAACAATTGACAGCTAGAGTACTTCGTGAGGGTCTAAATCTAGCTAAAAACCTAGAACATATCATAATTTTTTAACGAACGATCCGGATCTAGCTTTAAAGTTCCAGCGCGACATACAAAGCTGTACAGCTGAGTATCAAGAATTGCAAAAAAAGTGGTAAAACCAAAACCACAACCACTGATAACAGGTTTCCTAATAAAAGGCCAATCAACAATGCAGGAAGTGCGTGAAACTAGTTCAACATTTCCAAAATCAACAATTGATTCAAATTTGTCGAACGTTTTGGATATTTCCAGCGATGAAAGCAATTTGGGTCCAACACGCCGTAAAATTGCACGCTTATTATCCAGTAGTGACGATTAGGTATATATATTTTAGTTTAAGTCTAAATACATTTTTTTTTTAGGATTTGAATTGAATTCCTGATTTAGCAATATTTTTTGTGTTACTAGTTTTAGTTATTAGGTATTTCTTTAATTTGTTTTCAAAATGAATTATTATTCAATTTTAAATAAATGTACGCACGTACAGAACTGAAAATTTAGTTTTTTTCGATCATTTACATAATATCTACGTACTTTTTTGCACGAATTACTGAAGAAATTTTACTTGAATATTTCATCTAACACGGTTTTTGAAATACAAGGAACACATACCTCATTTTAATATTAGCGGCTTGTCTTTTTTTACACGTTTTTTGATTACACTATTTTCCGTGGAACCTATCTGCCGTGTAAAAAGAGAGTTGGGTGTATCAGAACCATCTTGAAGTAAATAGAGCCGGCATATGAAAAATGAACTTAAAATAAGGGATATAGAAACACTAAAAATTCATTTATTTTCATAGTGTTTATATGAAAAAACGCGATTTCGATTGACGATAAAATATGAATTAAAAGTTAAACCCAGTTAAATAATTTTTTAAGAAATCGCTAACAAACAACTCAATGTCTTACTCATTTAAAACACAGATTCTCAAATTTCCATATTTTCCAGCAATAATCAAAAGAAAATAAGGGAAATTAAATTAAAAAACATTCTACAACAACAACAATGTGTATTAAAAAGAGAAAATTCAGTTTAATGACGACATCATATCTCCAAATCTAAAACTATTGGTAAGAAAAAAGACAACAAGCCTCCGCTCAACAATTAAACTAAAATAAATCAGAAAGAGCAAACAGAAAAAAATAAATCAATAAAATGAGTGCGAAAAAAACAAAAAATCAAAACAATCTAGCATGCTTTGCAAATTCAAAATAACTATAGAAACATATTCGAATTCAAATTTGAATGGAGGCAATGAAAGAGATGATTATTGTATTTTTTATAAACGAGTTATGTTGGTGACGTATATATTACAAAAACAACAATATTTAAAATTTCAAAAGTACCTTATTTTTCATGACGATTTTCACTTAGAAATAAACATTTTCAAGACTCGATTTTTCAATCAAATAATATTACATGTTTCATGAACATTTTCATATAAAAACAAAACAAAAACTCACATTTCTAATAAACTAAAACTGTAAATGAAAATAACCGTTTTTCCATATAGTTTCATAGTAAAGGAAAAATTATTTGTACCTTATTTTAAGCTTAGTAAAAAATACAGTCGATACTGGAGGCTCTTATTTATACAGTAGGCTCTGGGTGTATATACATATCTCAGTAACTAAGCCACGGTCAACCTAATTTATTTAACTTTCATTGTTTATTGTTTCAAACATCGCATGCTATGAAGTGTATGATAGGAAAAAAAATGTTTACCATAAAATGCTCATGGCTTACTACAACATAAAAGTTTTTAAATAACTTACAGTAGTGTTCCATACATTTAGGCGCAAAAATAAACTTATACAACTCAACTAATTACTGTAATAATTATAAAGTGGAATATTTAATTTATAGTAAAATATTTGGATATTTGGTCATTAAATGAATACTAAAAAAAAAAAAAAAAAATGAAATTTGGTTGAACATTGAACTCGATATATTTTCCGTTCGATGTAAATTAGAAATATAACACAAGCGTTCCAGAGTTAGTGAATGAATTAGTGATTTTCCCAAATATAATTGCAACGCTTGCTGACTGGCGGCTAAAATATTTCGTATGGAGTTTTATATGGTCAAACATGTGTTTGAATTTTTCATTAAATTATTAATTTCGACTAAATTAATTTTAAAATTTGATATTTATTATTAATCGCAACATACTCATCTTTATTAATCATAAAAAAAAAGTAGGGGGACATCCACTAATTTAGACAAGAAACTTGTATTTGTAAACATGATTTTACGTGTTTTTGCATGTAAAATAAAAAAAAAAGTAGTCAGCGCTGCCCAAGCGTGGGGACAAATGAACTAAAATCGATATTGAGAAAGTCCCTCATTGGGTATTATTATAATAGATTAATACGATATTTGAAATTTTGGTATGACTGAACACTACCATTGGCCATACTTCACTGGAAGTGGTCCACTATGAGTTTATCATTTATTGTGTACATGTATATAGCTTTCTAGTCTTCACGGGCATTTTACTAGTAAATATTAACTGACTTGCGACTGGATGGAGGATATACCCCTAGTATTGCTACCCAATTATTTATAAGAGATAAACCTTTCTTATTTTAACTTACCTAATTTCATTGTTTCAAGCGATTTATTTTCACTGGTTTAATTTTAAATAAAAACAATTATCCGTATATTTTGTCTAATATTTATATTTTCAATATTTTATTTCAAGAATAATAATAATAAAATAATAATAATATTTTTGTCTTCAATTTTATTTTTAAGGTACCTTTATTTATTTTAATTATTTTATTTCTAATTTTTTTTTTTGCAATATAACATAATACATTCATTAAAAATTCAAACCTGCACACACAATATAATAATTAAAATTATTATATTTAAATATATTTTATAATTTAAATTTTATTTTTAATTTATATCAGATAAACAAAATAATAAAAACTGGCATTATCTACATAACTATTAAGTATTTTATTTATTTATTTATATAATTATAGGAAATAATACAATATATAACTTCAGAATTAAAACAAAACAGAAAAACTGGCATAAAATTAACAAAATATTATAAAATTAATTAATAATTTATAAATTAACTGGCCTTTAAAATTAATTTAAGGTAATATAATAATATTTTATTTAGAATACTAATAACTATTTGTGTTTTTTATTTTTTTTATTTTAAACATTATACTTGGCTTATTTATTTTATATATGTAAATTATTTTTAAATGTTCTGACTAACCATTTGTTCGAGCACCAAAAAAAAAAAAAAAAAATGAGATAAAAATTGTTAATATAAACTATTAAATAATCATTAATAAAATATTGTGTAAATTATAAAAAATAAAAATGGGATTTTCATTTTAGTAAGTAACAATAAATATTTAAATAATAACAATTATACATCATAAATTATACTTTTGTTGTTAAATCAAGTGGTATCGGAGCTGTTGTTGGAGGATTCGGCTTAATCCGTTTCACATCAAACCTATTCCGATCATCATCATCGTCATCATCATCGTCGTCATCTTCGTCATTGTTACGTTCCTCATTATCACTGTGATCACCAAAGTGATTATGTTTATTTTTTTTATTATTATTATTACTATCACTAAATTCAATTTTAAGACTATTATTACTACTGCTGCTGCTACTACTATTATTATTGTTATTATTAATTTTATTATTACTATTGTGCAAATGGATTTTATTTAAATTATTTTTAATCGATAAATTCGATGAACACGACGAATTGGATGAATTCGAATTTGAATTAATTAGAAAATGATTATTATTGCTTAGATTACTATTACTATTATTATTATTGGCACATTTATCATTATCACTAAATTTTTCATTTTTTATACTTAAGTCTATTGGTGCATTATCAGTGTGTTCGAATTTTTTTGTTCGCACTAAACATTTTGGTGATTGAGGTGGTGTCATATCATTTACATTACTTTCATTACTACTTGTATGATTATTATTATTATTATTACTACTACAACTATTATTACTTGTATTATTATTATTATTATTACTATTGTTATTACTGTTGTTGGTATTATTATTATTATTTTTATTATTGTTGTCGTCATCCATCGGTTCAATGGTGTCATTGTCATTGTCTGTATCATCGTCAATCTCACTTTTTACAATATTGTTGTTATTTAAATGGTGATGATGATGATGATGCTGCTGCTGCTGCTGCTGCTGCTGATGTAATTGTTGCTGCTGCTGCTGGTGATGATGGTGTTGCTGTGATTTTAATACAGCATCGAGATAAAAACGTTTTGTTAGTTCTTCGGCCCGTTTATTGTGGTGATTATTGACCGACGATAAACTATTATTGTTCATATGATTATGATGATGTTGTGCCAGGAACAGTGGATGATTTAGCGGTGATCCGACTAAATCGGCGGGATTTGTAATTCCAGCAACAGCTGCAGCTGCCGCTGCTGCAGCAGCAGATGTTTGACTATTACTATTGCTATTCATATTATTAGTATTACTATTATTGCCACTACTATTTGTTGCCGTTCCAGTGGTGGTTGAGTTTGCCACCGATTTCAGCAAATCTGGATGATGGGGAAACAGCGCCGGATGGTAACCAGGAAATAGTAAATGGGATGGGGGTAAAAATCCAGGTTGATGCATAAATGGTAATGATGTTAGTCCGGCAAAGGGTAACCGTAAAAATAGTTCCTTATTCAATTGATGGTGATTTTCTTGCATTTTTGCGTTCATTTGATTCTGATTCGATAAGTTTCGGGACATGGAATTTCGTCGGTCACCAATTTCGACCGAACTATCAGAATTGTGACTATCGGGCGAGCTCACCGAGGGCGACGGTAATGGTAATTTTGTGTATTCCTCTAACCCGAGTAGCATCAATTCTTCTTTAGTGCATGGCGGCCTTTGATACGGGGACGATGATGCAAAAGCAGAGGAGAAACCACCTCCACCACTACCACCACCATGTTGCTGTGACATTAATAAACTATTTGGTGATTGTGGTGATTGTTTATTTTTTAGCCCGTTACCACCTTGTTGGGCGGCGGCCGCAGCTGCAGCTGCGGCCTGCTGTTGTTCTTGCAGCAAACAATGAATTTTAAACCAGTTTGATCGGCGGCCATATCGTGAACCACTTTTTGACATACCGACGAGAATACATTTTCGCAGGCGGCACGCTTTGCAAGCTGTACGATTTTTCTTGTTGATTATGCATTCGCCATTATTTTTGCATTCTGATATTGATGACAGGTTGTTATAGGACCGGCCGAAAAATGACTGTAACGAGAGAAATAAAATAAGATTATTACTAAACTGTTTACTCATATACATTATAGGTATAATTTCGTGAAATCATCTTCATTTAAGAAAAAAACAGAAAAACGTTTTTTTTGTACTAAATATCTCTCACCTTGAGGGAAAAATTCGTTAGAAAAATTAGTAGCAATTACCGCATTATCTTAAAAAATTTTTTTTTTTTTAAATAACAATGATAAATCTTGATTGACTTATGCCTTGTGGCCGAATATACCATCTTCAATTAGAAATTAATTAGTTTATGTATTTGTAGCTGTACATTTGTAGAAAAATGCCGCAATTAAGATACAAATAAACTAATTTGTTGGATTTAATCCAAAAACACATAACAGAAATCTTTCAAGTCATCATCATCATCAAATGCTTTTCAGATTCAGATCATTAATAATCATTAATATATTTTCAAAAGACGTACGAGATGAGTCGATTTTGTTTAACGAAAACAATTTTATTTGTCATATTTTATCCCGGAATTGTGCTTATTATGCATACCCAAGAAGACAGTTAAAAATATATAACCCGCAAGAAAATGGGTGTATGTATTTGTGTATTAAAAATAATCATAAAACAAAATATAATTAAACCAAATTAATAATCCAATTTATATTAACTGAAGGCTAGACGCCATGTACAATACATATAATATACAAAACACAATCCCAAAATAAAACTAAAAAAAAAAATTAAAATTCCGCAAATATAAATCGCGTTAACGTAACAAATCCATATCACGTACATGAATATAATGTTGAATTGAAATTTTAATTAGACGATATGATATAAAAAATAAATAAAAATAATTTAGTTTTGCTTACCTTACAACCTTCACATGTGAATGCACCAAAATGAAAACCAGCCGCTGGTTCACCACACACTTTACACGTTTGATTCATTGCGTTTGTTGTTGGCGTGCTCTAGAAATATACAATAATAAAAAAATTCGTAATCGATTAGATTTAGTTTTCAGATTTCATTTTAATTTCAAAGTTAAAAAAAGTAAAACATTTAATTTATGATGATCGCGCACGATCATTCAATCATCCCATATATAGGTAGTGAGTGATCAAGTGGCGCCAATAAAATGTCAAATCTAATATAATATAGGTTTATATAATAAATGTTTTGAAAGAAAGCTTAGTAGCATATAATATTTTAGATTTTGTTAAGTTACAGGTATATACATAGATATGTATATAGATCGCGAAGAAGACGCGATTTAACCTTTTTTTTTTTCTTATACTTATGACAATCGCAACAACAACAATAACGATCGCAAAATGTAATAAAAAAAACTACAAAATGTATATTACAACCTTGTTCCGATTTTTTGTTTTTAATTTTTATTTTTATACTTCATCTTCAATTTATTAAGTTGAAAGAATTATTGGATTTGGTACAAAGAATAACATACGGATGATTGAAAAGTTAGATTTTAGTATATGACTAACAATTTATAGATGTATGCGTTCCTCGGAATTTCCTTAAACACTTTGTAAGCTTCAAAGCTCAACCATTTTGCTTGTTAATAAACATTAATAAATTAAAATTGTACGAGCCATCAAAATAGAGTTACACAATTACAATTTGTAGAATTTTAGTAGCGACATCTCTGATGCGGAATATCAAATATTATTTTTTGATGTTTCTTGCATAAACAAAAGTGAACATTTATTTTTGGTTTGTAAAGCCTAGTACGCAGTTCAAGTGAAATTAAATTTTCACTGGTCTCCAAAAATAGGAAGATACATCTGATGTGAAAAATTAATTTGGCGAGTTTCGTAAATATATCAAATAATTTTGATATGCTGGAGAACTTAATAGAGTTAATTTAATTACAAATGTAAAAAATCATTTTTGGTTTAATTAACCCAATTATATGGATTTTCACATTTAAACACAATAAAATACAGAGAAGATAAAAATCAAGTGAAAAATATGTAGAGATAAAATAGAGACATCTGTATTCTAATATGAAAACTCACATTTCGCTATTTACACTGCGTACCGCAAAGTGAAATTCAGCGGTGCAATTTTCGTTTTTGCTTGTGTCATTTTTATATGAACAATTTATTTTCAATTTCGAAAATACATTTTTTTACAAGGCACCAGTTTCATTTAATTTTCATTTCACAAGCAACAAAATTACGTATAACGTCTTCTGCATTTATTGCACTTATATCAATTATGATATTGTATTGAGTGATGGTAAAGTGAAGTGGAGTGGTATTGTTGACGTCGTAAACCTTTCAAAAGAACGTATAGTAAAGTACTTACTTCACAGCAATGTTTTGAAGAAAAAAAATGTTGAAACATCGTTGGATGCAGGTACTTAGTTAAACGGAAATTGTATAGTACTAAAGTGGTATGAAATTTTCGTTGGTCTCCAAATTAATTAGCTTTCGGTGAAAAAAAAATTGTTGAATGCTTTCGTTTAATTTTAGCGCAACTAACTTATATGCTAACAATTTTCGTTTTATATTAAAGTGATAAAATATGCTTAAAACCTTATGTATCAAATATGCAACCACATGCATTGTTCAAATAAATTTTTTTTGTAGAGGACAGTGAGGATGAATTTGAGCAGACAGAAGGTGTCGAAAATAGTTTTTATGATGACTTATTAGTAGAAAAAGTTGTACACGATGAGACACTGGAAATTATTGAGCCCGATAAAAATATTGTGTTCAATATCAACGAAATAGTAATTATTTTAGAGACTTGGGAGAGTTTAATTCCAGATGAATCAACAGTATAGCATAACAAGAAACGGATGCAGATGAGCTACGTAATATTAATATTAAAAACCGAGTTAAAAGAAATTTGAAACTGAAAATGTTGATGCCATATTTACCGGAAACACAAATTTGACAAGTGATGTCTTGGAATTGGACGGAGAGTTTTCGTATTTATCATATTTTCTTGATAAATAATTAGTTTAGCATATTGTTGAACAGTTTAATTTATATGCCACACAAAAAGATGTTTCACGACCCTACTCATTGAGTGAAACCGATATCTACCGATACATTGGAATATGCCTTTTAACTTCCATAGTTACAATCAGCAGCAAGAGGAGATATTGGAGTCCAGTAGTTTTTAATCAAACCATTCAAAATGCGATGGGAATAAACAAATTTGAAAAAATTAGATAATTTTTGCACTTCAATAACAACGAAAAAATTTCTAGCCGAAGTGATAAATTACATGACAGGCTTTTCAAAATACGCCCGGTCATTAACAGTTTAATAACAAATTTAAAAAAAAAATTCTTAGAAGAGTAACTCTGCGTTTACGAACAAATGTGTTCAACAAAAGCACATATGTAGTTATCTAAAGCAAGAAACGTTCCATCCAATAAGAATTATAAGTACTTCTACGACAATTATTATACATCGGTTCCTTTGATTCTAGAGCTGAAAAATAAAGGTATTTTAGGTAGGTACAGTTCGCCGAAACCGAATTTCACATTTATTGATACCCGACGATAAGATGGTGACCAATTAACTTTAGTATGTTGGAAAGATACCAAAGTGATGAATATTTCTTCAAATTTCTTAGGCGAGGAACCGTTTTCTAACTTAGAAAGACATGACAAACAATTAAGTAAGAAAGTAAATATTCATTTTACTATTTATAATTTTGATTTGTCAGTTTTATTTTAGGCTTGCTTCATCTGAATTGCCCTGCTATAATCCGGGAATAACGTATGGAGGTTGTTGACTTACTGGATAGTCATTTGGGTCGTTTTAAAATTCGATTGTGCACTAGAAAGTGGTACATGCGAATATTTTATCATTTATTGGATTTAGCCTTATGCAATTCGTGGCTTTTATATAAGTACATACATATATAGTGAAATATGCCATACATACATATTTTTCAGTTACTAAATGTATTTTTATTCTTTAGGCGAACTGAGTTAACAAAAGGCAACAGTAAGCTGCTCTCTCTATCAGATTTCAAAATTTCTGTCGGAGAAACTCTGAAGAAAAGAAGAAAAACGACTGCTGCTAGAATACCGCCAAAAGAAGCCAGCGTTGCAAAAATCCGGGATGCAAACAATTTTCTCTTATCTCACAGAAAATTAATCTTATTCTTTTACAAATTCTAATCTGATAAATATGTGAGCATATAATTATAGTTCCTGCAATACATTTTTATTGAGATTATTTCTTTAATTAGATTTTCATTTTCTGTGTTGATTTACACAAATTGTTCTACATATTTTAAATTGCACAAATACTTCTATTGAAATAGACCAAATAAATTTTTTTATTAGATGATTATTTTTGTTATTTAATGCATGATGTTACGTATTTGATACACACAGTAAATGAAAAATTCTGGAAAATCCAAAGCTTTTCTAATGTTTTTATTGACATTTTCGCAATTAGCAGATCAGCAATAATCCCTCATATTTTTCTCGACCTAAAGCTCAGTATGCAGCTCGAGCTAAGATAAATTTTAGCGAGGTCTCCACAAGTCTCCATTTAATTATAGATAAATCGTCAAGCTAAAAATTTGTGTAGAGATAAATTTTGTTGATTTCCGAAATCCATTTATATTAATGTCCCATACATATCGAACGCTAAAGTTGATCAATATAAGCAATATTTGGATAATGTGAATTATGTTATAAACAGTCATCCGAATTCTTCGTTTTTACTGTTGCGTGATTATAATCTTTCCGGAATGACTTGGTGCCCTCTTTGAATGATGGTACACTCCAGCCTAGTTTTACAAATAGTGGTGCAGCTTATCATTTAATATGCATGTTAAATTTTACTGGTACCAGCCAGTTCAATAGTTTGACCAATGTAAATAATCGTATTTTAGATCTTGTAATTTCTAACATTGATTCAAATTCAATAAAAGTTTTTCCAGCCCATAATGTATTAACTAAGGTGGATGACCACCACCCGCCTCTTGAAATAATTCTTTCTCTTGGTAGTTTCAAGTTTATGAAACATAACAATGATAACTTCCGCTTATTTAGGAATGGTAATTATGTCAAAATTAATCGTGATATTGAAACTATTGATTGGATGCGTTTATTTAATGGATTAAATGTTAATGATTCCGTAAAACTTTTTTATGACAATCAAATTATTGATAATAATATTCCTATTGCTAAATGAACGAATCCAAATTTTCCGTGTTGGTATTCTAGCAAGTTAATTAATTTGATAAAGTTTAAATCTTTAATTAGAAAAAAGAAAATTAAGTTCTTCGATGATTTAGAATATGCGAATAAAGAAAAGATATGTTAAACAATTAATCAAATCTTGTTATTCTGATTATTTAAAAACAATTGAGGTTTGCATTCTAATTATTCCAAAAAAATTTTGGTCTTATACCAAATCAATAAAAACATTTGGAGCCTTGCCCCAAACCATGCGTAATGATTTTGATACAGTTAATACTCCATCTGAGATTTGTAATATGTTTGGTGAATATTTTCAATCAGTCTACTCTGACATTCATCCCATTAATTTAGAACCTCTAAAAGCTTAATGAATTCATTCGGTATCGATGATATTGACATTTCTTATTATGTGTTTAAACAAAGGCTGTGGGCCTGATCAAATTCCACCATCGTTTTTCAGTGCTACATCTGAGTCTATAAGCCTGCCGATTTCATTAATTTTCAATCAATCAATAAAGCAAATGATATTTCCTGATAGATTCAAAATTGCGAAAATAATTCCAGATTAAAAATCTGGTGATAGGGGACATGTCGCTAACTATAGACCAATTGCAATTCTAAGTGTTATTTCAAAAATTTTTGAGAAACTACTTCATGCTAAGTTTACTGACCGGACCTCATTTAATTTCATCCAGGCAACATAGTTTTCTGAAACATAGATCCACTCTTACTAATTTAATGAATTTTGGTGAATATGTTTATGAATCATTACATGCCGGGAGCGGTGTTGATGTTGTTTACACTGACCTTACAAAAGCGTTCGACAAAGTAAATCACTGCATTCTTCTGAACAAGTTATACAATTTTGGATTTGATAACACTCTTGTTCAATGGGCTTGCTCTTACCTAAGCAATAGATCCCATTTTGTGGAAATCAATAACCATCAATCAATAGTGTTTAAACCAACATCGGGGGTACCTCAAGGTTCAATATTGGGGCCCCTTCTATTTCTTTATTTTATTAATGATATTTCTACCAATACTGACAGTGAGGTTTTGCTTTTTGCTGATGATCTTAAGTTATACCGATCCATTTGTTCTATTTCTGACTGTAATATTTTGCAATCGGATTTAAACAAAATTTCAATTTGGTGTACTGCCAATCTGATGGATCTCAATATTAATAAATGTTTCGCTTTAAGAATTAAACCAAGAGTGCAAATTGGATTAAATTTTTATAAGATTTTTGATCATAGTTTATCATTTGCTTCCGAAATTAAAGATTTGGGTATTACAATTGATTATCAATTTTCTTTTAGAACTCACATTTTCAACATCATTAATAAGGCTTATAAAATTTTGGGTTTCGTCATGAGAATCGGCTCAAATTTTACCTCGCTCAAACTTTTATTAGCCTTTACAATGGTTTAATTCGCCCTAACCTAGAATATATTACGACTAAATTTACCCGATATTTATATTTCAAATTTAAATTTATGTATGAACCCTATAGTGTTCGTCTTGTAAGATTTCGAATGACTACTTTGGTGGTTAGAAGAATTTTTTTTGACGAGTACTATTTAAGGTAGTTAACCAAATTATTGAAACTTCTCTTTTAAATCGTATTAATTTTGCTCCTGATAAAGGATATTTGTTGCGGGATACCTTAACATTTAACCTTCCGGGCCTATGGCACTAATCTTAGAAATAACTCACCATTAATCCGACTTAATTTAATCACAATTCTCATTTTAATTCCGTTGATTTGTTTTCGTTCACACCAATCACCTCATTTAAATCTTGTATTCGTCAGGTAATTAATGATCTTTGATTATTATTTAGTTTTAATTTATGTATTTATTATTAATTTTATTGTAAAGCTTAAGATAAGTAGTCTGTACACCTTATGTTTAAGCCAACATGTAATTGGAGGTAATCTCTGTATGTTGGTTAAATAATGGATGAATGAATGAAAATAAATTTAAATAAATAAATTACTTTCTGATACTTATAAAGAATTGTTTAAAATTGCTAAACAGTTCCTAAAAAGTATACAAAATGATGGATTCAAGTGACGAAGAGGATATAATTTTTATTGGTGTTGCATTTGATGCTATCCACAGCATTATCGTCGTCCAAAAAACCATTTAAATACTCGACTTCCTAATGTTGGTCGGCCATTTTGACTTCTGTGTTCTTTATATAAAAATAAATTAATTTTACTTCATGCCTACTTCGCTTATAAAATTAAAAAAAATTCAAAACCGTTAAAATTTATCTTCAAATTATTGTCCTTGTTAGATAAATTGCCGCTAAAATGTTTGGAGAATTTATACTGGCGCAATCTAGATTTGAATGAAACAAGTGAATTTTTTCAAATTTTTCACGCAAAGGCGCATACCGTTCAGCAAAATTATTTATTTTAGCAAGCTAAAATTTACGTCAAATTTGTATGGAAATTTTCCCTAAGCGCGACCTGCATACTGAGCTTAAACAAAAAAGTCATGCATTAAATGGTCAATTTAAAGTTGTGTAGGTACCTTTAAAAATCTTTCACAACGTGATTGTGAGGTTGGATGTTAAATTCAATTTGTGCGATTCTAATTTATCGTAGCTGCAGATAAAGGGATGGGAAAAATATATTAAGCTATAGTAGAGTCATCTAAAATATAATTAGGAATTGAAAATCCATTTCATTTTAATAAAAACGTGCTACGTGCCACTGAGAAGGTGCCCGTGTGTACCTCATTAATTATTTTGAAGTTTTGCAATGTTAAAGAACACAACAAATGAGTCACGTATTGTTTTTTAGTGCTAACTCGCTAACATAAGGGGTAAAAACTACCGAAAATTTTATTTGTGTGCTTTAACATTTATTTATTTTCAAAAACACAATGACAAACACAAAATTTAAATTTTCAATTATTTGTCATTAATCTGAATAAAGCGTTATTCATCAAAAATAATAACAGTAAATATAATACATCTTATTAATAATAAATAATTACAAAATTATTAAGAACTAATTATAAGAAAAGAAATATAATTTATAAAATAGGTTTTACTCTAAAGCTGCGTGCCATACTCAAGGTAAATTACAAAATTCGGTAAATTGTAATTTTAGTACAAATTTACCTCTTATATCGTGCCAAATTTGAAGTAATTTTTTTAGTAAAAATTGACTTTACGGGAAAAATATACCGGTTTGAAGGGTTGAATTCACTGGTTTATAGGTGATAAAATAAACGTCAAATAATAATTTTGTTTTATTGTTGTCAAAACTTGAATTTCAAAAATTATATTAATATTATGTATTAATGGAAATTAATTAATTAACATTCAAAATTAAAGTAAAATTAGCTTACACAGAAACAGGGCTGTGTCAATGTCGTAAAGAAGAAAAATTGTAAGAGAATTTGGCTGTATGTATTAGTAAAATTCGCTCATACAGATTGCACAGTATATTCTGTATATATAGAATGTAAAATTCTGGTACAATCAGTCCAGTCGCCGCGGCCTGATGAGAGGATTGATTTTTTCAAAATCATAAGCTCATCAGTTATTATATTAATATAAATATTTAATGTATGTAGTTATAAACATTTGAAATCAAAACAGCAACAACAATCAATTACCTTTTTCTCACTATTTACCCTACTGTTTAGTACACTATTTCAATTTTCTAAATTTTTTACCGAAAATGTCATTCACCTTGAGTATGGCACGCAGCATTGATTTTATTTGAAATTTGTTTTCCAAAGATAGCTAAAGAACTAACAAACAGATAGTGAGTATTAAAATGTGTAGTATGTTGCATCTGGAAACGGACCAAAGATAAGTTATTTCGATAATTCGTTCGGTATGTTATTACCTGGAATGTCAGTTCACTTTCACTGTTTCTGCTACTTTCGTATTTGTATAGCCGCTGTGATGGTCGTAGTGCATGTTCTCGAAGTTTTAAATGATCGCGAGATTTGGCAAATGATTTGATTTTGTGTACACTTTTCTCGCGACTTTTGATTGCCCAAACCGGAGTAATGTTTGTTAATCCAGTAGTTTCAGCAGGGCCGGGATTTAGTGTACCATTGGTTGGTCCCAAATCTGATTTTGCGCTTTCGAGTGATATCATACAGTCATCCATTTTAGTGCGATGCAGGTTTTTAATACATTTTGCAGCATCACTCTCTGAACTCACTGTCGTGTCGGCATAACACCTCGTGATTCGCGAGGTGGCATCGCTTCCTCCCATCAAATTGTCATCGCCTAAAAATACACGGCCATCTACTGATGATGATTCAACTGTTGGTGATGTATGTTTGGATCTAGCTGTGTCGTTCTTGCCATTTGGTAGTACTTTCGATGCTATGTTTTCGCTGTCATCATTTTCTATTGAAGATTTACCTGAATTATTAGTTTCACTTTGTTACTTACATTTTGGATGCCGTTATTTGTTAAATTTTGACTCTCCGTTGATTTTTCTCTTCTTTGAGTAACATGTAATGACATTTTATTAGTATCGCTGTTCCTAGTTTCATCAGGGTTTTTATTACATTCACAGTTGTTTTGTATCCCATTACCAATTTTGCCATTACCATCACCTCGCTTAATCACTCTAGTCTCAAATTAAATTTCCATTTTAGTGTTACAGTTTTTCTTTTTCTTTTTTTTTTTTCTTTTACCCGACGCAGTTTCTTTAATAATACTACTTGTTTCGTTTGACACAGACCTAAATGAAGTGCTATATGATCTCGCTTCTTTGTAGTTCTATTAATATTGTCGAACCTTTCATATTCATCTGCAAGTAGACTTTTCACCGTTAGTCTGAGAATCTCGATCTTCCCAACTTGCGTAGCTGTCGTGATTATTTCACTAAGTCCTTTGTTCATTCTATCGCCAGCTTCAAATAGATTTGTTATTTTGGACAAGTCAATGGTCAACCTTGCTTCCGACATCGACAATGATGATAAAGAAATGTTTGAGTCGATGAATAAATCCTGTTCACCCTCGAAAAGGTCTGTAATTTTTTTGGCGTATTGTTGACGCGGTTAGTTCAAGCACATCCACTGCTCTAACATCAGCAATATTTCTATTATTATCGCCATTTAATCGTTTGGTCACAATTTTCGCAGGTTTCATCTTACCAATTTCTTTAGACTCGCCCGCAAGCGGTGCATTCATTAAACTCGAACATCCAACTCGCGTAGTTTATCCTCGCGCAAATTTATGTTTATAAGTGCTGGTTGCTGCTTCCGGAATAAGGGCTGCTTCATAGGTTTCTCCACCACTTCGGCCATATTTTCTGATTTCACTGGATTATCCTTCGATTTATTGTTTCGCCTAATACCTCGATGCATTTCCTCCGGTGATGAATTATTAATTAAATCGTTTTGTGGTTTTGGATTGGGTAATCTTGCCGTTATGGTTGGTTTCCTCGATTGTATAACAATATCTAAGGCATCCACTAGCCCATTGTCATCGTCACTTAAAGCACTTAAATTATAACGGGATAAGTTATTGATTGGACTAACGCATCGATCATACTTGTCTGATAATTGCGAATTATTAAATAAATTTCTCCGTGGTTCTGGATTTGATGATGGTACCGTAGCAATTAGTTCTCTCGATTGTAACCCGACATTGACGACACCCATTTCATCATGGTCATCACTAATCACTTCACCTAAATCTAAGGACACTTACTCACGGAAATTGCTTAATTTATTTTTCCCGTCAATATTTACTTCATATTTTGTTTCTGGAATCTCTGTTTCTGGAAGGCCAACTTTTAGCTATTCTCTGAATTTGCCGAAGTATTGAGCTCTTAACTCTTGAATAAAATTATTTTCATTTATTACTTATTCTTTTATCGAAATATTGTTTTGATATGTATACTTTTCTTGGTTTGATTTTTCTCATTTAATTATCAGATACTTCAAATCAAAATGAGTGTCCTCAATTGCATCAACGTCATTCAAAAGCGCTCTACCGAATTCTCCGTTCTCACATTTTTCGATGGTTAGGAATTCCTGTAATTCGCATTCTAAAAGCGCTCTGCATCTCATTATATCAGCTACACGAGTGGTGTCGCTGAATGTTTTCACTTGAGCTTTAATTTTTTCTAGCCCACTTAATATGCGGGTAATATGTAGCTATAGTCTCTGCCATTTTGTAGCCAAATCACTGGCACTAATTAGTTTCATAAAAAAAATCCAAAAGTTTTCACAATTATTGCTCGCAATGATCTCAATAATTTAGCACTTCAAAAGTTCTCATTTCACAGTTTAAATCACGATTTCACTTAACTTAATATTCACAGCTGTATTGAATTTTGTCTTCGCCTTTTACGCAGTTTTATTGAATTGGACCTTTTACTCGCGGATTTATTAAAATAGGCGCCAATCCGGCTCGAAGGACTATGAACAAAGTTGTCTCCAATGAGCCCGGTCTGAATGAAATTTCTCTTTTATGTGCACTTGTAAGGTGCAATCCGCTGTTTACAAAATTCAGATTCCAAAACTCATGTATTTGTGTAGAATTTGTTTTCGATGTAAGGCGCTGGTGAAAAATAGTTGTGTGTGGGTTTTCCTATCCAAAAGTAAGGTGAAGGTCAATAAAAATCGATGCGGCTTATAGTGTTCCAAATAATTCCGGTATATCAAAATAAAAATCACTGTTTGTTTGTTTTTAAATACTTTTATTCACTGTATGTTTTTATTCGCTGTTGACGTTGAACTTAATGTGAATAATCGGGTGGCCGTCTTGAACTGCATGTGTTTTTGGTCAAAATATTAACGGATTTATAGAAAAAAATCCACAGCATGGTCAGTACTCAAATTATTCAATGAAGCTATCCAATACTTTTTAATAATGCTATCGTTAATAGTATCGAGGCCACACATTTTAAAATTTTATTGGTGTTGGATCATTTCTTTAAGATAATGCAGATTTTACATTTAATTGTAATTTCCAGTGGTGGATTAGGCCTGTCTATGTAGGTAAGTATGTATGTCATTCGAAGTTGGACAGACATAAAGTTGGAATCTATATAGCTCAAGACCTAATCTAATAAGCGATGGTTATGATTAAAGATACTGTTAAATTGATGAATCCCTATGAGATGCATACAATTCGATAAAGCTTCACCAGTTTTATTAAGATAAGGAGTTAAGAAGTTACTGCCATTATCTGCTTGCCAAGCAATATCCGGTACATATGTTAAAATCACCAACCACCAAGAAAAACGATGTGGATTTATAACAATTAATACATTATTACAAAACTTCGTAACAATCTCTGAGGTACACCAGGGCCCTATTGCACCAACTACTTATCACTTGTTATTTATCAACTTATCATAATTTTTGATAATTTTCTGTTGCACCAAATTTAAATTTGATAAGTATTTTATTGAGTTATATAAAATAAGTCATAAGATCAAAATTAAGTTGCACCAATTCGCGAAATGATAAATGATAAGTAATATTTGGATAAGCGATAAGTTTTAGGTTTTTGATAAGTTTTTCGTAGTTCTGTTGCACCAAAAGTTTTAACTTATCAATAATCGACCACATTTAATGATAATTATCCAAAATATCAATAAGAAAAATTTCACTACTCAAATAAATTGATAAGAGTTACAAATTGTAGTGGCATGATGAAAGTCTGTTAAAAACCATGACTGTGATACACGATTATGATAAAATTTGACATGGGCGATGGAAATGGGATTCTAAAATGATTTTTGGATAAAGTTCTGGAAAGTGGCCAATTAAAGTGGAAGTTACCTGTTTCTTGACCGATTATGATGAAATTTGACGTGGGCAGTGGAAATGGATTTCTAAAATGATTTTTAGAGGAAGTTCTGGAATATGGCCAATTTAGGAAGGAACTTGGCCATTACTTATCCGATTTTGATGAAACTAAGCATGCACGAAGGAAAGGGAATTCTTAAATCATTTTTAGAACAAGTTCTAGAAAATGACCAATCATGATGAAACTTGACTATATTCCAGACCTACACCTATAAATCATTTTGGAATCCCAATTCCATTGTACCTGTCGAGTTTCATCTTAATCGGTTGAGAAATCACCAAGTTCCATCGTACATGGCCATATTCCAGAATTTCATCTAAAACTCGTTTTAGAATCCCATTTTCATTGTACCTGTCGAGTTTCAACGTATTCGGTTGATAAATAGCCCAGTTTCATCCTACTCAAGGATTATTACAACTTATCATACAAATTTGATAATTTGTCATTATTGATAAGTTATAGGCATTCTGATGTGCAACGCTTATTACTTATCATTATCAAAATTCGATAAGTTTTTAAATTGATCAGTGAGTGAGATTTTTTTACTTTTGGTGAAACACTTATTACTTATCATTATCAAAAAAACTAACTTAGGATAAGTTGATAAGTAATAAGTGATAAGTAGTTGGTGAAATAGGGCCCTGGAATACCTTCCTTTTGAGTGAAATTTAACTGTGGAATTTTAATTTTGGTTTTAAGCATAATATCATACTGCTTCCAAATCAAATTTTGAAGGCTTAATCATCTACAGCTGGGCATTGCAAATCAATCTTGAGTACCATACTGCATACTATTGAGTGAAATTGAATCGTTTATTGTTGAAAGGGCTCATGTCCACTTTTTGTCAAAATTAGCATTATGACGGTTTTGTATCATAGACACTTACATACGTTTTATGACAAGACGAAATTACCATATGGTTAATGGAACGGCACCTACCTTGCAAAAAAAAATTCATTTATTCTAGAGAGGGCGCATGTCCAGGCCATGTGCTCTTTTATACTAAACTAATATTTAAAAAGAAGAAACGTGAAAAAGAGAGAGTTAATCATTAGTTATGTAACGATTATCTTTCTTGTAACAATTAACCGTAATTCACATTAAATAATTAAAACAAACATCGACATCATTTTAATATATAAATTATTAATTTGATTAATTTGAAATTTATGATTTTTAATAAATACACATTCTGTTTTTGATTTTAGAAATTATTCCCTCTGAGGCTATTTACAGAATGGTTAAAAATGAAATAAAGCTGAATTGTGGGGTTATTTTTCAATTATTTCAAGAATAAACGATTCGTTTATTCTAGAAAGGGCTCATGTCCATGCTTTAAAAATAAGCATAAAAGCTGAAATAATTGACAAATAACCTCAAAATTCAGCTTAACACTTCATAGCGACTCACATTTTCATCAACAAACTCAAATTCCCTCCTAAACTTATTTTTGTTGACAATATATAGTTTTTTTTATTTCCTGAATAATTTGAAAAAGTGGACATGAGCCCTTTCAAGAATAAACGATTCAATTTATCTAAACAATTATAATTTTCCATTTCGCTTGTGTTATTTGCAAAATGAAAAATTGTATATTACTTAATCAGCATGCGTAGGTACAATAATACGGGCTTGAAGTCGAAAATAAATAAGCTCTTTGCAGAAGTTAATGAGAACTTTTCACACAGATAAGTGAAAAGAAAATTACTAAAATGTCATAAAATAGAATAGTTAGCTCTTATGATTTACTGTTTCTAATTTTTTTAAGTTATGGTTGAACCTTCTTTAATGCGATCATCAAAAAAATGTTTAAAGTTCAAAATACCTCAGGAAAAATTTGAATCGCGGAAAACAAAATTCACACGATCACCTCATACCCAAATCACCAAAAAAAAAAAAAAAAACATTATTGTGCATCATCGAAGATCGCGTCCGAACCAACCATAAACATAATATACAAAAAATCCATATCAGATTTCAAACCTTTTTATATATTCCAAAAAAAATCATGATCATGTTCGTAAACATACATATAATCATAATGATCGCATGTGATATTAAAATTATTTCTAAATTAAATGATCACGATCAAATGTACCAACATATAATGATATCAACAATTTAATATTCAATTTAAATATTTTTTTTTTTTTTTTTTTTGCAAATAGTAATAGCAATAATAATAAATCTAATAATAGTAATAATAATAATAATAATAATAGTAATAATAATGAAATAAAAATTGATAAGATTACAACAACAACAGCAACAACGGCAATGATGATCTCTTTAAAATTACTTTGTGATGAAGCAAAAGAAACAAAAACAACAAAAAACGAACGAAAAAGACTTGAAGAAAATTATTAGAATGGAACGAGAATTGAATAATATTCGTTGTTAGTTTTATGTAATCCATAAGGTATATAACTAACTACATATTAGTATATATTATAGTGAGTAGTTTACAGGTGCCATCTATTAAATGGCGTCGTCGTCATATAAGTATATGAATATTTCCAGTTGATTGATTTTGTCTTTGTTGTTGTTGTGTTATATAAAGTAATTAAGTGATTTTGCAACTGAATTAGAAATGCAGCAGCGCTCGGCTTCTCGACTACTATCTATATGGGAATAACAAAAATATGTTTGCAATAATCTTAAGAATGATCATGATCGCTTAAAGTATTTTCACCCAACTTTATATTATTATAATAATGTCAATATATATGCGTCTTAGTTGTTGGTTTGTTTTTATATTCTATTTATCACTTATCTTATATGCGAAAATTGCTAATAATAAAAAAAAACCAGAAAAGACATTTCAAATCGATTATCTTTGGATTTATTTTTATTTTTTGTTTTCTTAATTTCTTTTGTGAGATTTTTTTTTTATCTTAAATTTATTTCGTATAGGTTTAGAGCAGAATGCTGAAGAAGAATTTTCTTATTTAGTATATAGGTATATATAAATTAATGAACGCACCTCGATATTTTTTATTTTTTTTTTATATCTTCCGTGCTCTTTGACTCTTAATAATAATAAGAAAAGATTTGAAATTCTTAAGATGAATACAAAATTTTTGGTCTCTTTATAAAAATAGTTAAAATAATAATAAGTTTAAAATGAAGACGACGAATATGTGTTGTGCTCCGAAAGAAGAAGATTATTTTAATATGTGTGTATGTATATATAGTAGGGGACAGGCTAAAAACATAATTTTTATACATGCGAGATCTTCGTATATACCTAAAACAAACAAACCCCGCGCGGAATTTTAACAGAGAGTCTTGTGAAATCCGAAATTGGAAAAGTATTTTCTAACCGTGTTCGCCAATTTTTTCGTTGTTTTTGTAATTTTTTATTTTTTTACTTAAATTTTAAGATTTTATCAAGATGAGACAATGTGCGCACACACCGAATATAATATTATAAGATATATATAAACGAGAGAATTTGAAGAGGGACATATGCGGTGATTTCAACATAACAAATAGTTTTGTTTATATATACAAAAAAACATCTAGAATATCAACTAAACCGTACCACACTTATAGATTTCCAAAACTAAACTATACACTTAAAAATGCCACTCAAAAAAGCAAAAAAAAAAACAACAATTTTTAGTTTTGTTTTTAATCAAACAAAGTGAAGTGAAATTAATTAAACAGCGAACTGTTGATGATGATGATCACTATCGCGCAGTTTAAATAGCACACAGAAAAATTAAATTAAAATTTATTTTTTATAATAAATTTATTTCATAAATGTACATAAATCAAAAAAAAAAAAATATTAAGATATGCAAATATCTCAAAAAACAAAATTACTTGCCAATTTGTTATTCTAAAAGTTAAACGCTAAGCTTCTTCCTCAAAACACAAAAAACACATAATTTTGATGTAAGAAGAAGACAAATAAATATATAAGAAATAAGAAAATAAATTACATTTAATTTATCAAAATCTTTAAGATTATTAATACTAGAGCTTTTTTATTTTTAAGTTCATGATCTTTCCCAGGATCATCACTCTATACGTAAAAAAAATTATTAGCTGATAAGATAAATACTGTATATAGCAATAGCAACAAATTAGTATATTCCAATCCAAAATAAATTTCTACGTTAAGATTTATTGATTACTTTATCTACTTTGCGTACCGATAACTGGGTAAATAAATTCACATGCTGAGTCCACCAATAATTTGTCAAATCTATTAGAGAGACATAGCCATAATCGTGTTTCACAATAAGATGACGGGTTTGTCACTTACACTTAATTTAATTAGCAAAACCGTTATTTCCTTTTTTTTTTTTTTTTTTTGCGCACACCTTACAAATGGGTGGTCTATGTCTAACGTCTTATTTCCATATATCTATTTCAATTAACATCTTCAATTTTAAATACCGCACACCAAAAACAAAACAAAAAAAAAATTTCTCAAGCTTTTGGTTTTGGATAACTCGTGAATTTAGACAAAATAATAGTGTGCTTAGGTGTTAATTGATCTTAAAGACAAAAAAAATAATTTAATTAAAATCGATTTTTAACTAATTAGTGAGATAATTTTGGTTACGTCAGTCATGTTAAAACGCGATTTTGTGTTTATGGGAGACTTAACGATAGCACGACAACTAATATGAATTTGAACTGATTGTGATGATGTACGTTTATTGATTTATAAAATTTCATGGTAACAAAAAACAATGTCTACCCTGTATACATACATATATGGATAATCAAATAAACGGTTCTAGCGATATATAAACATTACAAGTTTAAATACAAATTCCATAATTCCTCTATTTATTTACGACAAAAAAAAAAATCTTAAATTATTTAAATTAGTTTTGATTGTATTTAATGTGAATTTTAACAATTACTTAACAGAAAAAAAAATCATCTCTAAGAAATTATAGTACGTTCCAAACGTTTAAATATATATATATTACATATGTGGGTGTATCATTCATTATTACTATTATTAGTTTTTTGATTTGTTACAAGGTTACACTTATATTAATGCTAATTACAACTTTAGACCTGTTAACTGATTGATCTACTGAACTATTTGAATATTTCTTAAATGGGGCTGCGTACGAGGGATTGGTCACATATATGTATATTTATATATATTCAGATTCTAATGGGTATAGAAAATTATCACCTCGCGTGAATTGATGATCGCGACGACTATAATAAAGGAATGTTATATAATGCGATTTTTTTTTTGTAAAACATCTTCGTTGTAATCTTTAAAACATGATCATCACATATTTTTTCTACCTTTTTTTTTTTTTCTTATAATTAAACTACAGCGAAAAATCGAAGTAGTAGTAATAGTAATAGTAGTAATAATATAATAATGAAATTAAAAAAAAATAAAAAAATTGGTTTTATCTTCGATTCTAATCGGTGATCACAAGTGAAACACGTTTTCTTAAGGTAATTTTAATTTTTTTTTTTTTTTTTAGTTTTTATCGTCTTAATAATGTAACACCTTCGAATGATATATGTCGGTAATTTTGTTTAGCAAAATGTTGTGTAAGTTGTGCATATATATATATGGGTTGCTACAATGTATATTATGTACAGTGGTCTGTGCGACTAAAATTTTTAAAATTTATCGTATGTTGCAATTACAGTCGATTTTATTTAATTTTGCTCGAGTATTTTAAAATCTACGTTATACATTTAAAGTAACATGTGTACAACAAAGGACTCTGTATTTTAATCTAATATTGATTTGATCACTTTTGATATAAATTGATCGCGTGTTACGGATCCGGATCAGATCAGGTTTAAATTGAAGACTGGGTTCCGATCAGTGATTTACATTTTTGTGTCGTGGGGTATTTATTACAATAATGTACTCTTAATTTTAAACATTAAATTTCATCATCAATCAACAGTCATCTCACACAACTTTTTATAGACCTTTTAAACAATAGCATATGAAAATAAAGGAACCATACGCTTCTAAATAGTTTTACATTAAGGCCCGTAATTTTAAACGAGGATAGTGATAAATAGGCGAATTTATCCCCTCATTCGTATTTTTAAACGACGATAAATCCATTGACCAGAGGTCCTATCGATACGATCTAAACATCCTAAAGTGTCTCACAATAGGATAGACGTGCAGTTTTACAAGATTTGGAACGTTTGGACTTGCCATTATATTTATTTCTTGCACGGGAATGCCACAATTAACGGTATTGTTTAAAAACTAATAATCCCGGCAGATACATAAGCTACTCGTGAATTCTTGATTATGGAGTTATTTTTTTCAGTTTGTTGCAACACGATTTTAATCCTTTTAGTATTATCGCATTTAACATGATTATCGTAATCTATACAGTTTGAAACTCGATGAATACGAAATACAAAAAAAAGAGAGAAACCTAAAGGCAGAAAACTGAGATTATTGCGATAATGTTTTTGATTGTCAACGGTATAAAACAAAAAACATTGGGAGGAAAACAAACAAAATAAATTGACAAATGTCCCAGCAAGCAATTATTAATTTGAAATTTGATTTCGAAAATCGCCGGTTTTAACTTCGTTCAAAACTACGACCCAAAAAATTTACGGATCTATCCACGTTTAAAATTACCAAAAGTAACCATCGCTAAATCAGTGGATTTTCGAAAACTGTGAATTAATCCGCCTATTTAGCCTTGTTTAAAAATACAAGCCTAACAGCTAGGACAATTCACATTTAAAAAAAAAACTTACTTGTTTTCAATTTTCTAAACCAAGTAGCCTATAGCTCTTTTTAAAAAAATGGTGTAGAAACCCACCCCTATCCCGTATCAGATCGAAGCCATGAACCTTGATGATCGGCCAACGATTTTCACTTTTCAACAAAATTTTCAACAATATGCGAACCATCGCATAAAGCGAGGATTTCAATAAGAAGAGCTTCAATGAGGCAAAAAAATCCCTCTGGATGAAAATGCAGGTTTTCATTAATTATCAACGGAAATGCTAAACGAGTAATCTAAGAATCGCATGACTACATTATCAAATTTATAAAAGCAGGAAGCTTTACGAACGCAGGAATGACATTTTGTGATTTACTTCTGGTACGCTGCAGGGCAGTCACTTTGTCCATTTTTGTTCATTATTTTTATTAATGTTATTCTGAGCATAGAAGATATGACTTCAAAATATTTAAAGTAATTTAGAATCTTAAAGAAGCTGTTAACTTTCAATATAGCTAACGTATCCAGGTTCTCATCAAAGGGTTCCTCTCATAAATTATCCTTAAAAATTATGGCGATGTGTATCACTTGTTAAATATCTAATCTTAAGTGCTGTTCATATAACAATGTGATAGCCAGAGTGACACACAAAAATTTAGGTATTACTTTCACTACTAACTTGTCATTTCATAAGCATATTGTAAGTTGTATTTGTAGTAATTATTCAGTGGTCAGTGCTAACTCTTTGCGAAAATATTCTCGAAGAATTTCCATGATCAAGATGTAGTCAAAATACAATAGAGAATAGGTTACTATTAATATCGTTTGTTTACACAGATGATGCCAATTACTAAGCAGAGTGATACAACTATTTGTTCAATTGACATGGCTGTAATTTTTGTTCGCGATCTTTCAGTTTTCAAAATTGACAGTGATGAGCTTTCAACTCTTACCACAGTGGACATTATAGGCTTTCGAGAAATGCACTATTAGTTTAATATTATTGTCACTAATAGTGCAAAAACATTTTTTTTACATTTATGTTCCAATACCGCACTTTGCTTTACTATAATACTTAACTTTGCGTTTACTTTTTGGGAAATCCAGAATCAATCAACTTGATACTTGGTGAGGACAGTTTTAAGCGTGTAACACATTATTTAAAGAGAGCTAAATAAATTGTAAATTATGTAGTTAAATAAGGGAAAATAATTTAGGACTGTTACCTATCTATGAGCAATAATTTACATAATCTAAAAAAATCATGAATACTGTACAACTCAACTTAAAGCAGCAACCCAACAAGTTAACACTAATAAACTATTTATAAAGTAACTTCGAACCGTAATTCAAAAATGACTTAAAAAATGACTTGGAAAATGTTGTAAATCTGAAATTCAAAAAATCCCGGAATCTGTAACACATACATGTAATATTAACAATAATCGCGAGAGTGTCGAATAACCTCGAAACCCTCAAATATCGTAGAAAAATGTCGGCTGGTTAGCCCAACATCCTACAAAATTACTTTAACTCAACGCTGGGCAAATTTTGGAACGTGTAAACCAAAATTCTCGACAAATTACTAATACTGTAACAAGACGCAGTGTAATCTTAGAAATGTAGAATAATCTCGATAATTACAAAAAAAAAACTTTGAGTATTTCAGAAAAACTCGGATAAACTTAAAGTCATAGAAATATTTTGAAAAACGAGGAATTATTGAACATCTTCAAAAATCTGAAAAATACCACCCACTCTTCACATAAGTTGTCATAAAGTTTATATCTACGGCTATCCAACGCCATTTAAATTTGGAAATATATATAAATCCAAAAATCTTGAATTCTGAGCATCTATTTTCGGTAATATAACTTAACTGAGTGATACGCTTTCTCGTAATTCAACTCCAACATTCGCTCGAATAATATCGAAAATCTCGAAGTCTATAAAATTTGGTTAGCAGGCAACTCGTGTAATTTCTTTGAAATGTTGAGCAAGACTTGAAAATTGAATAGCATCGAATAAAATTCTAAAATAATTACAATTTTCCTCGCTTAATCTTTAAAATATTGAGTAATGTTGATAATGTTGAATAAATTAAATACAAATCAACTTAACGTTATTCAAACCTATAGATATCCAGATTATTTCAAACCTAACTCAATGCTTATTGCTTATGTATGTTCCCATCCAAACTTACTTAATTAATATCGAAAATCTTCGATAATTTCGAAAAATTCATAAACTCTCGAATAAGATCTAAAAGCCAAACCAAACCACTTCACGAGTAAGCTTGGAAACCTCGAAAAATCACAAAAAATATTGAAATCTCGATGTACCTGCTAGTATCGGATGCAACAGAGAGGTTAAATTTGAGAAACTTAAATAATCTCGATTAAAGCAATTCTGTTGTATAAAATTAAACTTTATTTTGAACAAACCTATAAAATTACCCAAATCTTCAAATCGAGAGTCTTTGTGACAAAACATGATTATACATTTTGAGTTCTCGTAACCTTATAGCGGGTGAAATTAAAATTTGAAAGAATTGTCACTAACTATAATTTGCTGTGCAATTCAGATGCGATAATAATTTGCTTGCGGAGACTAATTCTTGTGCCAATTGTGACAATTTTTCACAAAATTTAATAAACAGTTCGTACAAATTTTAAACTCGGTAAAAATCGGTTAATATTGGATGGATTAAGCGAAAAATTTGAGTAACTTGGTTAATCTTAATCCGCTTTGATTTTCCCTACCAGTAATCGGTTCAGTTGCCACCACCAGGAATCGCATCCGGAATCTCCCAAAGTTGCAAAGCAAAGCCCTCCCATAATGTACAAGTCATCCGACATTTTGTATTGTGGCGCTCTAAAGTACCCAAAAAAGTTGAAATTGCTGAAAAAAATCGATTTACAGCACGCGTGATTATTTAAGTCAGAAGCCGCAAGTTGGTGAAAATTATAATAAATAAATAAATTATTAGGATAGTGGTAAGTTTTGATCTTAGTTTGGGTCCAAAGAGTCGTTATGCTCTAAACATTTCAAGATTTCGCTATTCAGTAACAATGACACATTTTTAGTCAAATTAGAATGTAAACTATGTCTCCTGATTTTTATAAAGCTACATAAACAAATTCCTACATCGTGTTCTGTTCTTCACGATATTGAAAGCATTTATGAAGAAATTGAAGATTTACTAAAAATGGTCAGATCCAGCATTAGCGGTATTGATTTTAATTATGGATTAAGGAATTGTTATGTTGAATCACTTAACCAGACTAAAACTTAAAGTATAAGTAAAAAATTACTGGTAATAAGTGTATTCAAATTAGCCGGGAGGTCGAGTACTAGCTTTATTAATACGCGGGTTACCCATCTACCCAGGTAATAAAGAAAACTCGTAAATATATATAAAATCTTTAAAACAAATCATAGATAATGCTATTGTTACACTCCCTTTGGATTACTACATTCTGAGTCATATTTCTTTTTCTTCTTAAAATGGTCCCATATGAATTATTTGTTAATGGCATGAATTAGAATATATAGATTAGATAAATTTTTTTAAAATCAAATCAATCCAAATATTTGTTACATTTTTGTCGTAACCTAAAATTTTCGGAAATGTCCTACAAATATAAAATTGTAATTATTTTCTGTTATACTCATGACTACAATTCAAACAAATTAAATCATTATAATTGATTAAATTTAGTTGAATCCAATTAATTTTTATGTTGCCATGTATTATTAAAAAATGATTTTAAAATCTTTCATGGATACGTGAAGGAATTATTCTTGTCTATTTAAAATATTTGTCACCATCTACTCGTGATTTTCTAAATTAAATAACAGAACAAACTAAAAATCTAAAAGATAACCAAAAGCCCAAAAACATTCCATCAAAAACAAAAGTTATCGAAATTTCAATTAATCTGAAAAATTGATTGAACGCATCAAATTCACATTTATCACTCAACACAAACTAATATAGTTTTAGATTAATTTGTTTCCTCTCTATGAAAAAGCAATCGCAATTTTGGCGCCAATCGAACAAGAAAATCTCATTGATCTTTTATGTTTGTACATTATTCATCAAAATATAAGAACCTTGCAAATTGCACATGTAAAATCTAAAAACTTCGTTTGCCAAGCAATGTTAAGATTAATTTAATGGCATTTCTAACAAACACAATAACCACAGTAAAATTGTCAAACTGAAAACGTCAGCCAATTAGCCAAATGGCTAATAAACCTTTAAACATACTTATGTAAAAGGGGAATAAATCTACGGAACATCTAAATCGAAAAAGTGCCCTCGAGCTAAAATATTTTGCTCTCAGAACATCGCTTTTTCTTCAATCGAACAAAATAAAATTCACCCTTCGAAAATTTCCCTTGAATCAAGTTACCCGGGTGATCGCTCATATTACTCGGGTAATCGAGTACTCGAAAAAAAAGCGAAAATAGCCGAGTACTCGAGTACTCGATAATCGGCACTGGATACCCTACTGGTAATGAAACGTGATACAAAATTGATGTCGGATGTACTTAAAAAACTCTCAAAATTTTTGCTAGTACATTCAGGTTTGTTAGAGGATACTCAACAAATTGTGAACCAATAAATTTTTGATCGAAAATATTTCTGAAATAAATCAATCCCTGTATAGTGACATACATTTAGATTCAACTTGGTAGAAGTAGGTGCAGTATGATGTAACAACTACAAACATTCTGGCAACAAAACCTGGAAAATCATAAATACTCCGTTAGTCATAGGAGCAGTTCCAAAATACCTGGAAAATTCCTAGTGTGATTCTTATAACAAAAACTAAAAACACAATTAATTGTAGTGATCAACATCCTCCAACATTTGAAAACTTGCTGGAAATTATTGTCAAAAGACAGTTATTATAAGATGTGGAAGAAAATCACATTTTAACATTTTCGTCATCTCGTGTGGAGGTGCTAGTCTCCCATCGGGCGCGTCCCCAGGTGGCGGATAGGGGGAAACCCTAACCGACTTGTCGGAGGGTAAATGGGAAATAAAATACCATTCGTGGACCAAAACTAGCTAGGGGTGGTTCCCTGAATATAACAACCAATATGGCGGACTCTAATGGAGAAAACCTTACGGCGCAGGGAAACGGATACCCAGTGCCGGCGACTTTGAGGGGTGAGCAAGCGGGCTCCCAGTCGTCGTTATCCAATGACCGCAATACTTCAGAGGTGATAAGTTCTGTAAATCCATTTGGAAGAAGTTCCATAGTGCCACGATCACCAGCAAGACTCTATGCAATGCATAAGTCCGAGAAAGTTATTACCCCAAGTGGTACTCTAATCAGTCGACTGGACAATACATCCGGGGGGGATCGATCCTCTTCGAAGGCTGGCCCTATGGATTTTGAGGAGGGCCAAACACTGCATGAAAGAAGCGATGCCAGCGGAAATTTTACAATGCGAGCAGTAGGATTCAGTGAAAGAACTGTTGACCTAGAAAAGGAAAATATGGGTCTTTTTGAGAGGCTACAGAAGATGGAGCAATCATTTGCCAAGCTAAGCGAAGAAATTGAGTATCTAAAGCGAGAAAATGAACTTCTAAAAATGAATCGGGATGCTAAAGAACAAAGCGAATTAGAGAGTATTGAACCAAAGAAAGTCAACTGTCTCACTGATGAGGATGAATTAGAAAGGGAGACGAACTGGATCCTAAAGAAGAAAAAAAACATTCCAGGAAGGGTAAGAAAAGAAAAGCTGAATCGTCACCTGAGGTTGAACAACTAAATGTTAGTGGAACTACAAGTACCGAACCGGAAGTTGTCCAACCTGAGGCCAATCAACCGAAAGGTAGTAAATCTACCAAGAACATTGCACCAAAACTGGTGCAACCGAAAGAACCCCCCCCCCCCCCCCCGCCCAACCAATAAGTATCGTGGGAGTAACCAGTTACCCAATAATTCAGTCATTGATGAAATCGGTTACTGACAAAGAATATAAGGTAACAGCGCTAAACAATGGCGTTTGGAAAATTAATACTCTGGATTCAGAAACCTATAGAACATTATCTATGAAGCTGAATGCTGAAAAGTATCAGTGGTTTACCTATGAGGACAAACAGGCTCGACCGATAAAAGTTATGGCAAGAGGTTTGCATCATACTTGCTCAAGCGAAGAAATAATGGAAGATTTAAAAAGTAAAGGTCTTAAAATACTAGATGCTGTGAATATGATTAAAAAAGAGAGAATAGAAAACCAAGAAGGAAACCCAACTTTCAATAAAAGGGGACTCCCTCTTTTTATGCTAGTATTTGATAACTCAGAAAATGTTCAAAATATTTATGGTATAAAAGCAATTCTTCACATGAAGGTAAAAATTGAACCAATGAGGAGAACCACTACACGCATACTACAATGCAAGAAATGTCAGGGATTTAATCACACCCAAAAATATTGCAGCCGGGATCCGAGATGTGTAAAATGCTCAGGTAAATATTTTACCCAGGCATGTACAATAGGGAGAGATGTACCAGCTAAGTGTATAAATTGTAAAGGCCAACATCCGGCCAATTATCGGGGCTGTGAGGTTGCTAAACACCTACAAAAATTAAGAGATAAATCACGAAATCAATCGCAAAATCATGAAATTCGAAGGATTCAACCATCAAATCAGATGGATAAAAATCCACAACCAAGCAACGCAGGGCAAAGAAGAACATTTGCTCAGGTAGTGAAAGGCCCGGGTTCAACTAAATATATGGGCTCTGAAAATAATCGAATTATGGAAAACATTATGAACAGCATCGAAGCTATTACAAAGCGGCTAGATGACCAAAGTAACCTGAACAACATGATATTTGATCAACTGAAGAAAATGCAACTCCCACAACGCAATCCGATAAAAAATGTTAAGTAAGAACACAACTTTCAGAATAGCAATCTGGAATGCGAATGGACTTATGCAACATATTCCAGAAATAGAAATATTTTTAAATACAGAAAAAATCGACATTTTTCTAATATCCGAAACACAATTAATTGTAGTGATCAACATCCTCCAACATTTGAAAACTTGCTGGAAATTATTGTCAAAAGACAGTTATTATAAGATGTGGAAGAAAATCACATTTTAACTAAATACCAGTTTGGGTTTAGAAAGTTATACTCCTACATGCTTCCATAAAAGCAACTGTGAATAAATGAAAAGAGATAGTTGATATAAATGGGAGTGCGAATACAGTATTTTTGGATCTAAAAAGATCGTTTGAGACTATCCAACTAGGGTAAGTGATTGTGCATTTGGTTGTACTCAGAATACGGGGAGGAATTCCAAATTCTTCCTTTGGAGTTCCATAAGGTAATATATTAGGCCCCTTGCTTTTCATGCTTTATGCAGCATTTAGTGAACAGAGAATTCAAGATCTAAAATTACTGTGTGAACGATTAATCTGTAGAATGCTTAAACTGTGAATGTGAGATGTGAACGGAAAGACTTAATACGAGTGTGTGTGATGAAACTAGAATCACCAGATAATGTCATTGTGTAAAGTATTAAAATTTAAGTTTCGGAAGGAGTATTTGTTATATGTCGTCATGCCACGGCTCTTTTAGTGTAAGGCCTAAATTCTATGTATTATTTGAAAAAATTGTGTGATGTTTAAATTTAGTTTTCCCTGTAAGTATACATTTTTTAACGACTTTGGTATATCCAATTAGATCCCCTCTAAAAATTAATTTTTAATAGATCCTGTGAAAGCTTCATTAGTTTCCAGCATTCTGTACAGCATCGACTTTAATTTTTTTAATTGGCTGGTGTTTTTATTACAATTAAACTGGCTTATAGCCCTAAAAATAGAAATGTTGGCTAAATTTGTGTTTTTACAGATAAAAATGGTGGGAAGTTCAATGAAATAGAAGCAAATAACGGTGGTGTTTTCAACTTGATTGTTGCCACCCTTGTCTTTCTACCGTTTGGTTTGTTCATGTATTTTCTGTGGCGGCAAATAGGTCCTTCTCGTGTTCATTCGTAGTTTTCAACAGATTAAGCTCAACACTAGAGAATTATAAAAACTTTAAATTGAATAATTTTAAAAAACCGAATCGCTTACTTACTTACAAAAATGGTCGATTCTCTTTCGTATTACAATGGAGATAAACCAAAATATTGTTACGTTTATTAAAGGAGATACACCAAAATATAAATTAGATTTTGGAGGATGTAGAATTTTGCAAAAATATTTTGAAAGATATGACATTCATGGTATCTTGATCAATCAAGTATATTTCACGTTTTGTTGGTAGGATTTCATAAACTAAATGATATAAACCAATGTTGATCGACTATTTCGGAAATAGCACACAATTCACTATTACTTTTCCGTTAACCTGTAGCCTAATCTCAAGAAAGGCAAAGGACTACTGTATAGGATATTTACTTTACTATATTCTGTATTAAACCGATAAAAATAAACTGTTGACTTTTAGAAGCCTCAGGAACAAGATCTATGCTATCTTACGGAAAAGTAGCAGAAATATGTTGTAGCCTACATTCCAGAGTGTCTTAAAAAAAATTATTCAGATCGCTCGAAAATAGAAGTGTATGCAGATTTTTGTCCACAATATGTCATTTTGTGAACACTGCATTTTGATTTTTGTGCGGCATGACAATGTGTACAAAAATAGCAAAAGAAATGTAGAAAAAACCTCAGTTTCAAAAGTTTAACTTGAGAAACGTATATTTGGGACTGAGAGATTTGATCGTCCAAGTGAGAGTACGTAAGAATAGGGGAAACATTTTCACAAGTAACAAGAAGTTTGGATTACAAATCATTAATACAGGGTTTTCCAATAAGAGGTTTCATTTTGAATAGCCTGCTATTTGGGCAGCTGTCAATTTTGAATCTGTCATCTTTTGATATTTGACAAGTAAAAACTACGCCATTACTAAAAATGGTACGAAACATGCTTCAACAACGAAATTATTAAAATTCAACAATTTTAATGTATTTTACAAACAACACCTAGAAGTATATTATTATTACGGATAATTATTCAACTTCCCCACCCCATTGATGTATACATAGGTTTTCATTATATTTAATTTTTAATTTTTACAGTTAATATTTTTTTGAAAATTGTAAGAGAATTTATTCCAGTTTGAAACTGATGAAAAACTTCAATCGTCTTATGAGGCCATGGCTACTTGACTAATTGTACTATACAATTCCACACTATAATGTGTACAGGTTGTAATAGTGAATTATAATAACGCTTCCAAATTTGCTTACTATGCTTCTGTTACAACAATTCGTAATACAGCAAACCCTGCTTAACGCTATATATTTGGAAAATACGGGTTTTCCGTAAATTGTTTATTTATTCATTTTACCGTGAATTTGACATGTATTCAATGAAGTTATAAATAGGGAAAACACCAAAAATGATAAACAGATAGTTTTATTCAAAATATCGCTAAATTTGGCTGAATATATTTCAGGAACGTATTGCGAGCGTTAAGCGGAGTTTTGCCTAATATACTTCTACGTGTTATTTGTAAAATACATCAAAATGATCATAGAACCGGTTGCATATTTAGAATTACTCGAATTAATTAATTAATTCAAATAAAAATAAAAAAGATTGATAGTAACGATGAAAAATTGGAAGGGAATTCGTTAGAACAAACGGTACACATTTCACAGTAAAATTTTAGTACAATCAGTCCAGTAGCCATGACGTGATCAGAGAATTGATTTTTTTCATTATCATAGGGAGAAATGACCTTATACAATTTTCAGAAAAATTTTAACTTCATGTAAAATAAAAGTGTTAAGTATATTTGTAATTTTGCCTGCTATAGATCGCGAAAGCACTGTGGTCACAAGGAATAACCGCTTAAGTTAACTTAGAAAAACTTTATGGAGAGGCACAAAACGTTCAATATTAAATTCATTTTTCCCTTATCCCGACTAAAACTACTACGGCTTGCGACCATAGGTTTTGGCCTTATGGCATTATCACCAAGACAAATTTAGTGAAGTTAGAGCAGAGACAGAAAATTTTAAATATTTAAAATAATTTTTGGTCTTAAGTCGACTTAAGCGATTATTCCTTGTGACCACGTCCACAGTTTCGAATTTTGTTAACGTAAAACCTTCAATTAGTTCCCATACTGTTTCACCTCAGACTCCGAATCAAAAATCCGAAATTTGATGAAACCTTTTGCGATGGGTTTTTAATACGATTTAAAGCAAAATTTTTATTAACAAATTACTGTTTTTTATTGTACAATAAAATGACAGAATTTACGAGTCGCCCAATCATTAATATTAAGCAATGAAACTCAGTTTTTTTGATCGCTGAAAACGAATTTATTGTCCAAATTTTATAATTCAAGGTGGCTAATCCAATATATTCATAATTATTTACAACATTTACAAAATCATATGGAAAAGTATTTTTATGGTAGTTTATGAATCTAAGGCCAAAAGAACTAATTTCAAAATGATGGATCCAATATGGCTTTAAAATGATGATCATAAATTCATATTTAGTGTCAAGAAAATATCCAGTTTCCTGAATTTGACCGCGTTAATATTTCCTAACCTAAATTTAATTTTTCCATCAAACTTCATGGGTTTTTGGAGTCGCTGAAAATAAATCTCAAAATTTCAATAAATCTGCTATTGTTTTACTTTAAAGAGGCCATATGGTCCACCATTTTTAATTTAATTTATGTGACCTCAGATTCGCAATTAGTGACCGTCACTAAATTCATCATCGTCAACTTATCATGTGCAAAGCCATTTTGGATTTTAAATTTTGGATTCCACTAGTTCCATTGAGTGTCAAATGACTTAACGAAAACGCTAATTCCAACCTCGTTTCCAAGAACACTATTACTCCAACTCAAGCCGGTTTGAACCTTACTTGGAAGCAATATAATTCATTGGATTTGTACAAAACTATAAAAACAAAACTTAAATGAAATTGTATTATAGGTAGTTCAGGTTTAGCATACACAATTTTGTATGTTTATTTATAAAAGCAATTTACAATTTAATTACACTTTCATTTAATTAATTTTTATTATTTACAAAACAGATAATGTTTAATCAATATGTAGTATTTAATAAAAAAATTAATTGTTAATTGCTTTTTTATGATTTACTTACCTTTGTATCGCGTTCTCATTATAAAACGGTTACTTTTTAGGTTAGAAATTTAATAAACCATATTTCTCATAAAACAATTGATTGATAGAATGAAGCGTAATTCATTACAAAACAGGAAAGCAACCGAGAAAATCATTCACAGACGTGTATTTGCTCCATAATTAATATTCTGTTATAAAATTCTAGCACCAATCAATCATTTGACACGTTTGTGTATGTTGAATTTAGCTTGGTACAAAAAAAAAATCTTTGTTGAACCCGTTAAAGAAAACTACTAAGAAACTGAAGAACATACTCAAACTAATCTTAAGGTTAAGGGCTTAAGATCCTTTGCTCTTTGAAAAGTTTGAAATTCATTTTTCGATTATCGCAATCAAATTTTTATTTTATTCATTCACGGCGTTGTGCACATTTTCTAGTTTTGATGTTATCATATAAGTACTCCTATGCGGTGACCACTTAATTTTGTGTAGGTACTCCCGAGTCAATTTTTTTCAAAATCTTCCAAAATAGATTATACTGTTCACAAGGGATTACGGCCCAATGGGTCATGCTTAAATTTCCCTAGAAAGATGAAAGAGTTGTTGTATATTTTGATCGTGAATTGTTTTTTTTTTGTTTACTAGTTCCAATACCAATTTACCAATTTAGGTATTGCATCATTGCTGAATTGATTGAATTAAAATGAAAGAATAGCTGATTAATGTTTGATTTACACTTAATAATTTATTGCAGATGAAAATTACTCTTTACTCCATATAAAATTTTGTAAATTGTTAATGGTCTGTATTCCACCCCATTCTCATTATTACTTCCACTTTAATTCTGTAGCATTAGGATTTCCAACATTTTCGTGGTGTTGTGCAGCACAGACACGTGTTTATTTACTATAGCATGTCACCCGCCATTTTGTGAAATTTAAAAATTGAGCTTTAACCCTTTGATAATTGGTTAGTTACAGGTAAGGGTTTTTAGTGGCCGCTACTCGATTGAACAACCTGCTTTAATTATAAATATGTGTAAACATCAGTTTATCGACATTCAGAGTAAAACCTCAATACCAAACCTTGATAACGGATTTTATTGATCGAAGCTTGAAAATAATGACACTGGCGATATGTGGTTTCAACAAGATCATGCTGTATAGAACACAAGTGAATTCATGTGATCTTCATTTCATAAAATCGAGGTATTTTACTTCATAAAATTTGGGATCCTTAAAAAAGGGACCAGTTGGTCCAAAATGTGTTCATGTTTCATCTTCTTGGCATATTTTTGTAAATTTATTTATATACTTCCCGCCTTGCTCTAACTCCTTCATTGTTCGTACGGCTGCTTAAGGCACTGAGTGAATAATTTTGGTGGGTTTCAACCAATTTTATCAATAATAGTGTCATCACAAACTTCGGTAAAATACCGAGAATAGCGACGAAAGATTTAGTAAAATAGTACACAGTTAGAGAAATAACGGTAAATTTTTAAAAACCGCAAAACAGGGGTATATAATATACCCAACACCGGTTAACCGGTTTCTGAAATTAGATATCCAAAAAAAATTTTTTTTTTTTATTCTAATGAATCAGTAACCCAAAATACGTTTTGTCTTCAAAGCTTAGGTCACCAAAACAGTTGAAACTGCGATGGTGTTTTAAACGGTTTGAGACACAATTATTTTAACCATAACTAAATGCTTTACTCGCATGCTGTGTGCCTCAGGTCGATTTTTTTGACTAAATTTTCGACTTTTCATTTCAAAATAACGTTACACTATTCACCGCCAGGCGTCCAACGAAAAGTCTCTTCGTGAGGTTACTTTTCAATTTAGTTGTCATTTATAGACAAAAATGCTTGGATTAATATGCGTTTTGCAAAATTCAAATTTGCACAGTGTTTCGTAGAATACTAACGCTAATAATGGGCATATCCAGCGCAGATAGATCTCACTAAAAAAAAATAGACCTCACAAATTCTATGCGCTGGATACAAATATCTCAGTATAAAATGTAGATTAATCTCACTGTTTTAGTGAGATTAAAAATTCTTGTCTACATTTGAAAAACATCTCATTTGTAGATCTAACTGCGCTGGCTACGCCCAATGAGTAATAAATTCAGTTGGTTCACCATTATTATTGATAATTATATTTAGATCAATTGAAGCACGAAATAAATGTTTTATGGAAATATTGTACAAATTACAGAATCAACCTCATGTTTCAAAACGTTTCTAAAATATGTATCCAAGCTCTGTCTTCGTCTGGTCAAATGTAATCGAGTCGTAATTGTAAGCATATGATATTGGTAAAGTAGTTTTTTACTCAATGTATCAAGCACCAAATGAGGTGAAGGTCCTTACCAAATTTATACAGACACTACTGGGAGTAACGAGTATTCGGTTAGGTAGGTTACAACTTCAACATTAATTAATGGTAATTATAAAATTTTTGTTTTTCTTTAGAATGAAAATTAATTTCGTTTAGATGTGCTCCGTAGGGCTGAATGTAAAGAAGTCTGTGGGCAAAGTTTGAAGTCACTCTTTCACATAAATTTCGCTGTACAATATTTCACCAATAATATGATATGTTTAACCACTCATTTTGATAGTTTTTCTTATAATTTGTAAACGTTGTTACTGAAGTAGATACTGACAAGTAAATACTGAAGATGTTTAGTTATCAAATAAAAAACTTGAAAAATTCAAGTTAAAGCATTTTTTTTTTATTCATTCCACTCATTGTGTTGTCCAACAAGTAAACTTGAAGACAAGCAAAAAATACAATTTTTGAAAAAATTGAAAAGCTTAACTTTTTTATATTCAAGTCACCCTTTAAAATAAGTATCCTTCCATCTTTAGCACTAACAAGCTCTAATCAATGGCAGCGCGATGTTAGAAATCGAGATACAGCACTGCAAATTGCATAAGAAGACATCACAGTATTGGTATCGATGTTCTAAATCATTTAGAACCGTCGGACATATTGACCCATTTAAAACGACGTCAGTACACATTTGTATGAACTTGGTCAAGCGATTTGCTCATGTGATTTTGCAGTTCTTCCAACGATCTAAAAAATAAGTTTTGCCAAACTCAAAATAGTGTTTGGTCCATAGGCTGCAGTCGCGAATTAACGCAAAAAGTTTCGGGTTACGATAAAAATTGACTTTACATGTTCTTTTGAGTTTCTGTTTGATCGGCATTTAACGATTGCGGTACACATAGTAACGGCAGTTTTACGTAAAGAATATTGTGCCCATCAGTTGAGATGCCCACAACTTCAGCAGATATGCAGTTTTTTAAATTTAATGAAAATTTGAAGTTTACATTTAATTTGGGCTATTAATACGGATAAGCATTCTCTAAGAAGAGGAGTCAACACCATCTACAGTGACCTCTGCACCTACCAAAAAGCGCCTCAGAGGACCGAGAAGCCATTTATTTCGTGTTCTGCATGCTACACCTTTCGGGTAAAATTTATGATTCTGCGATTTGTTTTACATCGAATATCCTATTTTCTTCTTATTTAGGACAATTATGACATGACTGGTCTCTCGAATATCATTATTCAGCTCTCTTTCGTAATCAATTTAATCATCCATCAGAATCGAACTGTCAAACCCAAATATGGCACCATTCTGTTTAAAAAGCTTTACAACTTTAGCTTGATGGTGCTAAGGAACTAAAACACTCCTTCCCAAATCTATTTACGAATGCTAACCTCCATCATGTCATAGCATTTTAAAAATATTGATCGGATATTTTGCATCCCGGTCGACAGCAATAGTTGTGTATATAATTACCGACATTTTATCTACGAGGAATACTAAAATATTGTAAAATATGGAAAATGGGGATCATTTCATCACCTGGAGTTACAAACCCGATATTTTCAGATCCAAACGCCATGAATGTATACACCGTGCAGTGCTGTTGCACAAAAATCGAAATTTGATACAGTATACCTGATTATTTTATTCAAAGAGCATTATTGTCCTCCAAACTATGTTAGAAAAGTAAAAAAAAATAACAAAAAAAATTTACCTGATGCACACAGCATTAATCTAAATATCTATCAGAACCTAAAGACGTTTTAATTTGTATGGAGTCAGATTACGTGTAATTACTCTGACATTCACATTTAGTAACCGAGAAGAAATTGTTGGGCCTGTCTTAAGAAAATATTTAATAGCAACAGGAACGATTTCTTCTTTCTCTAAAACTAGATCACAGCCTTTTCTTAAACATTTTCTAGAAATGACCCGTCTTGCAAATTTCAAAGGGTGGTCTACTTTAAGCTTAATCTGAGCTACCATCTATCTGATATTGACTTTGAACAAGTATTCGAACGCTTGATAAATCTCGTGGACCCTTTTAACTGTGGGCTCGTGGGCCGGCACCTAGTTGCTCCACTGCATCAAACCAAATTAATTAACACCTAGAAAATTTAAATAATAAGGATTAAACATCTCGCCTTAAATTTTACTAGCGGTTATAGCGGCTACAATATATTTTATATATTTTTCATTGTGTATTATAGCCATTTTCGCCATCTTCTTCCTTAGGTTAATGCGAATCAATGTTGCTGCAACCACTCCCTCCCCACTTTGCTTTTGCACGCTCTATTAGGAAATGTATAAGTCAGTTCGTTCGTAGCCAAAACAATTATCGGGGAATCTTTTGGCTGAACAGAAGGACCGTCTCCAATTTGTTGTAGTAATGCTGAAAATATATTCTGTTTCAGTTTTTGGTCGAACTCATCTACGATTTTAAAAGTTTTAAGGTTTTCTAGTACCGGCAATAAATTAATTTAATATTTTGTAGACGATTTTATTAACTAATTAACCTGCACGCAGGCCCAAACGAAACAGTTTCTGTTTATTCCCGGCAAATAAAATTAACATTCGGTTGACGCTCCAATAGTCACTATTTAGAATAATAGAAAGCAAGGCACAGCTCGTCTTATTGACCCTTATGCCATCTATGAATGACTGGCATGAACTAGTCAACAATTTAGAAAAGTCAATGATTTAGTAGAAAAAATCGACATGAGGCACACAGCATAAACAAAATTAAACCAAATTTTCGGTTTCTGAGGGTTAGCTGAAAATTCGGGTTCTCCAAAACAATTTTAACCGGCCTGTAAGACTTACACTCAGAACGGTATATTTATCATAAAACGAAATTACATCTTTTATCTCTTTCTGTTACATTTAAAATAGCAAAATTTAATATCTTATATCAGACATGACTTTTGTTCCTAACACCACATCTTTCCCACTTTTGATTCCCAAGGAATCTATTGTATTAACGGCTAGATGCAAACTTTATTAGATTTCTAAATTCTCTTGCACTTTACTTGAATTTTAATGATTTTCATACTTAAATTGACCAAATTTTAATTTCAAATGATTCAACATTCCATAAAATTTAGAGCAAATTTTTATTCTCTAGAATTCCCAATTCGAATTCGTGTAACATTGTTTAGTACCTATTTTAGAAGTTTAATAAAGACCCAATTATAAAATTTACAATTTTAGTATCTCTTAAATTTTTGTTTTAGATTTTGGATTGACGAATCATTTATATTTTCAAATTTGGATAATAAAATCAAAAAGATCGATGTTCAAATTTGTAAATAATCGGAATTTAGTAGAGGTAATCTTAGATGAAATGCGCAATACTATAGCGAATTGCCTACTCACATATATCCAGCTCTTTTCTCTTACTTTGACTAACCTGATCAAAATAATGTTCATATTTTTAGCTGCCTTAACGAACTAACCACCCTCAAACATTTTCTATAATGTTTAAATCTGATGAATATGGTGGCCACAAAAACAAATCAACTTTCTGCCTATAGCAATCCAGGCTTTGATGATCCGAGCATTGTGTATTGGAGCTTTATCCTGTTGAAAAGTCCAACCCATTTCACCAAATAACTCATGGATTTCCCGAAAAGTCTCATTTAAAATATTCTGATAGGAAATTGCATTCATTTTGGTACTTGAAAAAACCAAATCAAATGCTCCATTGTACGAAATAGCACGCCATCAGACCATTGCCCCATCGTCTCTGGTGTGACGCTTACTGAGAAAAATTTCTTCCTTTCTTATATCATGAAAATAGTAGTTGCATCCATCCGATTCATCTAAATTAATTTTTTTCCATTAGAAAACATTACCGTTTGCCACTCAGCTTTCCATATCATAAATGATCTCTTGCGAATGTAAGCCATTTCATCTAGCGTAGGTAATTCTAATTTTTCAAATGATGAGCTATTCAGAACTCTTTGGTTTAAGCGCCTACCGCAGCAAATTCAAACAGTGCTTGCTGAAAGCGACGGAAATCCAATCACGACACAATGTGATATAGCCGATAAAATTTGGAACATCATGAACCCCACTAATCCATTTATCAATGCAGTATCGGTTGGTTCCGAGTCAAACGATAGTTGCAGACGTTGACGCATTCAAACAATGAATTAAGGTCCCAATTAGACAAATTCACACTTCTTCTAATACTTCAGAATCGAATGATAGATCGTAGTGGCGTGGTCGTTCTAATTCTGGGTATAATCGATCTGGGTCTAGGACAAGAAGATTAGGTAGGTATATGTTGGTACCATCGTAAATTTGGACATCGCGCTAAGAAATGTGGAGGTTACGGATGTACATTTGGTAACAATCAAGTATCTCCAAATTTAGGTTCGGGAAACTCATACAATCCAACGTCGTAACGGCCGACGTTGGAATAGTTCACAATCGTCGTCTTATTATAAAATGTCCCAAAACTCAGCTAAGTTTCCTCCTTTACGTGTCAGTTATCCCGAATTCATACTTTCGTGAATTGTCTCCTGAATTTCAAGATATCTTAGTTGCTGCCAATGGTATATCTATCAAAACGTATGGTATTAAACTTTTACAGATAGATTTACGATTTCGCAGAGCATTCACTAATGCTTTCATAATTGGTGAGATTAAACGTCCAATTTTAGGAGCAGATTTCCTCACCAAGTAGAATACTTCAGCTGTAGAAATCTAAGGTGATTTGACAGCGCCAAAATTATTCTCTGTCGATGGAAAATATGGTGAACTTCTTAGCCAATTCCCATAACTTACGCGGGAACCCAACTATGATAGTCCAGTCAGCCACAATATTGTACATCATATTGTTACTGAAGTACACCTTCCTTTTTCCTGACCAAGAAGACTTTGTCCGGAAAAACATAAAATTATCAAAGATCATTTTGATCACATGGTAAGATTAGGGCTTTGTCGTCCCTCATTTTCATCCGCTGCGTCACCGTTACATCTCGGCGACTCAATGCAATCACAGTGCTAGACCGCTATCCCTTACCACATATTCATAATTGTACAATGAATCTTCATAACGACATACATAAAACTTGCATGTCTTATGGTCTGAGAAAAGCAGCGCAGACCTTTCAGCGTTTTATGAATAAGGTCGTTGATGGTCTAGATTTTATTTTTGTGTATGTCGACGATATACTGTTGACCAGTCGAAGCGAAAGTAAGCATTGTGAACATCTTTTTATTCTTTTTCAGCACTTAGCGAGTTCGATCTTAGGATAAAACCATCAAAATGTCAATTTGGTGTAACCAGATTGAATTTTCTCAGTCACGAGATTACTAAAGATAGTATTAAGCCATCTGAAGATAGAATCATGGCTATACGCGATTTTTCACCATCCAACATCTATCAAGCAGGTGCAACGATTTGTTGGTATGGAGAATTATTACCACAGGTTCAACGGGCACCTACCTGAAATGCTTCCTCCAATTCATAAACATCTCGAAATTTGTCGTTAAAACAAGAAAGCCCCATTTAATTGGACTACGGAGTGATCTTCCTCTTTTGACATGTTCAAATCAGCACTAGTTAACGCCACCCTCATAGTTCATCCAATAGAGAATGCTAACCTGGCAATAACGACTTAATAATCAATACGATTTCTGTTACAGGTTGAATCATATTGATATTCGTGTAAAAGATAGAGAGGTTCAAAGCAAATGGAATACAACATACGTACAGTCCCTGGCCAAATTATTAGACGCACATCAATTCTGTTAGGAAATGTTGACTTCTTGCGACTTATGTATTTCACTAAACATTTTTATAGCCTAGCCATACGAAACTATTATGTGTTATGTGTGCATTCAAAATACAAAGTTTTTCTTTGTACTAAATAATATTTGTACTAAAAGTAAAAATCATTTTTTTAATATTTAAAAAAAAAAAAATTCTAGCTGAGATAGTTCAAAATATTGAGTGGATGCATGTTCAGTATTATTGACTCTACATTTCTGTCATTTGGCGTTTTGTGCTATCTAGGCTAGAAATATCTCTGAGGGCATTATATAAATTTAGATTAATATCAATAAAATTAGTACTTGTTGGTATATGTACTAATTAGTACTAGACGATTAAAAGTTATTTTTTTAATTGGAAAATGTAATTTTTATTGTGTATTAAAAATTACAAGGGCTAAAATTACTTGTTGTATTATGTACTAATTTTATTCATATTAATCTACATTTATTTAATGCCCTGAGAGCTATTTAAAGGTTGAATCAATTAAAGGTTGAAATAAACAAGAACTGACGGATTTTGTCTATAATTAAGATTCAGTTATTACAGCCCTTCAAAATGCCCTTATAAAGAATAGGATTTTGAACAATTTCAGCATTGTTAGGCGAATCGGTATTCACTGTATGATTTGACATAGAGGTATCAACAAGCAAGGAAATTTGCTGATAATGTCATCCCATCGGTGAGGAGTACGGTTACACTATATTTCTTCTGTATGTCTTTATGATGATTTTAACCGTGAGCTAAATTTAATTTAATATGAAATTCAAGATGAATGTTAAGATTCTACTAAACAAATTAGTTATAGAAATTTGTTCGGTGAATGTTCAAAGCAATTTAAGCTCAAGAAACTAAATTAGCCCGCATTGACAAAAACATTAATTAAGGTATTCGTTACAGTTAATCAAAATTACAATATCTAAAAGACAAACACATGATTATACCGCGCGGACCATATGTGATCAGAATATAATAGTTACAATTAGTGCACTTTGTCCACTTTCAATCTTGTTCAGATCACAAGCTAATCTTAATTAATCCAAAACAAAAAAAAATAAAACTCTCACTCTCAAGAATAAGAAGATATTATAATCCGCATTCAAACTTTCGCTACCACTTGAATTAAATCGAAATATAAAATTCCAATCAAATTTAAACACATTCCCCCTTCTCATAAACACCGAAATGTGCATCTCTCAAAAAATAAAACAGAAACAAATTACACCCGACGGAAATCTACCTTTAATTATGGATATCGAGATTTCTTTCGTTAATTTTCTTTAAAACATTTTTTTTTTTTTATTTTAATTCACCTTAAAGAGTATATAATTTAAGAGTGTAATGGAATCGAATTGGTTTGGAATGAAAACTTAACTACCATGCCACAAAAAGATTTTTTTATTTTTTCATTTTACGTTACTTTAATTTTAAATAAACAATTCTAATGTCTTAAGAAATTTTTGTTTAAATAAATAAAGAAATCTTCTTTTATTTATTTATTTAAGGAAAAAAAAAAATTATAATTGAATTTATTTCTTTATTTTTATTATTATTAGTACAAATATATATGTAGCTAGGTATATATGCATATAGGTATTGAAATTATATCAAAAGATTCCGAAAAATGTAAAACAGAATTTTCACAGTAGCAGAAGGGAAATAAATAAATAAATAAATTTTATTAGTATACTGTATATATACATACCTATATATGCATCAGATTAAAATGTGCGATGCTATATAAAACGTCTTAAGCATGCATCAAAGTTCAAATATCTCAATTAACATTAATATGTATAACTTTTAAAATTTCAGGTCAAAGACCAATCTAATTTCAAAACTATTTATTATTAATAATAGTTAAAACTCAAATATTTCAACAACTCAAATACCTTTAAGTACACAGGTAAATATAATTTTTTTTTTTTTAGAAATAGTTCTTCGACATCGCGCACACCATCATGAAGAAGAAAGTAAACCCCATTCGAAGTAATATTTAATATTTTCTAAATTGAATATATAATGCATGAATTAGTTTATACAGTCACTTCACATATATACATGTATTTATATAATAATAATAACAACAATTATTATTATTATTATTATTAGGAAAAAAGACTGAATTGCATTACGCTACGCGACGCGCGGTCAGTTTAAACGTTTTAAGTCATTCATTTCATATAAATACGTTTTAGTTTTTTTGTTGTAAAGTTCTATTTGTTCATTTCGGATCGTTCATGTATACACACGGCGATACACGTATAGTAATGGTCTGTGTTGTGTATATGTAAATGGAATCGATGACGACAAAACTGTGATGATGAGTTTTAAAAGGTTTTTATGTTTGTTTTCTAAATAATTTAACATTTTTTTTTTTTTTTTTGGACTTTATTACATTTAAGTTCAATTTGACGTGATTTATTGTTGACTGAATGAAAGGTTTTATGTATCTATTTATATAAATGGTTTTTATATGTGTATATACCGTAGGTGATGGATATGAAGCGATGAAGTGAAAGGAGTTTTAAAATTGCCGAAAAAGCTAAACATATATACGATTTATCATAATGTGTGTGTGTACATGTCAATTATAAATAAAAGATTTTAATTTGATTTGACCGGGGAAACGACGAACTCGAAATTTTTATCGTTATTATAATATAGAGATCAAATTTGATATAGAGCTGATCACTTCGGTGTAATTTATGAACATAAATAAAATGATAAATTTGAAGTGGCGGAGAAACTAAGTGTGAAATATTAAGGCTGCAGACCAATACGCAGGTAAATCACTTAGTACAGCAAATTAAAATTTAAGCACACATTTACCTCAATTGGAGTAACAATTCTCTAATGGTGTTCCAACATCGATTTGTATTTTCGGGGAATTCATCCGGCCTGAATCCTAGAATTTATGGGCTATTTGCAATGTTAAACTCTTCAAAATCAACTGAACTACAAAAACAAAGAAAGAGGGGATCCTGAAAACTACCAGAAACTATAAGTGGAGTCCATGCCAAAACGATTAAAAGCAGTTATTGAAGCCAAAGGGGGACATATTTCCTATTAATTAGCGGAAAGGTTGTTATATCATTTTGTAAAAATATTATTTTACAAGGAATGAACGGTTTTATCATAACAATTGCCTATGATTCCATTAATTTGCACAATATTCAAAATATCTGCAAAAATCAAAATGTTGAGAAAACGCATTTAAAGGTTGAGTTGTTTTTTTTTCTTCATAGGTATTTTGAATTATAATGCGTATTGCAGAATGTTAAACATTTTAATTTTGAATAAAGAGGTAACGCTTCAGATTCTGGAACGAGTAGTAGCAAAACCTGAAAAAATTTTTTTTTTGGCAGATATCCTGGTTTTGTTTAATTCCATAGAATTATGTTTGTATAATGGAAACGCGGAAATTTTAACAAAAATCACGCCAAAAGTTAACAACAACCACATTTACATTATTTCTCTTATTTCACCAAACTTTGTAGTACATTATTTGAATTTACCCTGTACACTGTTAAAAATAGGTAAAATAACAATTTACCTGACTATTGGTCCCCAGCCTAGGATATGCAAAGTCGGAAAGTTGGTATATCCTTATTAAAGTTTGCAATATAAACTAAATTTATACTAAATAATATTTATATCAGATTATGGATGATGGAAGTTTGTATATCAAGTACAATAGCAAATATTTCCTAAACTACCACAGTTGAAAAATTATCATTAATAAAAAAAGTAAAGTAAGTTATTTTAAATTGTAAAGAAATGATTGCATTAAAATGAATTTTAAACGCAATTATGAAGATTTCTAAAGCACCATTTGCATTAAAAGTTATTTTTAATACAACTATTAAACATTTAAAAGCAACCTGGTGAAATTAAAAAAATTATACCAACATAAAATTCACTAAAACAAGCGGACTTCAATGTATATATGAAATATAAATTCAAGCACGTATTTTGAGTTACTGATATAAAATTCACTAACTCAAATCGACTTTTATTAGGTTACAGGTAAATTTTTCATTTTCTTAAAAAGTTGGAATCTCTGAGATCTCGACCCTCAAGGCGCTGTTAACAAAGGCCAACGCCAGAAAACCACGCTAACAAGATTTTATTAACAGGAATAAAAAACAAAAAAATCGTGGCTAAAGTTACATAATTTTTAATGTATCTTGCTTTAAAATTTAATACTTCTAAAATATTTTATTAACCCAGTCTTTGATAAATTTTAATTCAGTTGCTTGACAATTTGAATTATATTCTAATGGAATGTTGCACTAAAATTTAATGTAATTGCTGTTATACAAATGAATACACGTGCATTAAAACCTATTTTAATGCAAGGTTAGCATTATTTTGTGATTGGAGCTATCAGTGGACCTATATGTAATACAATTTGCATTACATAACCGATTTGTTACATCATTAAACAATTTTCCTGACGTGTTTTTTGCCTTAGCAAATTTAAAAACCCAATAAAATTTAACTCAAATCCCATTTTAATTTAATTTAACTGAAAATAAACATTGCGTACGACACAAAAATGAAACATAAACCTTAAAATCTCTCAAATTTCATTAATTAATTAATTTGTGATTTTTGTAGATTTTACGAATTTTTTAATAAAAAAAAATCCGGCGTTTTGTAAATTTAAACAATAATTTAAATGTACATTTTTGATAATGAATGTTTTCCAAACGTAACTAAGTAGCGCAGAATTTGAAAAATACTCAGTTTAACGAAAATAATATAAGTTATACACTAGCAAAGTGAGTTATACCCTAATAACAAATCATAGGTAGCAGTTTCGGAATTAAGACAGCCACTTGAATGTGCAGCAGGAATTCAGATAATTAGTGATGAGTGAAACTGAAGAGCAAGAGATTTTTGATACCAAGTAGATTTTAAATTTCTCAGATGTGTAAATTCCTCTGGACATTTTGAAAATTTGTAAGTTATGGAATAATTTTAATTATCTTTAAAAAAAAATTTTGGTTCTTATCAGTTTATCACAAAGCTATAGCAGATGTAATCTCGAGCAGACGGCTCATAATGTGATTCGAAATAGGTTGGTGAAAGTTTTAACAAGTTTTAAGCCAAATAATTATTTAGGAAAAATAATTTTTTGGAAGAAATCTAACAAATTCGAGATGCTCAAAAGGCAAAACTGAACTATTGATAACTACAAGGGTAAATTAACGGTACTTATGATATCATAGACTAATAGAGTATACAGAAAAAATGGAGTTACTCTTGTCAGACAACAATACTTACATAGAAATTCGGAAAGTTTGTGTTTCTTCGATTAAGTCAAAATTAAATATAATCATTGGGTCTTGGGAATGTTCGGGAAAAATTAATAAAAATCTTGGCTAAATTCATCAAAAATTACCATGGTACAACCCCGCGTATGTATGGTCTACCATAAGTGCACAAAGTTGGTATTCCTTTGCGAATCGTAAGCTCTTTCTCCATTGAATAATTTATCTAAATATTTGTCTGATATCGGCTGTAAATACTGCGGAAGATTTTAAAAATAAAATCCAAAATATATCTCTATACAAACAAATTGCTTTAGATGTGGTCTCGTTGTTCACGAACGTTGACTCATCGTTGGTAATATTGTTGGTTAAACAATTTTGGAATATAATTAAAACAAGTTGTAATACAAATTTGTAGTTAATTAGTTTATTGGTGGCAAACGTATTGATTGAACACGTGGAAACTGAAGTGTTAAATGCATCGTCCGTCAGAAGTACCTTCTTTTACCGGTATGTTGATGCTATTATTGCGGCCATTCTAAATTCAGAAATTGATAATTTTTTGGACCAACAGTTTTATCCAGCGATTTAAATTTAAATATCAATGTGAAAACCAAGGTGCTTAGTAATACGTAATGATGAGGGATGATAGTGGATGAAGTTTAATTCTATATTTGCATCACAAAAAAAAATTGTAGGTTCGGTACCTAGCTTATAAAGCTTGGCTTTTATCATCTTTCAAAAATAACAAGGCACGAGTCAGTGAGGCAAGAGTAGCCGAAAAAAATTTGAGATTAATGGCAAATTCGTTATTTTTCCTTATGTTAAAATTCTTTTCGAAAAACTAAAAATTGTTATACAAAATTGGGATATACAACTTGTTGATTGAACTTAATCTTCCCACACTCAGTTTTTAAGGCTGTTTGATACCATGTTTGTTAAGCTGCATGTTAGTGAAATCTTTTTACTTAAAACAATCACTTTAACTAAAATCGGTACTACCTTAAGCCGAAATTTATAATGTTGATATGTTTGTTTGTGGTATCAGCAAAGTTCACTTAAAGACATGTAAGTGACATTTTGGTTGGGCTAGGAAATATAAGAAATATGCTCAATCATTTAAGGTCCTCGTGACGTGACTATTTTTTTTTTTTTTTATAGGTTCAATTGATGGTAATGCGCTTTCATCAAGTCCATCACACAATCTGGTGTTTCGTGGTAATATTGTCGATCTACATTTGTTAGTTTGTCCAAAACCTGCTTCAAGGGTCTGAACGTGAGAATCTTGAGTAAGCTTGGTGGATCTAAAATACTGTATAATTGCATTAATTCTTTCATTTTATTGGATCTTTGGCCCCAGTAATATATGTAAAAATGGCAATCAAGAGTATAAGATCACCGCATGATTTGCTTACGAAACCCACAAAGACAATCAAAAATTAAGTTGTATTTCTCAAGATAGTTTGTGATAGATTGATTTTGAAAGTTTTGATTTTATTCCATTTTTTGGTACTGTATGATTTTTTAAGATGTTCCATAGAGATAGGAAAACTCCTATTGACATCGAAAAATAAAATAGCTTGCTAAGTGATGTTGCTATGTAAGTAAGGCAGTTCTTGTGGGCAATTACGGAGACCATTCTCATTTATTAACTTTTATTTCTTTGCAGATAGGAAGGAGCAATTGAATAAAGATTATTATTGCTGTTTAACGGGAGTATCAAACACTTATAGATTTACGGAGAAAATTGTTTCGAACCTAACCAACAAAATTTCTCCAAAAGCAATCATATTTTCAGTTAAATTCTTAACGGCAGTTACGGGTATTGGGTACACTAATAAAAAAAACATTTAAAAAAATTAAGTACAATACAACTCAATTTAGTACAATATCATTTCAAATTTCAGTACAATTCAAAAAATCCATTTTCCATCACTGGCTGGAGGGGTGAAATCGCTGGCTGTTAGGTGCAAAAGGAAACGCCAAATATTTTTTCTTTTCTCTTTCGTAAAATTAAAGTAAAACTTATTTTATTATCTATGAGTATATGCTATGCATTTCAAAATTATATGTGCAGCGGAAAATTTTTTTGTATCACAAAATAAAATTGCTTCCAAAATTAGATGTGGACCATATTTTTGGATCAAATATCTTTTAATAAATAAACTAAATCATATACATCAAAACAAATTAAACAATTTTTATTATTTTAAATTCATACATAAGGAAAACATTAATTAGGTTAATCAAAATTATTTGTGCACTCTTTTCCTGCTTCAAAATTATTTGTGCATTATTTCGAACGTTAAGCTGCCTATATTTAACCTTTAATTGTTTTCCAATTGTTTAAAATAATTGTTTTGTTTGATTGCAAACATTACTTAATTAAAAAATGCCGAAAAAATCGGAACCTAGCATTGAAACAAGAGATTTCGACCGCTAACTTGGCCCAAAAATATGCTTACATTCGAAATACGATTTTATACCAAGTAAAAATACAAATAAAAACAAAGGAATGCTTAAAAAAAATACGGAGAGGAGAGGGAGAAAAAGAGTTAAATCCGTAAAAGAAGATGTCTTGATTGCATGAGCTGTAAAGGTTGCCCCTATGTTAACACTAAGCAACATACAACACCGGATTAATTCGTCTTCAAAAAGCATTATTAGTAATCCCACGATAGGCAAAGGCTTCAGGAAAACGAGATTCAGGCATACGTCACCCAAAACAAGCCCCATACATAAAAAAAAAATAACTCGATTAAATTTTGCACGGGAACGTATTAACAAACCGTTTGAATTTTGGAGGAACATATATTATGGACCGATTAATTTTGGAGGAACATATTATGGACCGTGGATCAACCAGCTATCGACCATGTTGGTGCTTTATCTCACTTGGTTGATTGTATTAAATCTAATGTAGAAGACATATTAGATAAAGTTCAACAACAATCGACTTCATTAACGGCTCTTAATCAGCAAAAATCAAGTTATGCATCATCTGAAAATGTAAACGATAACAGTAATTCGACAAAATCGATACCAGCAAATCATATTTTAAATATACAAAATCAATATCATACTGGAATTCAACATAAGCATTCCTCGTAAAACTATTTTTGTTACAAGACTACATAAAGACGTTTCTGAAGCTGAGGTGAAATCCTATCTGAAGGACAATTTCAATATTGAAGATGTCAACTGTCGGCATATTTTATCTCGACGAACCACCGAAGGTGATCGAAATTTCTCTTCGTTTAAGATAAATGTAGCCGCTGCAAATTTTGATAACTTATTACAACCATGTTCGTGGCCTGCTGGTTGTTTAATTACGGAATTTATAAATTACAGCAGGGGTAATCATAATAAAACAAATTTTCCTGTACTTCAACAAAATCATTCAACAGTGTAACCAACAACAGGAATGACTTAAAGACAAGACAAACTATTTGTTACAATGCGACGTCTCCAAGATTATTTTACCGAAATGTTGGGCGAATCTCGTCGAAATCTATCGAATTTCTCAAGTTCGTCTACTCAACAAATTTCCAGTTCTATGCCATCACCGAGACTGGATTTCACAACGGCATATTTAATAACGAGTATTTTCTAAATGACTATATCGGCTATAGATGTGATAGATCCATCCAGAATAGTATAAAACAGATGGGCGGTGGTGTGCTTTTTGCAGCTCACTCTTCTTTTACAAGTGAGCAAATTACTGTGTCTGGATGTGAATCTATTGAATTTTTATGTGTTAAGGTTCTAGTTTGTAAGAATATTTTTTTTTTTTATAATAGTATGTATACCTCCTAGATCTTCTATTGATATTTATCTAAATCACATTGATTGTATAAACGAAGTTTGTAATTTGAGTGGCTGTGTTGATAATGTAATGGTACTTGGCGATTTTAACTTAAGCGATGTTCATTGGTCGTTCGATCCTGAATCTCTGGATTTGTTTCCGTCAGACGCTCGATCTGCCAATGATTCTCTTGTGTTGGATTCGTTATTCAGTTTTAAAATAAAACAAATTAACCGCTACTCAAATAGTAATGATTCATTTTTAGATTTAGTATTTGCAAATAACACGGAACATCTCTCTGTTCGTCAATCTTTTGGACCTTTTTCAAATAGTGAGAATGATATTCATCATGTTTTTATTGAAGTCGAAATTTGTACTATTGGTCTCACTTTTTCGAATGATGCCTATTATTACAATTTTAAGCCCTGTGACGTCTATGGTCTCTCCGATTATCTTAAGGTATTAATTGGGGTGTTTTATTTAATAATAATATTTTAGACGTAAATGTGGATAAATTTAACAACTTATTATTTGCAGCGTTTCATCGTTTCGTACCTTTGAAAAAGAGTCGTAATAATAGTTACCCACCTTGGTTTGATGACAGCCTGATAAATTTGCGCAATCGTAAGAATAAGGCTTACTACAGACTTAGGGAAAATGATTGCGCACATAACAAGTCAATTTTTATAATTCTTCGGGACCAATTTAAGTCTAAATTTGAGGCTAAATACTGCCAGTACATTAAATCGATTGAAGCTAGAAATTAGAATTAAAAGTGACCCTAAACAGTTTTGGAAATATGTGAACGATAAGCGCAGCACAACTGGATTTCCATCTACAATGAAGTATAACAACATACAGTTGAACACAGTTTCTAACATTTGCGCAGGATTTGCAGAATTCTTTCAATCAGTGTATAAAACGTATGATATTCAAGTTGATAATAATCGCTTCATCGGTGCTTCCAACATAACATCCCTCATTTAATAATAACGGAAGATGAGATTACCAAGGCTCTTATAGATTTTAAGGATGGATGTGGACCAGATGGAATACCCTCATCTATTCTTAAATCGGTAGCATCCTACATAACTACACCTTTATGTTATCTGTTCAATCAATCTTTAGCGAGTGGATATTTCCCAGCTGCTTGGAAAATCTCACACATTGTTCCAATTTATAAAAAAGGCGATCGCTCGGATATATCAAACTATCGGGGTATTTCAATTTTGTCTACCATACCAAAACTTTTTGAATTACTAGTAACTAATCATTTGACATTTTATACAAAACAAATCATCTCATCTTTCCAGCATGGTTTCACTAGTGGTAGATCAACATCTACCAACCTTTTACAGTTTACAAAATTTGTTATTGAATCAATAGAGTCTAAGGCACAGGTTGATGCAATCTATTTTGATTTTGCTAAGGCTTTTGACTCAATTGACCACAGAATTATTATAAAAAAACTTGCTGCGATTGGGGTTGATCCAAGGTTTCTAAAGTGGATTGCATCTTACTTAGAAGACAGGAAGCAGTTTGTTCTATTGAATCACATCAAATCAAATTTTATTTATTGCCATTCGGGTGTTCCTCAAGGCTCCCACTTGGGCCCAATTATTTTTCTTTTATTTGTGAATGATGTCACCGATATATTTAAATTTTGTAATGTTCTATTGTTTGCTGACGATTTGAAGATTTTTATGCGAACTCGGTCTCTAGTTGATGTCGATATACTACAGTCTGAAATAAATAATTTATCTAGATGGTGCTCTGCTAATAGATTGTTTGTTAATATAAGTAAATGCAGTGTCATGTCGTTCTATAGGACTTTTAACCCTATAATTTCTAACTATTATTTTGACGGTAATCAGCTTAGCAGGGTAACCTCAATAACGCATTTGGGAGTTATATTTGATACTAAAGTAACTTTCTGTTTACATATTGATAACATAATACGTAAAGCTAATTCTATATGTTAGGCTTCATTATTCGAATGACAAAGGAGTTTCATGATATATTTTCATGTGTAACTCTGTATGTCTCTTTGGTTAGATCACACCTTGAGTATGCTGTGGTTGTATGGTATCCCCATCATGAAGTACACATCGATAGATTGGAGTCAATTCAGAGGCGATTTACCATTTATATTCTAAGGAAACTCGGGTTCCTTTCTTATCGTAGTCAGCCTAGGTGGAAACAGATATGTGACCTGCCGTCTTATGTTGATAGGTGTCATGATCTTCGTATTGATACTTTAGAAAAACGTCGTAAAATTGCCGCGGCTATGTTTGTGGGAGATTCTTTATGTGGACGGGTTAATTGTTTAGACCTCACTTCTACCTGGTGCATTTATGTTCCCAAACGAAATCTACGCCAAAGGGAATTCTTATATGTCCCATGCCACAGGACTGAATATGGAAGTAATGAACCGACGGCTTCTATGTCTAGAATATTTAATGAATATTATATTTTTCTCGATTTTTCGAGGTCAAGAGAGGTTTTCCGTGTTGCAATTCGTAAGTGTGATTGTTAACAACCAATTTTGTCTGTATTATACATTTGTAATTAGTATTGAAGTTAAAATTTTATTTTCTAAATTATTTCGTGATTTTAAAAGTTTTTATATTACTATTCATTAGGTTGTTTTACCGTAGAATAGTTTGTATATGAAATAAAATAAAATAAAAATAAAATATATTTTTTCGTTGAATGGAGCATGGGGTAGAAAATTTTATGGTTCCAACTCTAAAGTGAACTCTAAACTCTGGGGGTGGACATATAATAGTATAGTATTCAATGATCCGGGGAACAGTTACACAAGTCAGGTATTTACAGTTGCTGAATGAGATAGCGTTGGTAGCTGCAAAATTTAATTGATCTGCTATTTGTGCTTTAACAGGACAATGCTCCTATACACAACGGCAAAATCGTTAAAGACTTTTTGAAAATTTTAGGCTAAACCGCATTGCCATGGCTAGCGCAAAACCCTGATATGATTGTGATCGAAAATGTATGGGCTTGTATAATGGGCTTAGGAAAGTTCCTTTCTAGAGAGAAATCCCTTCAGATTTTATAAGAAACCTTATATATTCTATGCAGAGGCGTCTCAGCGAGGTGATAAAAGCTAATGGCGGGCCCGCACCATATTAATTATTACATCTGCTATTTAATGTGTTCAAACGGATTTTAGTTATAGTGAATTTTTTATGTTATTTTTAATTTTTTCTTAATGCACAAATAATTTTGAAATCGAAACAGAGTGCACAAATAATTTTGAAATGAATTTAATTAATATTTCTTTATGTATGAATTTTAAATAATAAAAATTGTTTAATTTATTTTATACTACATGCTTTAGTTTATTTAATAAAAGATATTTCATCCAAAAATATGGTCCACATCTAATTTTGGAAGCAATTTTATTTTGTGATACAAAACATTTTTCCGCTGCACATATAATTTTGAAACGTTACCAAAAATCACTAAAACGTCTAAAAGTTAACAACGACGTCATTCGATTTTTTTCTCATATTTTACCCAACTTTTTAGTACAATATTTCAATTTACCCTGTACACTGTTAAAAAGTAGGTAAAAGAGGAATTTACCCGACTATTAGTCCGCAGTCTTAGAACCACATTTATATATGTACATATAGTATATGAATATCGAAATTTATATTATTAAATCAAGTCCATTCATGTTTAAACTTAGTCAAGTTCAGTAATTAATAAGAGCATTAAAAACAGGTTGCATGTAATTAAAATCTTAAAAAACAACTTAAGTGAACAGAAATTTAGCTTTAGGGCAACGTAAAAAAAATTCCTTTGGCAGAAAAAGCTTCCTTGTTGCTTCCCTTTTTAAATGAGAAATGTAATAGATTTAAGTTTTTCAATGACAGTTCAGTGGAATAAGCATCTCGTTTTGTTATTTTGATAATTCCGAAAGCTTCGTTGGCATAGATACGTAAATAATTAAAAAAGAAACCACCAAGGTATGTTAAATTAAATTTAATACTATATTTAGAAAAATGTACACGAATTTGTTGCAATCACCAACTTTTCACTCAATTAAATAAACAAAAAACCAAACGAATTTTTATTTATTCTTTTTTATTAAATTACAACAAGTTTCGAATTCTTAAAGTTCATCTACGGGTATACAATTTGCAACTGAAGACATGACTATTTACAGAAAAAAAATTTGAAATTGTCTTTTTTTTAAACAATAAGACAACCCGGTAACTACACAGTTCGAACAAATCGAACAAGAACCAAACAAATATTTAAAATTAAAATTAAAGGAAATTATATTTTTGAAAATTTAAATAAGTTGGAAATAATTTTAGCCCCGTCTGTATTCATTAACTGTAATGTGTTGGCTATGTGATATGATTCATAAGAATCTAATTTCCATCTTTGATGTACGGGTCTGATGATTTTAGAATTTGTGGTGTCTATTGTGTGATTGTTGCTTATCATATGTTCGGCGACGCTATAGATTTATTACGATTGGCTTTCTCATGTTCTTTGAGTCGGATACTAAAATCTCTTGAGGTTTGGCCTATGTAAGTGTCCTCACAATTATTCCATTTTACTTGGTAAATCCCAGATCTCAATGTTGGTGGATCCTTATTTTTGAAATTGCTTAATTCCTTCCTAATGATAGGGGGGGGGGGTCTGGTGACTAATTCAATATTGTTCTTATAAAATACTCTTTCAAGTTTGTTTGTAATATCCAGGCAAAAAGGAACGCTGATTCTTGTTTTAGTTTTTCGTTCTGTTCTGATTAATGTGGTCAATTGTTTCTTAATATATTTCACTCTGTGTTTATTGCTAATTTTGTCAGCTAATTTTGTAGGATATCGATTGGCAATGGCATCAGTTTGAATGTATCGGACCTCATCGTTAAATTCGGATTTTTCCATTGGTATATTAAATAATCGATGGGCCATATAGTGGACCACTGGTTATTTATGAGTCCTATATTGGTAAGAATCAATTGTGATAAAGCGATTTGTATTTGTGGGTTTTCTAAATATTCCGAGGGTATTGTTGTTCGAAAATTGTTTGTAAATTATCTTTGTTGACTATCGCAAAGATATCATTCACATAACGCAACCAAATTAACGGAAATAAACTGTAATTACTCAGAAAAGGCGTGAGTTTACTATACAAGTTTTGGCACTCATAATATAAGCTTGTATTTTTTGTTGAGGTATCTGATGTCTTAGAAGATGTTCTTCCATCAACTCTATTGCAGAATCTGTTGGGATGCTTGGAAATAATGCTGTCACTTCGAAAGAGACTAATAATTCATCTGGCTCCATAGTTATGTTTTTAAGTTTATCAATAAGTTCTTTGGAATTCTGGATACTACATCCGGTGGGGATGGTATTTGATTTAACTCTTCCAATAACCATTTGGCCATGTTTTTGGTAGGTGTGCAGATATTCGAAGCAATCGGTCTCATTTTGTTTCCGGGTTATGGATTTTCGGCAATGCATATAACTTTGAAACTTTAGGATTGGTGACTTGAAATTTATATTCTAGTTGTGGTTTACGTCCTTATTCTTTATTGCCTTTAGTATTCTAGTTGCAGAAGGCGTTTGAACTTCATTGGTATGATTAATGTGTTGAAGAATGATCTTTTGAGCATTAAATCTGATATTGTTTTCACCATATTCGAGTACCTTGCTATCCCTGCCTCTATATCCACTACAATTTCTTCTATTGGGGTTGAAATTGGTTTAGTAGCAAAATTCAGGCCTTTGTTTAACAATTTCAATTCTTTGTCTGTGTAAACTGTAGACGACAAGTTGTGTACAAAATTTGAGATATACGGTATCGGTGATCTAACTGTTCTGTTATTATTACGGATCATTTTTAAACTTTTAATTTTCTTTCTATGAATTCTGGTTTGTTTTATTTTCAACGAATTTACTCTACTCTGCACATAATTATCGAAGTCTAACCAAAAACAATTAAATGTTATATTATCGGAGTAATATTTATTAATTAATTCAATATGGATTTAATACTACCCGAGATAGTCAACTCAACAACAATACATTTGTTTTTTCTAATAAGTACCTAAAGGATCTAGAGGCTTTAAAATTCAAAATTTTTAATTAAGAAGCTAAGGGAGAGGCGGCAATTTTAAAAGGCTACTAAATAAAATAATTTTCAAAATATTTGTGAGTTTATACTGAAAAACGGTAGCCCAAAAAATTTATTGAATATTTCCTGTGCACATTTCTGGTTTGTTCAAAGACAATCTACCTGTATAATTCAAATATTTGCAATTATAAATTTGAATTTAACTATGGTAATTAGAAGATGAATAAGAGTTATTTCCCAGCCATTTCTTAACAAACGGCGTTTATTTCACAAATTTCGTTTTATTTTTGATTTTCTTCCTCTTGGACAATCAAAACAACGGTCCACCCCAAACATTCTTATTTTAAGTGTTGCCATTTTAAGTGTATACCTTTTTCAAGTTAGGTTCATCATTTTTCAAAGCAAATTAACAAATGTTCAAACTAAACTAATAAATTTTCAAACCAAATTAAAAAATTATTCAATTGAAATTAAAAATTTTACAAAACAAATTAAACTTTTTTCAAATAAATTTAACAACAATTTTCAAATCAAAATATATTTACATAAACATTTTTTAATTTCTTAAATTTATTTGTAAAAAGTTTAATTTGTTTTGAAAAATTTTTAATTTGATTTGAATAATTTTTTAATTTGGTTTGAAAATTTGTTAGTTTAGTTTGAACATTTGTTAATTTAGTTTGATAATTTTTTAATTTGATTTGAAAAATGGTAAACTTTACTTGAAAAACGCATATAACTCAGTAAGATCTCACGAGCACAATGTGATCTGCTGAATAAAGCTTTGAAGATGTAGTGCCAGTGGTAAATTGGCATCTTTTAAGATGCTTCCAAAATCAAACGTTTAAAGAACTCAAAAAATAAAACAAATCAAAGGGGCATCCCGAGGCGAAACAAATTAGCCCGCATACACAATGATATGGAGTACAATACATGGCACAGAACGGGAGCTCAAGAGAGTATAAATAAGTGATGGTGATTTTTGCTGAGAGTAAACTCTCGATATAAAATTTTAAAGCTTTCATCGTGTTATTTGCAAATTTGCAAAAAAAAAAGAAAAAAATTAATAAATAAACTTTAGGTAATGACATGGATAAATCTTTCCATAAAAATGGAGCTTAAAAGGGGACCCCCAACAATATTGATTTTTTTTAGAACGTCAGCGGAAAAACTTGAGTTTATTATAAATTGTGTGGGACTCCAAATTATGAAACAGGACACCAAATTAAAGAAAGCAATCTCTGTGAATAGAGTGATATATTGAAGGTGACTTTAAGATTTTTGGCGTCAGGTACATAAGATAGAGTTTGTAGAAATGTTTTTTTTATTATTCGATATCAACAAATCTCTAATATTTTGCCTTACATTTTAGGTGACTCCTACGGAAGTCTTCGTTATTTATTTCGTATGACAGTAGTTACAATTGCAAGGACTGTAAGGCATGTAATACTTGCAATATATGAAACTTGAAAGATGAATATTGGAAGGTAGTTTTACTAAATGTGACAAAATCAAGATTTGTTTTGAGATATCTTAAAATAGTAGGCTGATGTAATCACTCGAGAGCCAGCATAACAGAAACTCTCCGAGAGTGCTCTCAGCACTGAGTCTATACTTGGATTTTTAGTCACGAGGTTTTAGCCTCAAATTGACACTCACCTTTCGATTCGTAAACATTATAGCAAAGCGCACATATACCATCGTGTAGACAAAGTCTATTTAATATAAATTTCCATATGAAATTAGTGGGATCATATAGGCCGTTGAGGCGGGTAAGGTAATATATGCCTCGTTTTCGCTACACAACTGTTTTAAACACAGTCTCGACCTTCTTTACTTTTGCACAAAATAATCCATTTTTCTCCATCATCTAACGAACTTCTTAATGGTTGAATTATAAATATTTATATGAATACTTAAGTACAATTTAGGAAGCAATTATCTGTTTTGTAGTTTATGGGGTTAAAATATTCCAATCCCTATACACATAATAACCATGTTATGATTCTTAACTCACCGACGAGTCCCCGTGGTTCATTTTTGTTATTATGGCTCTTGCTCTTATTTTAGCGAGAGTTGTGCACCGCCGCTATGTGTAAGTTTCTTTGATTAAGAGAATTTCCGTTAGTTTTTAAGTTGGCAACATCGTTATTTTGACATTTTTGGTATGTCTGACAGGTTTTCTCAAGTATGCTGGGATTTTTCTATTTACATATTTTGTAGATAATTTTGTAATTTTGTATGAATTAATTAGATCAATATTTAATTAATAAACTTTGATTAAAATATATTTGCTTGCAATTTTACTTGCTTTTGTGTTTTTCATTTTAGTTGCCGAGAAATATTAGGCGAACAATTTTGACATTATTCTCTCACACTTTGTTCTAACGGCGGAAATCTTAATACCAAAATTTTAATGCGGTGATTTGAAGGGAAGCGATTCCTACATAGGTGAGAACCATAACAGCGGCAAAACGTGATTTAATCGTACACACGTAGTGGTTTAAACGTAAATTTGCCAAAAAAGAAAAAATCTGAAAAGTATAATCGCTTTAACAAATTAGGGTGCTAAAGCAGGGAATTTGTGTTTAAATTTTCTCTGCATATAGTAATGTATCATAATAAAACGATTGTTCTATTTCCAGTTGGTTTTTGAATTTAAAACTAAAAATTCAAAGAAGAAGTTGGTTTAAAAGAGTTGGTTAAAGTGTTAATACGTTATTACTAGCTATTCACATACATTAGTAACTTCAGTGCCAGCGATAAAAAATATTGTTTCCGACCCAATACAGTCTTTATCAGTGACACTGTACACTTCCATATTCATTTTTCGAATTTTATGGACATTTTGATGTTAAGTACTGAAATCTCAAAAAATGTTGATAAGTAAGTTGGATTGATATTGATGGGTGTGAATAGACATCGCCGTTCTTATCATAAATTCTTTTTGTATTTTTTTCACTATTCCTAATTGATACTGCCTAATTAGTTTTATTGCAGTGCACTATATAAATTTGTATAGGACAATATAGCGATTCTTATTATTGTTACCAAAGTAATAATTTGTGGTCCAATTTAAGACCAATATGAGCTACCAAAACAATTACCATCTAAATAGTTAAACTATAGCTCCGAAATCCGTCTTTAATTATAGCAATTGGACAATTAATTCAAAAAAGGCAACATTTGCCAGGAAATTCTTTTTGTAAAATTCCCTTTCGATAAAAATTTAAATTTTCGCAAAAAATTTGTCAAATATTAACTAAATCAAAATATATAAATAAAGAATTTGTAGAATAGCAATAAGGGCTTACGTCAGTTATTGGCTTAATTTTCATATTTCTATCAAAGTTTATTACTTTCGACAAGCATCGGTAATCCAACAATACAAATTTTTGCTAAATTTCATAAGCTAGCTAATTTTATTATGTTAAAATTGGGGGTGATTACTCTACAAATTACAGCTGAAATAAGAGCCAAAGACTTGAAGGTCCGAAAACAACCAATAGATTGTTATTTATTCTGAGAAAGACTTACAACTTCCAAAGAAATCACATAACTTTGAAATAAGCACATTGCATAATGGCAACAAATTATGAAATCACATCAATTCACAGGTTTCTTGAACAGCTTATGCTTTACTCAGGAATGTACCTACACACCCTTTGGCACTATCTATATGTAAAATATTAGTTATGATATCATTTGAAAGCTCCTAAATATTAATAAAAGTTTGACAGAACCATCAGAACAAATGACGCGAGGTTAGCGGAAAATTTTGTTCAAACCAAATTAGTCATATAATAAAATCTGAAACAAACCTTGTTTATATCGGTTCAAGCTCCCGTTAATACGGTTATGCACTCCTTACTGCTGTTAATTGAAAATCTTTTGCTCCCGAGGTAATTTGAAAAATAATGGAATAATAGCCGCAGCAGCCGAACTAAAATAAAGCAAAATATTTACCTATACTAAAGTTCCCTACACCCCCTACACAGCTTGGAAATTGCGACAAAGTAGTTTTTCCTCTAAAAATTTTTACTATTGATTATAGACAAGAGCTAAATATTTAATTTTCCACAGGCATGAAATAAAAAACAAAAAAAAAAAAATCACCGGCTTCTTAATTAAAATTAAAGTCTGTCGTAAAACATAACTGTTTTGCTTTACAAGGCAATAAAAAATTGTTTACGACGAGAAAAATGTTGTCGATAAATTTTTTATGTGATTATAGGTAAAGAAAAGTGAGTAACATGTCCGAAAAGTACTTTGTTGCACTCGAATGGCGGCTAATACTTTATGCTCTTAACGTAAAAAATATATAAGGCCAAAACTTATACTTAATACTTCTTCTTGGTCTTCTGCAGACGACTCATTTTTATTATATTCATACGATAATTTCTATAATCTCTAAGTTTCAAAAATCAAACTGCGGAATTTTCAACTTTTTTGCAGTGCTTGCAATTTCAATTTATCGAATCGTTTCGAAAACAATATGAGTTCCTGAATTCAGGTTCTCCTTGTAACAAATGTTACTACTAAATTCATTTTGGAGTTAATATCTCAAATTTTTAGATTTTCACTAATACAAATCATATCTTAAAAATAGCACTCAACATTTTGACACTGCGACACAAATGTCGAAGCTACTTTGCAAAATATTTCAAATTCCTTTTAATAAAATGATGTGATTGAGACAGTTTAGTCAAGTACAGTAGTCACTGATCAAATAGATATTAAACTGAATAAAATTATCGATATACCGTCGGCTTTTTGGGTCGAAATCTCAAATGTTGCATGAAGTTGCATCGTGTTGCACGAATTAAAATTAACATCCACAGACATTTTGAAGTAATATCCGTCACTTAAAATAATTTCTAGACATTGTTTTCATATGTATCACTTACTTACATATATTGAACAATCAATACTTTATCTCAACCATTTTATATAAACATCCCACCTAAGTTTATTTACCCTTCTTTATGGTTAATCGATAGTTTTTAATGTCACACTTATTTAACAAAAAAAAAAAATTGTTACAATTGATCCCATTGTCTCGCCGAGAGACATAAGACAAAATGAAAAAAAAATCTTAATTTTTATTTTTTTACATGAACAAATTCACACTTTATATTATGTACAATGTTGAACGACAATATTATATGCCAGTCGACGTTATAATATGTATGACATGTTATGACGAGAAGAGTGTTAAGACAAAATATAAAAATACCATTTAATATAATATGTGATGTAAAGTAATTAACACAAAATGTAAGGTACTTAAGTGTGTTTACATGTTTATACTTACAATATATATATAGGTACAATTTCCGTCAACAGAATTGTTTGTGCGTGTAAATACGCAGTATGCGCGCGCGCAACACATTCATTAAGATATCAATGCAGCTTAAGTGCGCATCCTAATTTTTTGTATTCTCAAGAAGATTATATTTTCATGATTAATGGGAATTTTGTATCATTCATGTTTATTCGTATAAAACTAATCGTCTTAATGTCCACCTCGCATTAGAGTTTCTAATTTTTAAAAAATTACTAAAAGTAGTTTTGAATAAAACTTGGTATTGTTGCCAATAAACATAAGGTGTACACAACCGCTATGTATAGAACATTTAATCGTGTAGCGGTTAGAACAGCTCGTATATACAAAACCAAAATCAATAAATCGTTACAGTTTTAGAACGTTTCGCCATTTTTATACAGAGAATTTAAATCGATCAATGCATTTTATGGAATCTACGTGATTTATGTCCGATTAATAAAATATGAATGGACTTAAAACTATTTATAGAAAATCGTATTCGGATTACATCATATAAGAAAAATCACCTCTAAACCACAAAAATGCCAAAAAAAAAAAAATTTTTTTTGATCTCAATTTGTTTTTTAAGAAAGACTAATAATCATAAGATATTAAAATTAAACAAAAAAAAAAAATAATAATAAATAAATTCTAAGAAGTTGACAAAACAAAAATTAGATTAATGTAATGATTAATTTACGTGATTTCAGGTTCGTCGTCGACTAATTTTATTCAAACCAAATTTTGTATTTTGGGATTTTATATATACTCTTCGCGACTGAATTGTTTACCGAGTACACTATAAATGTTGTTTGATGATGTAAGCTTATTTGAATTTGGAGCATGACTAAGTACAAATTAATTGTGGTGTTTACACGGATTTCAGGTTTTTTTTTTTAATTTGAATTTATTTAAAAGTTAAGTTGCGCGCGTCTCGTCACCATTACTAGATCCATAATATTTTGGCGACTTAACTGCGCGCTTATTAAATCACGACTCTCACTTTACAACTAATCCACTTACGACCCTATATATTTAATCCACTTATTACAAATAATCCTTTTTTGCATTTTATTTTTATTTTAAACAAATCCGTCATTAAATATAACAATTAATTACATAATCGCACACAACAAAAAAAAAAAATAAAATTTGTTTTCCATAATTACAAAATAATTTCCAAGCACTAATTACATAATTCAATTATATACATCGATTCCAAATCACATATCGATTTTTAATCGATTTCAGCGACGGGGGCAAATTTCACCAACTCAAAAATTAATTTATAATTTATAACTAAAAACTAATATAATATAATAAAAATTAATTACTTTTTTTTTCGGTTTGATTGGCGTATGATTTCCCAAAAACAAATTTTACAGAAACAAAACTCACTAATATTAATATTTAATTATTTCATTGAGAATAAAATTCACTCAAATTATATTATTATTTTGCACTCAAAACTTTATATTTTTAATTAAATATATTTGATTAACTTAAATTTTTTTTTTTTTTTTATAAATTAATATCACAAAATATTTTTTTTAAATTCACTAATTTTTTGTCACATTTATTTAATTGTATTCACTTTAATCCATTTATAAATATTTTCATAAAATCCACTTTGCGATTTAAGTAAAGATGTACAAAATATTGTTTAACGATTTTTTTTTTTTTTTTTAATTTAATTTAAATAAAAACCAAAAGTAAATTAGAGTAAGTAAATCGCGCATGCTTACTCATTGGATGACACCACGCAACTGAGGTGAAGAAGATATCACTTTACAAGACAAAAAAATAAAAAAATATAATTCAAATCGAATATTCATATTGGAACTCATCTCTTGTGTCTTAGTTTTTTTTTTTTTTATGTAAAAATAATAATAATAATAGAAGATTAAATGAAGACGATTCAGAGTAAAGAAGGTAAAGAAAAGAAAACTATATAATAATAACAGCACTAAAAAAAAAAACTACTGGACACTCACGGTGAGAGAGTAAGAACTGAAACAAACGTAAAGAAACTAAACTGAAACTTAAAAACTAAAAAAAAAAAAAAACAAATAAAGGAGTGGATAAACTATTTCTCCTCCCTTCTTCTTCTACTTATTTACCGTCTTATTCTTATTTACTATTATTTATTATCATCTTAATAGTTTCTTTTCAGTTTAGTATTTCAGTTTGTACTCTGAGCATCGCGCGCACCACACAATAGAATATTTTTTCTTGATCTTCAATTTTTTTTTTATTTTAATCGAGCGATCAATATTGATCGTGACTATTGTCTTTTGTATGGAATATGTATATATACAGTACATACATATTTATATATAAATACAGTCTTACATTGACAAGTGAAAAATTACTCTACATATTTACACCTTTTTGCCTTATCAGTTTTTAAACATCAGTTTTACTTAAGAACGAATAAATTATATCAAGAAATACAAATTGAAATTCGAAAAAGACGAGAGTCGAAATTGAAGATAAATATTAATCATAATCTTAAAAGATATTCATTAATCAAAATAATAATAACATATACAAGAATTTTTTTTTTGGTTTTGGTTTTGGTTTGGTTTGGATTTTTTTTTTTTTTTTTGGATAAGACAAATTTGACAATAAATTAACATTACACACAATTCACACATTTGTTTGAGATGTGGGCGGTCTTCACGCGATTATGACTTGTGTTTTGATAAATTAATTTTCGTCAAATTTGGAGAACGATCGTTACGTTCGTTAAGAAAAGGAGGGCATTTCATATTTGTGTGTGTTGTGTGTGTATTTCAAAAATATGAAATGAAGTGAGAATTTTGATTGTTTTTAAACGGGTTCGTCGCTTAGTCGACCGTTTGTGGAATCAATATGATTGAAGTCTTTTGTATAGAAATATTGTGTTTTATAATTATTATTGTTTTGCCAGTCCAGGTCAAAGTATGATGTATTATTATTTAATTTGCGTTTCAATTTTCACAGTTTATTGAAATGTACTAGTACGATGCTGCAGTTTAGCCAATTTTAATTTTGAACTGGAAAAATTGATCAATCAATTTTTTTTAATTAGCAAGCAGCTAATTTTTTTTTTAAATTGTGAAATAACAATTTGTAGAAGAAACAACTTAACTTTATTATAACATGAAGTGTATAGCGCTAGGCAAATGATTTGGTTAAGATATAGTAATTTATTTCAAGGCGATATTCTTTCATTTGTCCCTCCTGAATGAAATCAAACAATTTTGTTTTGGTAGGGTTTGAGAGTTTAACTTCTCTTAGTTAATTACTGCCTTGATTAGACCAGTTTAACTGACACATTTTCATGTATATGAGGCGCGTGATTCGGAATTACTCTGAAAATGTGAATCTCCCAAAAATTTGTTGGAATATTCGATTTCGACCAAATAATCACATAATCACACAATTTTGTGAGTGGCGGGCGCTTAGTCTACACTCTAAATTATTTTTACTACATTTAAACTAGGTTATTTTGTTTCCTGTTTTAAAAGCAGTAAAAATACATTGCCAAAATATTACCCTTATTTGAATGTACATTTTTTTAGATAGAAATTGTGGAAGTGTTTCGAATTTATAGTAATTTTTCATACAAATATAGTACGATTTCTATATAAGTAGAGTAAAAAAGCCACTAAAAAACAGTAGTTTTTTACTTAATAAGTAAGTTAGCATTAAAGAAGAGTTAAAATTCCGTATAATTAGATTAAACGAGCCACTAGAAATGAGTAAATATTTACTGAAGAGGTAATTTAGCTTTAAAGTAGAGTAAAATTCCCATACAGGTAGAGTAAATGACCCACTAAAAACAAGTAAATTTTACTGAATAGTTAAATTAGCGTTAGAGTAGAGTAAGAATTCCATACAAGTATAAAGTAAATAACCCACTAGACATAAGTGAATTATACTGAAGAGGAAAATTAACTTTATAATAGAGCAACATTTCCACACAAATGGAATAAACGACCCACTAGAAATGAGTAGATTTTCACTGAAGAGGTAGATTACCTTTGAAATAGAGTTATATTTCTATTCAATCAGAGTAAACTACCCATTAAAAATTTGGAAAATTACACTTAGTAGTGGTAAATTAGCTTTAAAATTGAGAAACATTTCTGTACAAGTAAGATTAACTACCTACTAAAAATATGTACATTTAGAAAAGGAAAGTTAGCTTTAAAATAGTAGATTCAAAGTCTTTAAAAAAATAAACATAATAGGTATAATCTTAAATCGAGTAAATTGATTTTCATTATCGATCTAAATTATTTGAGACAAGAATAATATTTAGAAGCTCTAATTAGATAAAACAAGATAATATTCTTTGAAAAAAGTATAATACTTTAAATTTTAGTAAAGCTGTATCACAACCAAACATTTATTAGTTTTCCTAAAGTTAAAAGTTAAAAAAATGTACTCAACATAACCAGAAACTGTTAAATTAAAATTTATTAAACAGAAAAAAATATTATAAAGTTGACTTTCAGGAGGTATCTTCTTTACACAAAAATATCCGTTAATTCTATGGGTATTTTGTTGTATATATAAAAAATTATTTGCTAAATTATATAAATTAAACATTTTACTATTTATTTCATAGTTAATAATTAAGTTTCATTCAAATAATTGAAAATATGCCTAAACATTTTTGTGCCTGAGTTCATGTACATATAGGCATCCAAAAATGTATTTTCATTTTCTTAAAACTATTTAAATCATAAACAATAAAGTTAAAGAATACAAATAATTACGGCTCTTTTTAATTGAAAAATAATAGTTTAAAATTTGTGTTTTTGTCCGTATGTTGAAAAAATTCAGTTTACATTTTTAATTTTATTAAATAATAATAACTACGTAATTAATTTTTCCCCAATTTTTTAATTAGAGAATTAATTTTATTGACGTTGTGTATAGTATTTTTTTTACCCCTAACGTTTGGCGGGTAGTGCTCCAAAAAGTAACGTGTAAAAAATTCACATGTTAGAGAAGTATTCTTATGATACTTAATGTTGAATATGTAAAAAAAACAAATACTGTTAACGAAGAGATCAAAATTGGACGTGTCTTCATGCTTCTTCATTAAGCTTTTCTCAATAAACAAGTAAGATATATTTTTCTCTTCGGTTAAAGAACAATCTAGAAAAAATAAATAAATCTGTTAATGTTTTCATGTTAAAGTTGTGCAATGAGGGTTATTTGAACCATACACTGAAAGAAAAACAATGGTTGGAGCCTAGTTATGACCACGATAGTAACTATTATTTTATTATTTATTCGGTGTAATCAAGTATATACATTAGAGTGTATGTAAATATAGAGGTAGAGTGTTTATTATTTTATATAATAAATGTTGGTGTAAGGCTTTCTTTTATTTATACTTCACTATTAAAAGTTATATTTAAACTGGGTATTATTGGAGAATTTACTCCAGGGTATGTTGGCCCTCAGGTTGGGTATCAAGTTAATCTTCATACTTTAAGTTTTGATAAGTATTCTTTAATCTGCTATCGTTCTCATCAAGCTGAGACGCATACCCACTATGTGGGCCACCAATGCATTTTCTCTTATTTAGTCTTAATTAAAGGCATATACCAAATCAAATCAGGTGGTTTACGCGTTTAATGTTTGAAGTGCTTGGGAGCTCGTTCTAGTTAAATGACCCATGTCAATCAAATGAAACCTCATTATGTCATTATTTTATTTTTATAATTATGAAAGGCAGGTGTTATGTATTTATTTTATAGTTTTAGAGAAGCCCCCTCCCATTTATTAATAAAAAAACTGATACCTCAAATAAAGCCTTTATAGGATTAAAAAAACCACTCTGACTATTTGGCAGGCTTTTTGGATTATATATCTACCATCAGGTTGGCTGTACTACCATTGTTTTATATTCAGTGATTCGATTATTGTAGAAAACCAAAATTTACTTACTAATAGTGGCGATCCAAGGAGTGTTTGTTGGAATTTCCTTTATGATGTCTTCTAAAGTGGTACCAAATTGAAAGAAAAATCTAATTTAGTTTAATTTTTAATTTTTGGATTTGGACTTACCTCAAAATTTGTCTGAAGGTATGTAACGTCTTCTTTAAAATATTTAAACAGGTTTTTTAAAATATTTTCATCAGATTCGGAACATTTTAACACCGACGGGCGACGCTAGAGATTTTTTATTTAAATTGAATTTTACTTTGCAAGTTTGTGCATCAATTTCCATCAGTTGCTGAAAATGAAGATGTAAATAAGGATCTTCAAATATAAATGGCCAATTTTGTTTAATATCGGCCATGGATGGAATATTTTCGCAATTATTAAAAAATAAGCGTTGGTTGGGGAAAGATTTTTCCATGTATTTTTTGACTAGTAATTTTTCTTCAGCATTCAGTTCTTTGCTATAATTGTCGATCATATATTGCTTCATTTGTTTAAAAGCTTTTTTCCTTGCGTTTATTGGTATTTTTGGTTCCAGCTCGGCAGTTTTTTTGTTAGGTTTTCTATTTAGAAAGTTGATTCGATTTTTTAATTTAGTTATTAAGGAAGTGGGTGAGCTTGTTATTTTTCGTCCACTAGCATCAGTTTCAAGGAAGGAATCTGGAAATGCAGTTGACGCTTCATTTGCCACTTTTCGGATGATGGTCATTGGGATGAAATTTGAATATCGACGCATTTTTTTGTTTTCCATTGTTTCTACTATTTCGGATGGTAATTTAAGCCAATTAATTTTATAACTTGACAGTAAATTTTTGGCTGCGATATTTTCGATTCGCGTTGAAGAAAAATCAGGGCTTGAACAAAAAAATGTTGCGTCTATATTCAGCAATAAATCATTTTGAATATCATTTTGTTGTGTTTGAACGTCATTTTCCATTAGCTCATCCGAATTGAGAATTGAAAAGTTAGTTGAGTTAAGAATAGAAATAACTTTTGGTTCCCAAATTTCGTCGTCAGCCAGCAGAATAAAATCAAATTTCTCACTGGCACAAATCTCTAATGTTTCATCATCACACACTTCACCGCCACTACTGGAAAGTATCAGCTTAGATCCTTTAAGGCCAAATGAAATAGCTGATCAAAAAAAAAAATTAATTGTAATGTATATTTACAAGAATAAGATGTAACGGTTACCTTTTTCTATCACTTTGCCCAAACTTGCAGTGCATGCAAAGGTTTTAATGATGCGTCGGTCGTTGTTAGAAATGTTGAATAGATAAGTGCTCATTCTTATTTTTATAAATAATAAATTTGATACTCTAATGGAGATATAATATTAAACAAAAACTATTAACAAAAAAAAATTTTTCTGATCATTTTATACATCCTATAATTCAAAATAGATTTTTGTCAATATTTAGTATACATTTTAGACTGTTAATTGTCAATTCACGGTTGACGGTTTAAAATATGTGATTATTTGTCATTTGTTATAAGAAATTAATGAAAATATGATGTGCACTGTAATTACAATAAATTACGAAAACTACATTGCGGAGAGTAATATAGAGTTGATTTATATTTTAAAATATGCAGTGGTTTATGAAGTAAAATTGTGTCTAATTTAATCAAATGACAAGATTTTCCCACAATATAACTTTCATATAAAAGTGATTTCTCGTTGTACCACATTTTGATGATATTTCCATATAAAATTGCATTAAGGTGCGATTCGTTAACAAATATTAACTTGATTACTAATACTTCAATATTATCAAAATCGTCATAATCGACCAAAATACAATCATTTTCCTGGTAAACGGTATTCTGATAATTAATTTTTTTGGTTACAAAAATAAACTCTTCTGGTAAAGCAACATTGATTACATCAGAAGAAACAATATTTAGCTTCTCACTTATAATTTGAATTTGGAAACGATCCCCAAACAAACTAGCTTGCTGCTCTTGATGAAGTTCCGATAAAGTTAAAGAAATGTTTTTAAAATTTTTTGTCGTTTTCAGCAGCGATTTGAAATACGAATGTTTTTCTTCGAATCCCATCGTCCAAAGATTTTTTAGTGGGCCCATATGTTGTATAAGCTGAGGGTAATGCTGCAGAAAATGATGTTTTGGACGAAGCTTTGAGTTTGGAAAACAATCCTTTCTATAAATAAGATAAGACCTGATTTGGAATGAAAACAAAGCAATTTGGTTTTGAGAAATTTCTGAAGCACAAATTAAGCGGCACATTTCAACCATAAATGATAAAAATTTCCAAACATAGTCTTCATGATTTTCAATGTACTTTAAACACACTAGAGGCAAAATAGTTAAAACATGCCAAACTCATTTGATTTTCCTGGTACTTTTTGCATTGCCATATCAATCTGAGGAAAATTTAAGTGAAGTTTAAATTAACGTCTTAGGTTAGACAAAACTAAGTTCAAGATATTAATGGAAATTAAATTCAAGGTACAAAATATTTGATTACTAACATCAAATCATGAGGGATTATACCTTCAAAAAGATCGTGAGCAATGCAGGGAGGCAATCTAGGATGGCAAACATGGTAAAAATTCAAATAGTTAAGACAAGAGTTACGTTTAATACCTTTTTCAAAGGAGTTTTGATTGTCAGGTGAATCTAAAATATCTAAATCCTTTTTATAATTTTCTACGGTTCGAACTTCAGAAAAATCCAAAATTTTGTTCTTTAAAAGGGTTTGAGTGTAGTAGCAATATCTGCAAAAATATTCGGAGGTACTAAAATTTTCAGAAAACCCACCAATTTGGTGGCTTCCTAAATTACCTCCTATTACTGCAAATATTGAGCCAAAATATTTGCATACAGAATTATTCAAAGGATTTACAATTTCAATGCCTTGTGTTTCTTATACTTTAATATCTCTTAAAACCGGTTCCAAAATTTTATCAAATCCAAAAATCTTGATATATTTCTCCTTGCAAACGAGAACTAATTGAATATTTTTGACATTTGATCTATAAATAATGGGGATGTTCCCAATATTTAAGTATATTCCAATTAATTTATGCTTCTTTTTGGAGGAACCAAGTGGGTTACAGATTTCAAAGCCATTCTGAAATAATAAAATTTCGATTTTTTTGCCATTTGATGTAAAGAAAGGATTATTTTTATATACAGCACCATCGCAGTAATCAGAAAAAATATCAATTTTGTTATTTTTTGGTTTTTGAAATACACTAAAAAATGATTTGTCCTGCAGCATCGACTTGATTGTTTCTAAAACTGGGATATAATGAAAATGGCAGTTGTTGTGATAATTATATGTCCCTAAGGTTATTTTTATGTGGTTTAACGTAAACACAATTTTTTTTTAAAAAGTTTTTACGTTTTCGGATTGAATTTAGCTCCATTATATCAGGGACAAAATCAGATTCTAGCAAAACTTGGAGGAATTCTGGCTCATGTTCACTAACATTTAATTTCTGGCATACATTTCTTAAACTTTCATTTTGTATTTCATTTTGAAAAGAAAAAATGTCTTTTAGTTCATTAGAAAGAAACTGCACAGCACGATTCGAAATACCAAAATTTGATTTTGATTTAGGAAATAATAAAGCAAATTTATTTTTAAATGCACCTTCACAATTATCTTCAAAATTTTCATTTCTTTTGGTTTCAAGATATGTCATTTCTTCGAAATTTGGATTTCCTAAAATTTCACTCTGCGTATCTTCACTTGGCGTTAAATTTATGTTATGTGGGTGTATTCTATAAACATGCATTTTAAATGAAGGTTTTTTTGAAAAAACTTGAGAATACAGTCTAAACGGGCAAGTGATTTTTGTATTAGATAAATGATTTAGAGAATGAGCTTTAATTTCATAAAAAGATAATGTCCTAAATTCGCAGCATAACGCTTTACATACAAAATAAACAGAATTATCAGAATCTTCACTGCTGTGATTTCTAAAAAAATGCGTTTTATTTGCTGTATATTGATTAAAAATTTTTTTACACGACTGTATAGGGCAGCAAAAGGTACATAGATTTATTTTTTCCTCTGTGCAAATACACATGCTTATTAAATTTTTTAATTGTGTTTGCACTAAAACTACAAATATTGCTCATAAACATTAATAATTATTTTCTTTTATAATTTTATTATAAAACATTCTTTCAACGCACTTTACTTACAAATTAATATTGCGATAAATAACTGTTTTTTTTATAAAAACAGGCTAAATTACGTCTGGACTGTCAGAAACAACACTTAACATTAAAAATTTGTTCGAATGAGAGGATGCGCATAAATAATATGTACACATACACACATGCACAAATAACCGTTTTTATTTCGCTCTATTTCGAGAGTAAGATTACTCTAAACTAATAGTGTTTTCCTTTACTTAACAAGAAAAATTACTCTAACAAAGATATTAACACGTTTATCGAGTAATTTTGATTCCAGTTGTAGTAATAATATTAAATTACCCCCGTGTAAGAGCAAAAATGAAGCGACTCCTAAATTCAAGGAATTTTAATACACGTTGAGTAAAATACATTCAAAAATAGAGTAAAATTAGTGTAATAAAATAAGTAATATTACTCGTTAGAATATCCCCGATTTGCAGTGTATCTAAACTATTCGATTAATCAATAAGCCGATATTATTATTATTTAAATTTTGTAAAAAAGACGTAATCGACCCCAAGGGCCCTTATTCTTGAACAATCGAAAAAGTCACCAGTGAAATTATTATAAATAGAGCAATTTAAATTTATGACTCAAATGACGTATATATTTACTACTACATAGGTACTTACAGGTATTTCGCTGTTTTATACGATTCTTCGCCATTTTGAAGTTTATTTGAAATTTATTTATTTATTTATTAAATCAATAGATTAATCCACGGTTTTAGAAAATTCATTGATTTAGCCGAGATTACTTTTGGTTATTTTTAAACATGGATTAATCCGTGGATTTTTTGTGTCGTATTTTTGAACAAAACTCGAAACCGGCGATTTTGCTTTATTGCTTGATGTGGGGCATTTTTCAATTTATATTTTCTTGGTTTTTTATCACAACACTTTTGGTTTTTGTTTTGAGAGTGCTGATCAAATAATGAACCGCATTTTTAGAAAAACGGAAACGGTGCCGGAACCCTTTTTCATTCATACTTTAGGACATTTGGATCGGAAATTTAATGTTATCTCGTACACTGCTTAATCAGACTACGATGGCATACCTACATGTATTATTTTTAAATATTAATTTATATAATTTAGATTTGTAAGTTTTTATGTATGTAGGTACAGGTGTAATTTGGCAGATCTTAAACGACGTTCTCAATTTTCGAATTTTCAAAAATAGCTATGTCCATTGTTCCAGCCATCATTATAGAGGTATATATAGCTCCGATTATAGTTTTTTGTTCAACTGTGTAATCTACTTTCACTAAGATTAACGTAAATTTGAAAATTAAAAAAATATTCCAGTAGCCATGGCTTTCAACAAACATAAAAATGTCACTCAAATGTCAATTGGTTGGAAAAGTTTAACGTTTTGTAAGACAAATTGAGTTTCTGAAGTGTTTTTGAGTGTGAATGTAAAAATGAAAAACCGTACACGAGGCTGTAAAAACTTTTCTGAAAATTTTTGTTATGTGTGTGGAGTATATGTTACTAAATCGAAAAAAAAAACTCCTAAGTGAATTAATCTATCGACGATTAAAAATCAAGACAAAATGTGGGTACCACATATATGTTGCATTTCGTGTTGTGTTAAGTCAAGAGAACAAAAACAAAAATTTTTGTGGAGTATTATTTAAAGTACCGATGATTTGGCGTGAACCGACAAATCACATCACAGACTGTTACTTCTTTTTGTCTTGTCATAATTGAGGGATTATCAAGAAAAAATAAACGCAAAATTACATACCCGAACGTTTTATCTTCGAGCAAACCAGTGCAAAGTACTGACATTGAGCTTCCAGTTCTAGTGCATTCAAACTCTTTTGGCAGTTCCATACATGAATATACGAACGATGCCGACATTTTAAATACATCGACTTCAAGCGATCTGACTTATGTTCCTTCTTCCACTGAACCACATTCTTAATGACTGTACGCGATTTGGGTTTAACCAAAGAAAAATCATAAATTTTGGGATCCCGTTTAAAAAAATGGAATCTTTAACATTATTTAACAGCTCTTTTTACAAAGTTGAATAATATTTCTGTTACTGCATTGATGTAAATGGACTCTTGAATGAGATGGGTATTGATCATAATCCTGCAGAATGTCAACGGTTTATTGACTAGCCAAAAACAATCCTTAAAGCCGTTTTACTTTACAATGGTAACTCTAAATTATCTATTCCGTTAGCTCATTCTACAAACACAAAGGAAACGTACGATAGTACGTCAACTATTGTATATTGAGGCTAATTGATATTCTCACCATCGTTGGCATATACATATTAAAGTTATTTCTTTACTGCTTGGACTACAGGGAGGGTTTACAAAATATTGCTGTTTTTATGTCTGTGGGACAACCGTGCAGTTCAGCAACTTTATGTAGTGAAATAATGGCAGCCTAGAAACAACTTCGTTCCTGGGAAATACAATATTAAATTTGAACCTTTAATTGTTTCAAATTTGGTTATTTTGCCCCCTTTACACATTAAATTGGGCTTGATTAAACAATTTGTAAAGGCACTAGAAAAAGAAGGCAAATGTTTTCCAAGTTGTCTGATGCAAGAGTTCGTGAAGGCATATTTGTTGGTCCACAAATTAAGAAGCTATTTAAAGATGACAATTTTGAACTTACCATGAATGATTTGGAGCTGGCAGCATGGACTTATTTTAGAAGTCTTTGTGAAAACTTTCTGAGAAACCAAAGGAGTGAAAGCTATGAACAAATCGTGGTCAGTTTACTAGATAACTTTAAAAATTTAGGGTGCCGAATGTCGCTAAAAGTTCATTTTCAGCAATCACATTTGGACTTTTTTCCTTCGAATTTATGAAACGTGAGTGACGAACAGGGAGAAAGATTTCACCAAGATATCCCAGAAATGGAAAAATGGTATCACGGTAGGTGGGATCCCACCATGATGGGTGATTTTTGCTGGTTTCTCTTAAGAGAGGCGAACATAAGAGGAAGAAATATCTATTTATACAAAATTATGTATCCTTAAAAAAAGGGAAATTTTTATAACTCAAAAACTAGACGTGGTAGAACAATTTTACTTTTACTTACGCATTAAACTAAAGAAAGTAACAACGTTACACCCATTTTTATAACAGTTATTAAAAAAAAAATTCAAAATTATCGGCTAGTGTAATCTGACAGAGATGAGATTATCGATATTCGAGATATTCCGATTTATGTAGATATTCGGGTTTGAATACTGATTAATTATTTAAACTTGGGTTATGTTGAGTTAAATAGATGGCATTTTTCGGGAATATTTTAGACTTTCGTAAATCCTTGATGTTAAATTGCAAGATAATCTGTAACGATCATTTCATAATATTTAGGGCTTTCGTGGATATTGTTTAAATTTATGTACGCAGATTAAACGTCTGCGTTACTTTACTGTCCTCTGGCCGAGTGTGTTAGTGTAAATAATAAAACAAGTATGAAATTGTTCCTTTATGTAATTGGCAGGACAAATTTAACACTTCAGCCCACATTCGTGAAGATATTCTTAAAATTTTTTTGTGCTCAATTGTTTCTGTTTGGACAGTTTGGACTAAACTATTTTCTATATGTGACAAGTAGATGTTTATACAAAAGGAGCAGTAAACCAGGCTGTTTTGAGGGTGGAGTGAGGTTACGCCCCTAGAATTAACGGTCGCGGGCATTATTTATTTTTTAATATGTAATCCCAAATTTTGTAAATATTATTTTAATTCGATTTATGGTATACTTAAGAGCAGTGATCGCAAATAAATGGGACGCGTGGCCTATTTGGCATGTTTACAATTTTGCTCGGCACGCCAGAAAATGTTGGAGTTTCCAAAAATCGGCCTTTTTATTAGTTATTCTTACATAAATATGAATTAAATGTTTTTAGAGTTTTGACAAAGCCTAAATATCGAAATACTCTGAAAATAGGAAATTATGAAATCAATTTGATTATAAATATAACCACCTTTGGAAGAATCTCGAAAGAAAATTGCTATATAAAATATTTTATACATTTGAAACTATTTTTTGTTAGATATCAATATGTTTCAAAACGAGCGGTCATATGAAACCATCGCAAAGTCTCCGAAATAATTAATGTTTTGAAGTTTCGTTTCGTATAAATAAGATGCATGTTTGCAGTCATATTAGCTGCACAAAATGGTCAGCCAGTGTAGATTGTCACTGTTCTATAATGAATGATTTTTATTATTTTGAGTTTATCTAGAAATTTATTAAAGAACCAATGAAATAAGAGTTCTAATCAAAATCCTGAGAAATGCGGTTTACAGAAAAGGTAACTCTCACGCGAAAATATTTTAAACTGGAAATGCCCAAGAACATCTCAAGTTCAGAACAATTATATTTCATGTGAAAACACAAAAATAGTAATCTGACAAATATATTGGCGCAAATTTCAGTTAAATTGGATAAAAATCGAAGAAGTTATTGGGTGAAATTGCAGAATGCATTGTGAACCAAAAATATTTTCTGGTTGGCTTAATCTGTTGTGAATCGGCAGTTGAAATGGGGCATATTGCGAATTTGATTCTGAAAAAGGAAGATTTAATTTAAAATTAGAATGGGAATGTCCATAATCTTCATTTTGTAAAATCACATTAAATAGAGAAAAAACGCGATTTTAATATAGCAGAGGAATTAATGTTGTTTGTGACTTTTCGATCAAAACCTTGTTGAATCACTATAGTTATAGGGTATAAAAGCTCTATCTTGTGCTTGTCATAATTATTTTTTTTAATTTTGGTTCCAACAAACAACTTTGCTTTTTTGGTATATTTTTTGAATTAGGAAGAGGAAGTAGTTTCAATCAAGAATTTCATGAGCACTTTAATGTTTTAGAATCATCAGCAATGTAAATTAAATACAGTGATACCTCGCTTAACAAGCATAATTCGGGAAAATCCGGGTCTTCCCTTGTGTTAGTGTAAATAATATACAAAATTCATTTTAATTGGACATTTTAATGTTTGTTTACTTTTTATCGGTTATAGTATTATTCTTATTCAATATTGTGGCTTTTCAATTTTCTGGTTTCCTACTTTCTATAAAAAGCGTTCACTTTAGAGCAAATCTATTTTAAGTTACTATTTTATTGTCTACAGCTAAAGGGAAACCATACAGATCTTCCAAAAGTTAAGGATACAGGTAGTTAGGATTCAACATTTCTGAATTCTGTTATAATACGGTTGTAAATCGATTTTTCCAAAATATTCCTGCTGCCCCCTAAAATATGGTCGTTCTGACGGAAAAAATTTTTGGGGTACTGTGGTCCTGACCTATGCTCTAAAGAAAAACCATACAGATTTAACGTTAGTTACATTTATGATTTCGCTTATATTATCGTATGAGGGTTTCATTTAAAATTAATTTAAAATAGGTTTCTGCAGCAATCTAGAGTAATTTTAAACTTGTGGAAAAATCGATAAACAACAATAATGTGAGCGAATTCAGAAATGTTCAATCCTAACCACCTGTTTCCTAGATTTCGGAAGAACTAAGTCGTTTTCCTTTAGAGAAGGTCTATAACTTTGGTTTTCGTTAGAATGCGCGCATCTTAAGTATGGAAGGAACACTTTTGAAAACCTAAATATTTATCATTCAGAAATGTTCAATCCTAACTACTTATTCCTCTAAATTTTGGAAAATCCGTATGGATCCGTATTGTGTTTGCCATGTAAAATCCATGTAAATATGGTAAACTTTTGAAAGATCGTCTTACAATATTATTATATGCAAGCAAGTAAGTAGAGAAACTAAAACTTCTCATAATTGGTAAAGCAAAAAATCGCGAATATTTAAGAGCATTCAAACCGATCAATTACCGGGATGTGAAGAATGTTTAAAAATTATTGATCAGCAAATGAAGAAAGAGAAAACGCATATTTTATTATTAGTCGGTAACTGCTCAGCTCATACATCCATAAAGCTTTCCAATATTAATTTAAAATTCCGACCACTTCCCAAATAGAATCGGTAGATCAACGTTTTTTGTCCCATTAAAATTCGTTCATCCGTTGTTGAAAACTAAGGAACAAAACCCAGCGAAAATAAATCGGCCAACATTTCAATCGAAGTTTAAAGCGCATAGCTTAGACTGAACTCCACATCACAGATCCACATCACCTTTCTAGGCTCTTTCTATTTTCGTGAAATATGGAAGACACCGAGCGAAATATGGCAGCACATTTCGTGACATCTGAAAAAGGAAAGTAAAGCTGAAGTTGTAGGTAGAGCAGTTGTGCATCGAAAATTAAAGATAATTAGCACTATAATTATTTTTATCTTATATTGAGGTTATGATAGTCTCAAAAATGTCAAGTTTACGTTTGTGGATAGTATTCTGAAAATTTGATACAAAGTTCAAATTGTTTTAGATTATCGAATGAATCCCATCACTCTAGTGGCACACGGGTAGTGGCGGCTCTGACTTAAGCTGCTTCGAACACAAAATATTTAAGGCTTTTAACGAGCATAACATTTATTATTGAGAATTACTTGGGAAAAAAATGACAATCTTCTGCTTTTCAAGATTGGCTCTGTATGTCGATTAATCGACATAATCCCGATTTTCAGAAGATATTCGAGTTTTTGAAATTATGAAGCAACAAGCGATATTTTATGTGATATTTCGAGGTTATTCAAGATTTGTGATATTATCCGAGTTTAATTTACATTGAATTAAACGTAGCATTGTATTAGCTGAAATTCTCACAATTCGAGATTTTTGGACTAAATTAAATTTCTGCACTAGAATTGAGATGCCTATATCAAAGACTTTTAGTGATTTTTAAAGATTATTCTAGAGTTCTAATTTTTTTCGGGAAAGTACGAAGCTGTGAGATTATTCGAGTGTTTTCGAGTTTGAATGGAATTACGCGAAATTCTAAGATTATTAGTATTTCTCGAGGTTATTCGTTAGGAAGTTCCCCATAATCGTGGAATTTAATCTTTTAAATTTTTTTTTATAGTTAAAACAAGTATCGAACTAGACGTGGCAAATACAAACCTGCAATTAGTTTTAATAGCTCTAATAATGCTGCAAAACAACTGCCCAAAGGAATTACTCTAAGCTAAGCTACGTCCTATAATAAATAATACTGGGGGAATAAGCGACGTTCAAAAACCCTCGGATTTTTACGATCTTCTCTTATTTCTACTTTTCGAAATTGACGGGTATTTATACTATCAATTTGGTTAATTACGCTACAAAACTCAAATGTATATGAGGCGAACTTTAAGAAGGGACACTTAGATCTACAAAGATCACCAATCACCATATGTACATCCACTTGGCGTCGTGAGATGTTTTGAATAATACACAAATAAATATTTATATTATCGGCTAAATTAAAGCCAAATTTTCGGTGTTGAGCACCAGGGCTTACCAAGCTTTTTTGAAATTGTGAAAAAAAAACCTTATTTGTGTTTTCTAACTATAGACTGGGTCAAGAACATAAATAAGTTCTATTTCGCTTACTTAAAAAATTTTTAATGACTGAAGATTTTATAAAGATTGTTATTATTAGAAAAATGCCTTGATACCGGTACATAACCCCGAAAATCAGGGCTTATATTTTTTAATTATTATACCTTCTTGTAAATAATAAATTTGGTTTTAAGTTTTGTTTTTTAAATATAGCCTGTTATTTAGCCATAATTAATATAAATAATGTAAGACCATTTTACGTAAAATGTTCAATAAAAGTAAAAAATTTTAGTCGTGTTATCATCATTAATAAAAAATAAACATATTTTTCTGAAGTTGGGATCAATTTGGTGGAACGTGGAATTTTCTGGGAGGAAGAATGTAACGAAATGTTAATTATTATTTGGCTGGGAGAAGGTGATAAACGGGAAGTTACTTATTTTAACGGAAGATACAAAAGGGATGTCAACTTTGAAAATTGGCGGATCAAAAGAGCTTTATGTAATTATTACATTTCAGTTATTAAGTCGGAATGATTTTGTAGTTTTAGATAAATTAAACATTTATTAAATTAAAGAAACTTTGTATAACATTTAAAACTTTGTATACTTTGTATAAAATGTTTGCGAATATAAAAAAAATTTAAAGAATTTTAAAGACACAAAGGATTCAAAAATTTAGAAAATTAAAGAATTAAAATTATATGAAACAATTTAGTGAATTTTTTGAAATCTTTAAATTCTTCTAATTCAAAGAGTTTACAGAACTTATAAAAATTTATTAAAATAAACAATTTAAGGAAACTAACGATTCTACAAAATTAAAAGGATTTAAATAAATTAAATTGATCTAAGCAATTTAAGCCTTTAAAGAAATCGGAAAAATTTAATGAAATCAAACAATTTAATGAATTTAGAAAATAAAAAACATTTATGCAATATAATCTGTTTAAAGATTGTAAAAAATTTATAGAATTTAAAGAAAACAAACAATCTAAAAATTTTAAGGCGTTTAAGAATCTTAAAAAAGTTAAGAATTGAAAGGATTTAAACAATTTAAAGAACTTAAAACAGTAAAAAAATAGAATTTAAGGAATATAAAAAAATAAATTCTTCTCTTTAAATTCTTTAATTTTTTAAAGTTTCTTTACATTTTTAAATTCTGCAATTATTGAATTTGCAGATGAATGAATTCTTATCTTTAAATCTTTCTTTCTAGAAACAATAAAGTATAACATCGTGTAACATTTGAAGAATTAAAGGGACTTAAAAGAATTTTCAGATAAAGGATTTAAAAGTTTAGAAAATTAAAGAATTTATATAGATATAACTCAACAAATTTAAAAGAATTAAAGATTGTTTAAAATTTAGAGAATTTATAGAAAAGAAAATTTAAAGAATTTACAAAAAAAAAGAAATTTGAAAAATTTGATTTTTATTTTTTATTTCAATTACAGTATTTACGATACTCAAAGTAACTTAATTTGATGTAATTGCACCTTAATTAAAAACGGTGCTGGTTGCCATTGTAATCGATACTAATAGTGTCACCATTTTATTTCTAAATAGTTTAGTAATCTAGTATTAATTTACATATTTTTAATTTTAATAATAAATCTAGTATAAAATTAATAAATAATAATTAGTGTAATCAATAATAGTGAATTAGTAAAATCAGTATTTAATTAAATTTTGTGATATTTGGAAATTAACTGAGAATAGTTTTCCATATAAGAACTGTGTCTTGTCATACATATAATGTGAAATTATTCGATGAAACTCTGTGACGTTATTGTAATATTGAAACCCTACAGAAGAGTAAAAATAACGTACGCTGAGGGATTAAAGGTAAATTCTGTAATACCAATCTTCATCTTGATAATGAATTAAATGAAAAAATTAAAAGTGATTGTGTTCATCCAAAATTTAATCAGTTTATTCAGCGAAAATCCTTCCCCATGCAATGGCTGGTTCTCAATTTGGATTTGTTTTTTTTATGACATCTTTTTAGGATTAAAATTATCTAAACGAGAATATATATGATGCCGCCCCGGTGGCACAATTGCTAGCATACTTGCTTTAAGCTCCGGAGGTCTCGAGTTCGATTCAATGAATTAATTACTCATTATCCGTTAAAAAAATGATTACGAAATTTTAATATGAAGCGGCCAAATCCCTCTATGGGATGTAGCGCCAGCGAAAAATATATATGACTGTAGACATTTTCTTGCGACAGCCCTTTATTGCGATTTGCATGTTTCTGCGAAAAATATGGCAACAAATCAATACACAAGTTGGGCGAAATTTTAATTGTACGAGGCGAAAATACGTTTTTATGCCAGAAAAAACCTTAAACTAAAACCACAATAATTAGACAAGAATTTGTCGTATAAAAATTTCGACAGTCTCGTATATTGAACGCTTTCAAATTCTCTACAAAATGGCTAATTTGAATTTGTGAATAAAAAATTAAGAATATCCGTTGTCAGTTTTAAAATTAACATAATTTTTTCGTTCTTAGATAATTTTTGTTTGACCTAAAAAGTTCACAAAGAACAAACAAATGAACGAACCCCGCAACTTCGGAAAGAAGACCAATTTTTGTTAAATTCAAACAGAAATAGCAAAAATTGTAATCTGACGTCTGAGCAACAAACATAAAAACAGGGTGTTTTTTTCGAAAAAATAAATCTTGTTGCGTTTTTTCTTTCACGCAGTGAATTTCCATTTTTGATTTGAGTTACATAAATTTATTAAAATTTCTTCAAAAAATATTTAATATTTTTACAAAAATAAACATCTGAATTTTTACATTTAAAATTTATTCGTCATACTTGTTATCAACAATTTTTTTGTCAACAATATTCCACGACGTAAAAGATACATAATCGTACCTTCGTACTTAATAACAAATTTATAAACAAAATAGCCATCATAATAAACAAATTTTAATTTATATTTTACTGCAATGGTACTTGTAAGGCAGCTTTTTCAGCTAAAGCAACAACTATTACTTATCAAGGATTATGAAATCATCAGTTTAGAAAATTTGCAATTAAAAATGCTATAGCCAGATAGACAAAATAATATTGGTTTAATATATATTACCACAACACGGGCAGAATGCGCACAAAACTGGATGCATTTTTTACATTAGTTATAGAAGAAGATTATGACATCATAGTCATATATCTGAGATATTGCTGTTTCCATAGCTATAAAGAATGAGAAATTCTTTCCTTCATACTATACAGTTTTCCGCAGAATTAAAAATTTCTGTGGCATATCTTCAACTAATCAAATACCTAATAAAAATTCACGAATAGTCAATATAGACAAACTTTATGTAACCCAATGCATGAATTTCCCAACGTGTGGAAACAAATAAATTAGGGTAACTAATTGCTCGACGGCATCAGAAGAATCACACCGTTTTTTTAACTGTACGATTAAAGCTCTAGTTTAATCTAAATTATTCCGATAAAGTGTGGTTTTCCCACGATCCCATTTCTACGATTGTACATTCTTCTGCATAATTTGTCTTCTTATTGCTTACTATATAAATATTTACACTTTAGAAAGTATAAAGATCGCTAATTTGCTGCTCTTTAATTTTTTCATACCCAATATTTGTCGAATATATCATAATCAATGCATCTTTTAAAGTGCTACTACTTAATTAAGCATAACATTAACATTTATTAACATATTTGTTAAAACGATCAACTGTTTTAATTTTTCACCAGAATTTTCGGTGGATTTAAAAATTAAAATATAAAACTTTGAATTTTTTGTAATGTATATGTACAGACATCAAAATTAGTCAAAACTTGACAAATGGTAAACTCTAATGTTTGTTTAAGGAAATTTTATCCTTCTTTAAAGATTACCTTTAGAGATGTTGCATAAGGCTCTCCTTTAATTTTTTGGAAATTGTTCAATTTAGTATTGTAAATCTCGTTCTTTCGGTACCTTAAAAATTGTATTCAACTAAATTTTGCATTATGTGGTTGGATTACAGAATAATTTGTCTAACCTAAATCCCGAGGAAATCAATCAATCAATCCTCAACCCTCTATTGAAGTAATATTGCTTTTGTACAACAAAACAGCCAATCGAGGCATTTTTATTCATCTCACTCACGAAGAACGATCACTTAATTTTAATAATATTGATAATGCCATATTTCATGTTACAATTTATTGGGTACTTCAATCATTGTACATAAATGTCAAACATTCACCGCATAATATAAAATTTAATTAAAATTCATTGCAAATTAGTTATTTCCCAACTTATAACGATTAGGTTTTGAATATATTTAGTCATATGCAAAAGTGTTTCGAATTTGAAGTGAAATATTATCATGCAAAACGTTTGTCTGCTTCATAAAATTAATCATTTTTTTCAGGTTCAAAGTTCCAATGCAGAATATTAGTGCGAGAATTAAGTAGACAGTTAAACTTTCCAAAAAATTCAATCTACTCTAATTTAAGAAAATAAGAAAAATACAAAACGTTCAAAAACGAGACTAAATTTGGTCGAAAAAGGTAGCAACCAAAGCTGTTGACAGCATTTTAAACAGAGAATTAATGAAAAAATTTTATTAATTCATTTCGCGCGTTTCGAAAATGTCAACGGCAGATAGACCGATTTAGTCCAGGAAACTAAAAGAGAACAAAAATTTCCTAAGCCCCTATTTCTGTATTCGATACAATTCTGCGTACGAAACGAAAATTCAATTCGATCCGTAAATACTTTGGTATTTCTGAATAAGTCCGAACAGTATATTTTATTTTTTGTAGTGTAGGTAGGCAAAGGAAAATTTTGTTTTACGTGAAGCATCCTTAAAATGACAGTGTAAAACTGAACATAATCATAAACATGTCAAATTTTTAACATCAATTTATTTCCTAATTGCGGCTATGTATGTGCGTAAAAACGTATCCACGTCATGTTTGATAAATATCATTTTATATCAAACTAATAGGATTGTATAAATCTGTAAATAGCAAAATACGAATTTGGTAAAATTTTAATTTTATTTATTTAGTTTTTTGTGATTGAGTGAACCGTTGACGAATCCGGAATTAAATATGTACAAATTCGGACACTATTATTTATAAATTATGTTAAATTTTTCTAAATATACAATATTTTTTCAGGTGCAACGGAGTCATCCTTAGAAGTGCGAAGTGTGAAAGGTAATTAATGTAGAAAATTAACTAACTAACTATAATTTCTGACAAGCGTAGTTAGGCTTTAGGTACTAAAGTTTTTGATTACTATATTGATAATTTTTCTTAACTTGTGTTTTACATTTTCAGTTATTTATTTATTATTTTTTGTATTGTTTAGAAGGTGTTGACTCATCAGACCTATGGATCTAGTGTCATATTTCATTTTATAACTGCAGTTCTAATACTAGCATTTAATTGGATATAAAAGGTAACGTTAAATAAAATAAAGCAAAATGAATTTAACTCTTCTCTTAACAACAAGTTATTTATCCTCACAAATTAAATAGACCCCATTCGAGGTAATCCATATTAGTTAATTGTAAATCAAGGCTGCCTTAATTTTACAACTTAAGTATAATAGCCTAGAATTATACAAAATATATTAGCTTTTTGCATATAATTTACATGCTAAATTAATTTACGCAGTTTTTTACTTGTAAAATGTAAAAAAAGTTTTTTTTCTACGAATATGCAGAACTATGGAGTTGGGTTCAAGTAACAAATATTAAAAAAAACGAGCGAGTTCAACCTCAACTCGCAAAAGATTTATGTGAAAATTTGTATGTATAAAAATTATTGAATCATTTCAAGCCATTTCGATGAGGCTGAGAAACCCCTGCATAAAAGCGGTTGTTCGCGCAGTATTTAAGCTACATTGGATTTGAAGGACGGACCTTACTGCCATTAATTGAGCATGACCAAAGTACAGTTCTGTTAAGTTAATCACCTAAACAACCCATGTACGCTTTAAAATATATCATTAAAATCCTCAAAATGGCATCGCTTGGTCCCTGATCAGTTTGAAATAAATTAAATAGAGTGATTCTATTCGGGCGCAATGTTGACCGTAAACTCAGCAACAGCATGTGCAATACTAATAACAAAGCATATACCGATTAAGCAATTTTAATATTATTATTTTATTATGTATATCAATGTAATTGTGCAATTTTGGAATAGGTACGAAAGGCCGAATGTCGAAAGGCCGAATGTCGAAAGGCCGAACGCCGAAAGGCCGAATGTGTCGAAAGGCCGAATGTGTCGGAAGGCCGAATGTCGAAATGCCGAATGTGTCGAAAGGCCGAATGTCGAAAGGCCGAATGTGTCGAAAGGCCGAATGTGTCGAAAGGCCGAATGTCGAAAGGCCGAATGTGTCGAAAGGCCGAATGTGTCGAAAGGCCGAATGTGTCGAAAGGCCGAATGTGCCGAAAGGCCGAATGTGTCGAAAGGCCGTTTATGTTGAAATTTATTTTAATTTTTCAACTTTTATGAATGAAAATTTTCAAAATTTATATTTTTATGAAAAAACAAAATTCATATTCATCAAAATTTTTGTATAAAAATGTTTAATAATAAATCGCCTTAAATATTAAAATCTTTTTAATTTTTTTTTGTCAAATAAAAATTAATTAATTATAATAAAAAATAAAAATAAATAAATTTTTTTTCGACAAAATTTGATCACATTAATATGTATGCTAAATACACAGGATTTACATTTTACATTACGAAATAAATTCAATGGTCTTAAATATTGATGTCAATCAATTAAGTGAAGGAAAATTTAATGAAAATTCGGCCTTTCAACCCAATCGGCCTTTCCACGGGCTGGCCACGTATCACTGTTTTTCAAAAGACTGTTTACAAAAGACTGTTTCTAAAATCTTTTCTCCAAAATCTTGTTTTACAAACTCTTCTTTCTGATTTATAGCACTAATCCATTAAATTTAGTTTAATTTTTATTATATTTTTTCAAACATATCTCAAGAAGAGAAACATACTTCTGAAATTATAATTTTAAATAAAATGTGTGTATGTACCTAAATTTATTATTAAAATTAAAACAAATGCCTGCTCATGTGAAAAATGAACTTAAAATAAGGGACATAGAAAAATTGGTTTGGGTATGTAATCTTGCATAACAAAATATTACATTATAAAATTTCGCATAGAAAATTTTGCATTACAAAATATTTCAATTAAAAAATGTTGCAATTATTAAATATTGCAATACAAAATCTTGCATAACAATTTCTCGTATATTTTTTTCGCTATTCTGATGAAAATAAATTGAAGAAAAATGACATCGACTAATTTAACTTAGAATTGTAGAGGCTAACGGCTTTGATAACTCTCACGGGCACGCGGGAGGTCGCTGCGCTCCCCCCCCCGCTTAGCCATCCGAGGGGCTTTAGAAATAAACTTCAAGGGATGTAGGAGCCGGGATCAGCAAACATCTCGCACTGCGTGCCGCACGTAGGAGCGGATTATATAGAATCTATTAATAACACCTACTAAAAAGAAAATAATTGCACTATTTTGTTATGCAAGATTTTGTAATTGAAAGATTTTATAGTTGCAAGATTAATCAAAAAAAGCAATATTTTGAAATGCAATATTTTATAATAAAAACACGTTTAAATTTCGTTCACCCTTAAAAATTACAAAATAAAGAAAAATAAAACAAAAGAAACACTATTATGATAATATATATGTACCTACACTGAAACCTGACTACAGTGGACATTGATGCAACCAAACAATTTTTATACGAGAACGAAAATATTTTTAAAATTCGGCCTTTCGAAATTCGGCCTTTCGACACATTCGGCCTTTCGACACATTCGGCCTTTCGACATTCGGCCTTTCGACACATTCGGCCTTTCGACATTCGGCCTTTCGACATTCGGCCTTTCGACACATTCGGCCTTTCGACATTCGGCCTTTCGACCCATTCGGCTTTTCGACATCCGGCCTTTCGACACATTCGGCCTTTCGACATTCGGCCTTTCGACATTCGGCCTTCCGACCCATTCGGCCTTTCGGCGTTCGGCCTTTCGACATTCGGCCTTCCGACATTCGGCCTTTCAATATCGAACCGCAATTTTCACTGCTCACTATCACTATTAATATTACAGTTTTGAAAAATTTAAACGGAGTACGTTTCAAATTTTCAGGGGGGGTATTTCTAGTCAGAAGGGAGTACATGTGAAATACATTAGTTAGACCTTAGACATAAATCATTTTTGGTGTAAGCGCCGATCTTTGAATCTTTTTCATTTTCAAAAGGGTAATCATGGGTTCAAAAGCTATAGCTATAATGTTAAATTAGTAAGGAGCTCTAAACCAAAAAACAAAATTAGTTTTATAACATACTTGTAGATTAGAGTAAACTCTTATAGTTTAGAATATATTTTGGCTTTTTGCATACATTTTCTCAATTTTATTTTATAATTTTTTCTCTTTATTTTAAAGCCTAGAAATCTAAAGTTAATTTCTTGCTGTTTGCTGGCCACCTTTTTGGCAGATATGTCAAATATGCGGACATTTACGTCATTTTCGCAAAGCTAATTTATGAGAATTGGAAGATATTTTGGTGCAATTTAAGGAAATGTAAGTGCAAAACATTCCACAGCAGGTTCCTACTTAAATTTTACTTAAGCGCCAGGTATACTAAAAAATGTCAGGAATCGGAGTTAAGGCTTATGCCATTCTCAACATGGCGAAACTAGGTTCAAACGTAACCTTTTCAAATTTTAAAACGGGATATTTCTAGAAATAAATTTATAAAAGCGCTATTCAAATTTTTGGGGGGAAACCCGTTTCGGTCGCTATTACGTGCTTTCTTAAGGCAGGCCAAACTATTTCTGACCGGTTGCTGAAAATGAGCATAGCATCTTACACATAATCTGATTCCATTGAAAGAAAAATACCTTTAAAGGTTCTGATAGATATTTAGATTTAGAAAAAAATTCGTTAAACCCGCTTGTAATCAAAGCTTTCGACATCAAACGATACCGATTTTAATTTCGGAAGAGTTTACTTATGTATAATATATATTCTTTACTTCAAATGTATCATTTTTCAAGTCAAATTCAACCTTTTGCAAATCAAATTTTGATAAGGCAAGGTTGAATTTAATTTGCAAAAATTGAATGTGATTTGTAAGAAATTAAATTTTTTGTACAAAAGGTGGAATTTGATTTGTAAAATAATTTCTGTAAATTCAATAATGTGGTGTAAATTCAATACTTTCGCGGCTGCCAAAGCTACTCACTTTTAGATGGCAAACCAGTTTTGGTTTTGTTGTGTTTGGGTTTGTTGAATTAAAGTTTATCTAAGCAGCAGCTGTTTGAAAAGGAATCGATCCAGAGTTGAGACAACCCGGTCTGTAAAATAAGTTAGTGTTCGTTCGGCTGCATCATTTGAGTTTTTTAAATACTAACACAGCATATGGTCTTTAAGGATTTCAAAATTGTGTTTTTTGGATTTTAAATGCTATTACAATATCTTGAAAATTCGCATGACACATAAACTTGCAAAGGTCACAGTTTGCGCTCGTATAGTGCTATTTCTTAAATCCCACTCCCGAAATCATCGGGAGCCGAAATTTGTAGTTGCATCACTAATTCTTACTTTACATTCAGACCTCCTGAATATCAAAGTAAAACTAAAAGAGAATTTTTGGAGTCATTTAACCTTTGCAGACAAGAAAGCTGGATAAGGCAAATTTTTATTTTGGTTATACCTAATATGTAGCATAATATTTATGTTGTGGATGTTTTTAACTTAAATTTTTAGCAAAACAAAGGATTTGAGAATATTGATTTCAAAGCGTATTTCAAGACGTCCACAAATTTTTCTTGTCTGGAAAGGTTAAATGACTGCAGAAATTGTTGTGCAGTATAATTTTTATATTCAACAGGACCTAGTCTAAACTCAAGGAAGAATTTGAGACTATTCTAAAACCCGGAATTCCATACATCATTTTTGCCCAGCAAGGCTAAATGACTGCATAATTGGTCTTCCACGGGGGTTTTCAAGAATTCAGCCAATGCGCAGTTATTACAGTTGGTACCAGAAATTGCAATTTATATTGAATTAATGCAGGTAGTATAGAAATACTGTTAAACATGCTTTATGGCTGCACCCGTAAATTTGATTTTTATACATCAAATAACATGTGTTAGTACTGGATAAATAATATTTGAATGAAATGATGCAAAATCTGCGCAAAATGTTAAATGCATTCACAATTACTTTTAAAAACATTTTGAAATGTTGTGGAATAATTTTTCAAATCGTAGTACAATTTAAAAATCGTGTTTTCAATATTATTGCAGCGCGATTTCATGTAAAGCATCCTTTTCTTACCTTAAGATTTTAAATCAAAAATCATCGCTTCAGAAGCATCACTTTCGACACGTTCATAGAAAAATAATTTACTCATAGTTAGAAAGGCGCCACATCACAGGCTATACTAATGAATATTATAAAGATAAGTAGTGGAAAAACACATTTACGTACACAGTCGTACCTCATGATTTTTATATCAAAATTTATGGGTTTAAAATGTGTTATTATTCCACTGATATTACATCTTTAATATGACGATTTTGATTGGATTTAGTCCCTTGGACAGTCTTTTATTAAATTTAATAAAGTGTTCGCGCTGAACATTACCACCTAATAGTAAAATGTACTTCTTGATGTATCTTACATCTTTTGAATTTATTTTGCTAATTTGCTTCAGGAAAATTAACTGTTCCAACTCGAACGCGATTGCCAATACATCGGAGGAAGATTTTCATCATGCAAGATAATTAAGGCACCTACTTTTAGATTATCCTTCTCTTTATTCCAGTTATAGCGATTTTGTAGTTCAGACAAATATTCAATGTTTCACCTTTTCCAGAAGTGATGAAGGAGCTATTGTAACAATTGATATTGTGATAATCTGTTTATAGTAATTAGCAATGCCAATCCAGAAATGACTGGGAGAAAGGGCCAACATATCTGAAGGGTTATTTGACATGGGCGATGAAATTCATCTAACGTAAGGCAATAAGTACCCATTGCACGTCCCAAATAATATTGAGCGCTTTTTATTACCGACTACCATAACCCTCCGAAGTTATGGGGACATGGTACTATGATTTTGAACTCCATATGATGGTTAGCAAAAAATTTCATGATTTCACTTTGTCATGACTCTGATAAGAAAAATTCTCGTAGTTCCTTCAACTCTGAGCGCGATCCAATAAAATTGATGGCATTGTCCGAATATACTTTGGTACACATACCACAACGTGAAACAAATCGACGCAAACACGCTAAGAAGGCTTGGGTTGTCAAATCTGGAACAATTTCAACTACTTTAACAGCGAATCAAACGAACAAACAGATTTTGATTTTTTGTTTTGATCTAGCTGAATTTTTTATAAAAAATGGACCGCAAAAATCTACTCCTACATACGATTGAGAATGGTCCCATGGATTGCACTCTGTCCTTGGACAAATCACTCATAATTTGTTGAGTCAGGTTCGGCCGAACATGAGCACGTTCTACAACATAGTTGCCTTTATGGACTCAGATGGGAATAATCCCCTAGAAACTTAGTCTACAGGATTTTAAAAAGTAGGAACATAGTGCCAACAGCTCCTCGCAGTAATACCTTGTATTGGAGAAATTCTGTTAGCAACAAATGTGACATAGCAATGTGGTTCAGATTTGATTCAAAGAGGTGTAATTTCAGAATCACCGACCAAACGTCGCAGTGGTTAAAGCTACGGCGGTTGGATCGGAAGGTACCGGGTTCGAATCCCGATAGGAACAGGATGTAAAAGGGATTTTCATCATCTGATTACGATCGGTGATAACGATGAACACATCTATGCCCCCTGTTGAGAGTGCGGAATCCATGGGCCGACCCACCTTTCATGTCAGTACTATAGGCTGGCAGGTGGAAATGCAATGTGCAGGTGGTTTAAACAAAAGCGGGTCTATAGCCGTACGTCCTCGAGTTGGCTGGCAATGGCGTAAGGTAGGACGTTAGAAGGGGGCTGCGAAAGAGTTGGGAGTGTCTTGAGCCCCAGAAAAGATTGCAGTGATAGAGACAAAAAAAAAAAAATCAGAATCCGACCACAAATAAATACACAACTAAATTTGGGATTGTTTGTTCTTCAACAGAGCGAGACTTCGAACAGACTAAATTAATGCGATGAGATCCACAATGATTGGTTGTTCATATAAAAAAATCATATCCAAATCCAGCCTCGCTTGCATCGCCAAAACCATGTAACTCGATGCTGGTATAAGGACGGTAGATGATACTTCGAGGTAAAAATTAATGGAGCACAGATGCCTAGAGGATCGAATAACTGAGATATTTCTGAAAACTTTTCTCTTTGTATTACTATACTCTTTAAACAAATAAAATTTTCCAACGACATTTTGAAATTATCTGTTTCAGTATTCCACAAGAGTCCTAAGATTAAAGACAACCTATTCATTGAATTGTCGCCAGCTAACTCCGGAATATTTGGGGAGAATCATCTAAGATCGAAGCCACCTAAATTCAATAAGTTAATCAGGTTTCCCTTTAATGTCAGTGCATCTTGAAGGTTATCAGCCCCAGCTAAAACGTCATCAATGTCAAAATCATCTGTCAAAACCTTACATGCATCAAAAAACGAAGGTGCGTCAATAGCCAGTTCATATAATGTTCTAGTTGCCAGGTATGGAACACTCGCAGTTCCGTAAGTTGCCGCGTCTATAACATTTTAATTGTTTCGACAGACCATCGCGCCATCAAATGCGTTGAAGATCTTGTTAATCATTGTGAATTAAAATTTGACGATATATTTTGGCTATATCAGCCGAGAATGCAATTTTATATTTTATCGGAAACGAAGAACTAATGAAAATAAATCTGTTTTTAGTGCTTGAAGATTTTGTGACGAAGTGATGTGGAAGATAATAAGTTTTATTATGCTGAGAGTCTATTATGTTCGGATTTTCAATAACTTCCATGTGATTTACATAATTGAATATATTCGTTCTTGAAGTCTTTATATTGTTGGTATACTACTGCAACATTAAAAAATTGGCGACGGGCATTTTCACTAGAACCAAGTTCTGAATTGCTACTGAATATCTTCCTGAACTTAACCTAAGAAGTTAGAAGTTATTCTTAGCAGTAACAGTCTCCAATTCCTAAAACTTTCTGATATGAGATTCGAGTAATTCAGCAGAGCACAATGACCTTCGATGTTGAATTGGGGAATTTGATTTATTTTGTGCTTTCGTTTTTTCGCTAAGAACATAGCCGAATACACTATCATAAAACCATGGTAGTTCCTCAGTTAAGTTAAATGATTTTCCTGTGAATAGTTCGTGATATAAATACGACCAGGAATGTTGAAATGTGGATCCGCAAGTTTTATAAAAGATGGTACTGATTTAGCTTCGAATTTTATGGATAAGAACGTAACATTTTAAATTTGTCTTATGTCCGAAAATTCGAGATCTTATTGTACATACACCTTTTGACTGAGGGACGTAATTTTACTTCCCATTCCGGTTACTTATTTAGAATTTGGGTGCATTTTTACATTAAATAGACAACATGTTTTATCAGTGACAAATTTTAAATGGGAGCCACTGTGTAGTAAAACCGTTGCGAAAATATGATTACAACTGCTTGCAAAAGCTTTTAATATTGCTGTTCCCAGCATTATTTGTCCATTCGATGATTGATTGACTGAACTAATTTTATTAATTGAATTATTTATAGTTTTATGCGTTGAGTAACTATCATTATAAGTTCCTAACATTACCCGTTGATTAATTGTTTCTGAGATATTGACATCTATTGTGTATTCGGTTGCTCCAAGTGAGTTTTGTGTATCGATACATCGGATCAATCGATACATCAATGACGGAAACGGAGCTGGAAGAACTCATTGGTTTTCATGTCACTAATGGATGACGGTCAATATTGAAATGCAACATACTATGATGTTTAAATGAACATTCGTTATAGCCAGTGTTGCTGCAGTTGCGAACATTATGAGAAATCTCATTTTTGGAGTCAGCTTAGGGTCACCTAAAACTCTGGACACTTATCGACTGAATTGTTACCGCAGCAATAAGAACAAGATTGAATGTTAGACAGAAATATTAGGGATTTCTTTTATTTTTTAAATTATTTGGAGCCGATCTTGATTTTTTAATTACCGAAGTTCCGGTTTGAGAGTTGCAAGTACTCGACCGCGATTTTGTAATAGTTTAATGAAATTCGCAAACGTTATCAATGTTCTGTAATTAGATCCTTTGAAGAAGAAGAAGCTCCGTCCTCGCTGCCTTTTACGTAACTCTAATTGTTCGAGCTCGTCTAGAGTGAGAGACATTATTTACGATTAAAATTTGATTTCAAAACTAACGTACAGTACTGTAAAATAATTTATGAAAATTCACGCAAACGGTAAACGAAATTAAATGATAACCACGCGAATATAATTTGCAAAAAATGATAAATTTTCAACTAAGACGGTAAAGTTAAATCAACACCTCATTAAATTTGCGAAGAATGTTTCGATTCAATATTGAAAAATTGTAACTTATGCTAAATTTACTTAAGCTAAAATTAATTAAACTTACAATGTTAAATGATGAATTGATGATCTCAAAATATAATTCCGTAATTACAGATGATGTTGGAAATGGTAATATGATGACAGAAATCACGCGACGATCTTCACGTTGTATTTATATTGGTTTAGCTTGAAATATTGGCGGTTCCGTGATAGATGGACTTAGTTCACAAGACAGTTTGAGTAAAGTGAAAGATGGTTAACAAAATTTTAACGATCTATATCTGCTGAAATGATTGGTCGATCCTACAAAATTCATTATAAACCGGAAATCTTGGAGATTCTATATTCGTATTTATTACCAAGAAAAATGTCGCTGTGATTATTTCAACCAACTGATCAGTGTTAAATATATAAATGACTTTCCTCGAGACATTTTTCTTTGTGTATACAAATTTCAAGAACTTCGTCTATAATAAATTATTGACTATAGGTAACCACATTAATTTATGTAATTAAAGTATTCATTGCACGTAATATTGTACTTCCCGTTTGTATTTGTGTACATATACTGTTCTACGATCGCTTCTTGTATTAACATGCGTGTTGTCTGTGTGATATGGATTGAAATTACTCGATTAGGCAAATTATAGTGCGTGTGGGATCGTCAAAAAAAAAAAAATATTTTCTATAGCCTGTGTAAACATAGTCATCGCTTTTGTTTTAACATATTATACGAATCAAACAAATCAACAACGACGTGGAGGGGTATATTGATCTCATCATTATTGTGTTTAAATTTAAACCGAAAAATTGAGGTGATATCGATATTTTTGTCTTAACAAAACAAAATAAACAAAAATACGATCAATAACAAAAACAAAACAAAACAAAAAAAAAAGTTGTAAGAAGTTACAATTAATTGCCTGTTTTATGTCTCATGTCTTCTGGTGAGGTATCTCTTAATTTTTTTTTTTTTTTTGTTGGTTTGGTTTGACCACAACAACAACATTTTAAACAGGTTTTGGTTTTAAAAAATTATGTATATGTACATAAATATACATTTACAATTTACCTGAGTCTCAAAGACGTGTGGGATCATCATCATCATCTACGCCGTCGCATATCAAGAAAATGCAACATGATATTAAAACAAAAACCAAAAAAAGAAAAAACCAACTGACTTTTTTTGTTTTTTGTCATAATCAGTAAAATGTATAAATACAATCATAAATCGGAAACGGAAACTGTTATTGTTATTATTACGTTAACCCTCTCATGCATAATTTATTTAATTTTTTTATTTTTTTATTTTCATTTTTGTTTCAATTTGGTGAAATTTTTTCAAGTGCGTCTTGAATACGAAATGGACTTTTGTTTATATTATGCTTATGAAGTTGTATATGGATTTGACCGCCGACCGGTTCGCAAGAAGTGATTTTTATCGTCTAGAAGTCTACCACATTAGAATAACAAAATAGTTGTTTGTACCCGAGAATAAAGTAAATTTGGTGTACGCGGCCGGCAGTTATATAGTATAGAAATGTCTCTACTTTTGTGATGTACTAAGCTAGTAAACTGAATATTTTCCTAAACAATTATCGAATTTCTTAAATCCTTGACGTTAAAACTATAGATAATGAGCAACGAATTATTTTTATTTTTGTTTTAATAAATCCTTCAATTTGCAATTTCGACCCCGGAACAAATAATCTGGGTAAATATTAAATTTAATTTATAATAAATTCAAATATTAATTTTTTTTTTTATTATTTATTTATTAAATTTCACTGAAATGACAAAAAAAAAATACTTTAAGACAAAAATCTTGTTTTAATTCAAATGTAAATTAGAGTTTTGTTGTTGGTGTATTTTATATGTTCATAAGAATTGATTATATTTCATAAACAACAAAAAAACACAATAAAAATAAATAAATAAAAAAAAAATAATTTTGTGTGAACTGACGACATTTTTATTTGAATATTTTCAAATGTGTTAAGAAAATATTGTAAGAGCAACGAGGTGAACTGTATATATACAGAAGAGAAATGTTAATTTTATGTTTATGACCACATCTTAGTATATGTGTATGTATATAACACGTACGAAAGTATATTATAAAATGTAGATCTTAAGTGGGGGTGGATTGATGGGTATATACAAAAGTTTAACTGATTTTAATGATTTGCCACTTAATTTAGATTAAGTTTGAATGGAAAGAAATAAAATAACGAATGAATTTTTTTTATTCGGAACGCTCTCAAATTTCAATAATAATGAGGCTTAATACCCAATGGAAAAGGTGTGGTGTACAATAAAATTTAGTTTTTTTTTTTTTTTTTTTTTGTTGTCGTGTTCGATTTGGATTAGTTTTTATGTCGACAGTTTAATGATTATCCCGTAATTAATTGAAGAGATGAACATTTCTGTTTTGGTTTGTTTGTTTCGTTTTCGATTTTGAATGCGAAATTAATTTAAATTTGGTTAAGCGCTCGTATTTATTTTGACACGCAGGGAGATCGTCTATTGTACTTTCGAATTTTATCTCTTTGAAATAAACAAATTTCGATTGTTATCTATGTGAATATTATCGCGTTCAAATTACCAACAAATATGATAAACTTTGATAATAATCGTTATCACAGCTTTCATTCTTCGGTATATAACGTTTTATAAATTGTATTAAGGCGAAAAAGTTTTGCATGCGTTCACTTTTCTTTGAACGAAAAATTGTCTAATAAAATGTCTTCTTAAAGAAGTCAAATTTAATGTATTTTAGAAACTATAAATGTGACCCCGTGCAAACTCGTAATTACAAATGAAGCTTTCAAATCTATAAAATTTGTGCTTTCTTTTTGTTTACGATTAAAAGTATATATGACGAGATGTAAAGCACAAGGGCATCTATTATCTAGAGGCCGTTAGGCTTTCTTAGCGATTGTGAATCAAATAATTTAAATAAATTAAATTTAATATCGATCTCGATATGTTAGTTGTCTCCATCTTCTTAGTTAAAAATTACTTAAAAAACAACGAAGATCCATTACAGCTTAATTTCACTATAAGCAAAACTTAAAATTTGTTTAAAAAAACAGTTTGGTAATTTTTTAGAAGTATTATAATGCTTCCCTCTGCCACATGTAATTCGTATAAGTGAAAGATAATTGAGTAACTTGCTACACATTAAAATGTTCATTATCTGACTGGGAATCGAAAAACAAAATGTTTCGTAAACATTTGGGTTAAACGTTTAGGAAGAAAATGACACCAAGATTTGAGTCGTTTATTTAAGGGTTTGTATTTCAATAAATTTAAAAATATTGGAAAAGTATTAATAGACATGTTTTTTGTATTTTGTGGCAGATAATGTAAGTTTATAATTCAAATGTGTTAATTGTGCTGGCTAAAACAAATAAACGGTTTATTATAACTAAATGGACTTGCCTACTCACTTTCAAAATTAATGAATTATTGTAGTCGTTAATTTAAATGGATAATATTTTAGTTGTATCAGCCTTTTTTTAATAATAAAATCATAATAATATTCAAATTAATATTAATATTTATTCATTTGATAAAAAGTGAAATAAAACAAAGAAAACAGTTTGAAAATATAACATAACAAAAACAATTCATTTTTATTGAGGATTTTAGAGTATTTTACATTTTCGTTAATCATTTACTTTATACGTACAGTTGTGGTATTATAATTAAGCCATTTTTGCTTTATTGAAAAGAAAATCACAATTAAGCAACCGGAACGTAGCCAAAAGATTTGCTTTTGTTAAAGAACATTTGGCAAAACCTACACGCTCATTACAAAATCCGGTAATTGCATACTTGATTTTCTGGTTTTGCAAATTCTAGTGAAAACCCAGTGTATTTCTAGTTAAAAATCAAGAAAAATGAATTTTCTAGTAAAATTTTAAAATGGATTTACCCGATTTTTAGTGATATTGCAATCAAAACCAGATTTGGACTATTTTCTAGTTAATTTCCAATAATATTTTAAATTATACTGGAATTCTAGTGATAATCTAACACAAAAAATACTAGAAAAATACTGGATGGCAAGTTTTATTTTCTAAAACGGAATATCTAGTAAATTAAATGAAAATCACGTAAATTTAATTACCAGATTTCCAGTAATAATAAAAATTACTTGAATTCCAGTTGAATTTTTGCATCGCCATATTTTTTAATGTAGTTACCTGAAATCTAGTAAACTTCTAGTTAAATTAAATTAAATACAAGATATGTAATTCCTATTACAAGCAACAAGGAATTTTTAGTAAATTAAACAGATTCTAGTAATATTCTAGTCAATTTTAACCTACATTAAAATATTACTAGAATTCTATTAAAACTATAATTATATTTACTAGAATTCTAGTAAATTAACTAGAATTCTAGTAAATTTAGCCGTTTGCTCGCGTATTAATTTCATTTTTGTCGTCTGATATTCAGTATCAGTAAGACGTTGAATTTCGTGGTGTGTTGTGGTGAATTAAAAAAAAGTTGAAACAATAAAAATATAAGTTTATAAATTGTGAGTGACTGAGTGCTAAGTAAAGTGAGTATTGAAATATTACAAACACGTAGTTTTAATGTTTTATGCAACAGCTATACTGCCGTACATATTTAAATATAATTTACATAACTAAATTTTTGGCCAAATTGAATTATTGATGCTAATCAATAGCTGAAATAACCTTTATCAACAATAATTATAAAAATTAATTGAAACTAAATCCAGAAACGCGTCATAAGAAACATAGTTTTCATTTTAGGCATCTCAACTCAAGCAAAGCGCTAGAGCGAGAGAGATGCCTTATATTAAATCGAACAAAAAGTATTTATCCGATTTTCATGGAACAAAGACAGACCTATAGACCTTGATCATATAAGAAAAAATGGTATAAATTATTTGAATATTTAATCAATAAATATGATAGATTTAATGTTAATCTACATAAAGTGATTCATTGACGTTAATCATAATTTTTAATAAAATTTATGTTTACGAGTTCGCAACAATTCTACGGTTTTATGTAGGACACAACAGAGTTCCTGATATTTGAAAATAAATTATGAACTGATGGAAGAGGGAAATTTTTTTAGTACACATCTAGTAGCTCATTTCTATTTATTTTTTAAATGTCAAAAAATCTTGACAAAAATTCATTGTTACAGAGATATTCAGATTAATTTTATCAGCGGTGTAAACCACGCAGAAAAATTCAGTCACCGGTCATTGAACCACCAGTATAGCGGTGGTTACACTGGCCGTTAGTACTATTATAAAGAGTTGCTTACATCCTAGCCTCTGTAAATAATATTAAGCGTTATATACCGGTGGTCACTCGCCGCTTGTTGTATTATTTAGAGTGGTATACCGGTGGTGCACTAGCAAACGGGAGTGGTTTTCGTCGCGGTGTACCGGTGGTACAGCGGCAAGGAACCTGTTAATTGTACCATTTTTCTAAAATTTGACCTTGTATTTAGTTAATTTTGAATGGGTGGTATGAGATTTGCTTCGAGAACCGCAGCGGGGCATAAGGGTTTCCTGCACGCATTGAGTGTGGTCGACTTCAACTCTTTCATTTATAAAGCAATGATGTCTGGACACTTCATAATGGAAAATTCTTTCCAAACCTTGGACTTCGACATATTTGTAACATATTCCAACAAAAATTAATTTTTAAATTATTGACAATTACTGACGTATATAATTCTGTACTAAAAAAACAGCAAAAATTTCCCAGTATTTTTCCTTATATTTATCGCGATCTCGAGCAGCAATCTAATAGAAAACCGCAGCTATAAAGTAGTGTATATAAACTAGTAAATAATGTATATAAACTATTATTTCTGTAAGTGTTAGTTATATTTTGTACTGTTTTTGATACAAACTACAATTGAACACTAGAACTACCGACAGGTCAAATGACCGGTTATACATTTATTGAATTCAATTTTTTTAATTATTATGTTAATATTTTTGTGGGAATCTGTGATGACTTTTAATATGACAACAAAGTAATTATGTTAAAATTCACCATAAACTTCCAAAAAAATATTAACATATGTAATAATTAAAAACAATTGAATTCAATAAATGTATACAATTCGTCATTTTGATGGGTTGGTAGTACTAGTGTTAAAATTGAAGTATGTAAAGATTATACGGGGTTACGACAATAATAATTACAGAAATATGTAGTAAGTTTGATGTTGTGTTTATACTGCAAATACTACGGCTTGTATAAAAGTATTTGTTTTTAATTACGATAGCCAAAATATCGTGTATTTGCTAGTACTCTAGCTATAGAGGATGCCACTATTTTGGATAAGTAGGAGAATCTGACTAAAAGCCTTATTTTGGAAAGTATACATATAAAAAAAATTCAAAATTCGCAAAATTTATTAAATATACAAGATGTTTCCAAATTTTTGTTAAATTATTATGCTAATATTATTTTGAATTGAATTTTCATGTAATCTTATTTCTAAATTTAAACTTTGTATTATATAAAATTTATTTTTGGCCATAAACGTAGATGCTTTAGACATTACTGGAAAATTTGAAAAAACGTAATGGAGAAAATTTTGTTTATAATTAATTTCCCCCTGAAGATGACGGAATATACCGTCGAAACGTAGGGGTATATACAAAATAAAAATAAGTTAAAAAAAAACAAATAAATCGTTTTAATATATTTGCTAAAAAATACAAAGTTAAATTTTAACACTTTTAATAAAAAATTTCAATTTATCATTTTAAATTAAAAACTACCAACGATAAATTGAAATTTTGGTTAAAACTGTTAAAATTTTAAATTCTAATTTTGGTAAATGCACGATATCTTAATTGTTAATTAAACTAAACTCTTTTTATTATTTTAACAACTTGCTTAAATAATTTGCTGAAAAAGGAAAAATCGTTCTCGTCGCTCGTTCTCAATGTGTACCGGCCTTAATGGTATGTGTAAATATTATATAGAAGGCATTGTTGAGATGCCGGTAATGCGATTACATCCTGTAATGGGTTTCCTACTTTTTTAATACAAGGCACACTAAAACATTTTAGTATGGCAGTTTAAAAAATACACTCAATCCTATTTTTATGCGGTCCTTTCTTGTGCGATTTTTTTGTGCGAATATTTGTTTAGCCATTTTATTTCTATGCGGATGGAAAAAAAATGTCGATCAACTTTCATAAGGTACCTAAATGTCCAAATGTAATTGATTATCAAATTGCATATTATGTAGGTACATACTTGTGAAGTTTCGAATTTTTTTTACAGCGTTTTTTTATTCGGTCCCTAGCTATCAACCACAGAAAAAACAGGTTTGAGTGTATTAAAATAAAAAACTAATTGAGTCGTTTATTCTTGAAAAGGTTCATGTCCACTTTTTCAAATTATTCAGGAAGTAAAAAAACCTTTTTTGACATGAGACCTTTCTATAGAGATAAATGATTTTTTTGTTGCAAGGTAGGTACCGTTCCATTAACCATATGGTAATTTCGTCTTGTCATAAAACGTATATACGTGTCTGTGATATAAAACCGTCATAATACTAATTTTGACAAAAAGTAGACATGAGCCCTTTCAAGAATAAACGATCAAATTATAGATAGTATGGTTTTGCGTGTGTATGTGTGTGTGCGAGTGTAAATATTATTTTAATTTTTTTTACTTTACTGTATAGACCAACAAATCGATGATGGATTTTGCAGAAATGCAAATTAAAATAGGACTACGTAAAAAACTGGATGGACTACAAATTTTATTGGCACTCCAATTATCGTGTATTAATTATCCATCGGAGATTGATTCATTACGTAGCAAAGCAATTGTACCATCCATAGAATTTATCGACTTTCTAGGAACACCTACTTCTGGAATTTATAGCTCATTTCGTATCGACTATACAGTGGCTTTTTGAGAAACTAGTTAACCGCAAAAACTTTAGTTTGCATTTAAATCTCTTAAATAAAAATTATCTATAGTTAATTAAAATAAAATTCAAAAACGTTTTTTATTATTTGAAATTTAATTAGACGGCAATCTAACTTAATCAATGGATAAACTAGTAAAAAATGATGACGTAGGATTAACTAGAATTCTGCTAAAGTATATATTTTTTTCCGGTTAATTTACTAGAACTTTAGTAGAATAAATAATCTTATAGTTATGCAATAAAATCTAGTATTCGATTTTACTAGAAATCTACTTAAAAAACCGTATTTCTCATAATTTTACCGGAATTCCATTCGTAAAATCAAGTAGAATTGTTTATTGCTGAGAAGATGGTGGATTTCCATATTTCTTCTCTTATTGCGCTGTTGCTTTTGTCACGAAAGTAAAATGATAAAAATAAAATTATTTTTATTTTAAATTTTCTATTTTCACATTTAATTTTATTTTTGTTAAATTGAAAAGACTTTCTTATTTGTGACAATTTTTTATTTTTATTTTTGGAAAACTAGTTTCGGATGTTCATCCTTCCTCAGTTCCTTATTTTCCAACTAATTCTAATTCAATTAAAATTTGATTTATATATGTACATAGTATGGTCATCTTTTTATACTTTGCATAACGAAAATTTTTTTAAAGTGTTACGTCAGATAGTATCAAATCATATATTTTGTTGTTCCTGGTGTTGACTTTGTCATTCAGCATCAATGGATTGTCTCTATTTTTATATATCTCGATTTCTTCAATCCTGTCCATATATCTTCTTTGATAATTTTTGAATAACCTGTAAATTGGTGTTGATGTCGGTGTACGTATGATTTTCCCTAATCATGTGCTGGGCGTAATTCGATTTTAAATTATCCAATTTGCGCACGTTTTTTATTTAAAATAAAATTAAATGTGAAAATAGAAAATTTAAAATAAAAATAATTTTATTTTTATCATTTTAGAATTGTTTACTTGATTTCCAGTAATAGATTTCCCACTATAGATTTGTATTTCAAGTAAAATCGCCATATTTTATTACAACTAGGGTTTGCAAAAACCCGGAAATTTTAAAACCCGGGTTTTCGGGTTTGGAAAATACTTAAACCCGGGTACCCGGATTAAACGCGGGTTTTGTATAACTTCATTAAAATGACAAAAATATTTAAAATAAGAAGTCAGAAATCCAATTTTATTCATGAAGTACCAAAAGTAACAGTTCAATCGTAAAGTTGTAGCGGTTCACCCAATGAACACTACAAACTGGGCAGCGCACATTCCTACTCACATGTGTAGTGGGTTGACTTCCCCTTCGCTTGTTTTGCTGGACCAATCGCAGTACACGCAACACTACACACAAACAAAACAAAATAAAATTTAAAAAATAAAATTAATCGATTCTCAGTCCGTTCTCAAAATTCAACAAGGCGACATGTCGCCTACCTCGCACGGTGTTATGAAAACACCAAAATGGTGATTAAAATAAAATTAAATAAAATTAAATTAAATAAATAAAATTTAATAAAATAAATTATGTGTTTTAAATAATAAATTAAATCTAAAAATAAAGTAAATAAATAGAAATTTATTGTTTGTTAAAAAGTAAATTAAAAAAATATGTTAAATTTGTTTAAATTAAATAAGTCTTTGATGCAAAATTTAATTCGTAAAAATTGTTTTAAAAATACTATAGCGTGTATTGCATTATCATCTAAGTACGTTCTGGTTTTAACAGAAATATTACCTGTAATTAAGAATACAAGTTCTGCCTCAGTCGAAGTTGGCGATTTTGATAGTAAAGCTCTATATAGGGTATCTAAGTTGTTGGTCCTTTCACCTAAAACGCGAACATAGCGCACTCTATTTAAATAAATTAGAACTTTGAAGGGTTTTTTTAATTGCTGCAAAGAGACCTAATTCAATTCCTCGGCCATTGATAGTTTGACAGAGACATCGCAACATACATTTGTTATAAAGCATCGGCAGTTGCTGATGTTTAACCTTAAATACTCGTTTAAAAAAATTTCCTCCGTACTCTAATACATCTGATTTTATTCTTTACGGAACTGCGTGTTTGTTCCAAACTTCCAACTAGACAGATAATTTTTCAACACATTAAACTGATATTTTTACGTTCCATAATTAATAGTTTGAGCGCATCTAGCAGTTTTAGTCCATATTTAAATTCAAATTTTCTTAAAGAAAAAGTGGAATCCTCCCGTCCTAATATTTACTTCAATCGTTAATTTAATTAGGATAGTAAATTTCGAAAATCGTTCAATAGACCTAAGTTAATTTGTAAGAGTTCTTTAAGATGATTAAGATCTTTTAAACAGAATTTATTTTGAAAAATAAATCCGGGTTTTAAGTAAAAAACCCAGGTACTCAGGTTCATCACATTTGATAAAAACCCGGGTTTTTGAGACCGGGTAAACCCGGTTTGCAAACCCTAATTACAACCAGAAATCTAGTATTTTTAATTTTACTTGATTCAACTAGATTGTCTAGTATGCCCACATCTAGTGAATTTTTATTTACCGTGTAGGGCATTTTGTAATTTAATAATTTGGAGGGATGAGAGTAGATACATCGTGGTTGGAGGTCATGAGGGACCATACGTTAGATGACTCCCAATCCAGGAGTTATTAGCCATCGGTATGCCTAAAAGTACATTGGATCATAGCAATGCATCAGTAATGGTTTAAGGATGTTTCATTTCTCGGGGATTTGGCCTGTTATCAAAATCGATGGAATTATGGATGCCTTTAAATATATCGAAATTCTCGATCCGAATTTAGATGATTATATACGTCTTTCGATGTGTTGGTGTTATCAGCACCCCAAAGATAATCTAAAAGTATTTAGAACGGCAAAGAATCGAAAAAAAAGAACTGAGAATCTATGGGGAAATGTTAAATGATAAGTCCCACTAAGAAAAAGACAAACAGAGAATATTTATGGGCCAACATTCAGGAGGTTTGGAACTATAGAACGCCAGCCCAAAATGACTCTCTTACAAATTGTATAGACAGGAGAAGAAGTGTAGTCTTGAATCAAAAGGCTTTCCCAACCAAATTATTCAACTTCAGTCAACTTCGATGGCAGAGGCTTCAAACAGATGATGCAAAGTCGATATCATCATCAGATGATGGAGAGTTCTTTTTTTTTAAAGCGTTTGGCCGACGGGTTGCCTTCTTTTTTTACTCTTCTTTGTGGGGCGAGGGGAGACGGACGCTTTAAATGAAAAAAAGAGGGTGCATACAACCGGTTACATTTAAGTGCCCACAACCGTAAATCACGACCATTCTCGGAGTAACTAAAAAAATTATGATGCGTCATGATTTTGATATAAATCGATTTGGCATCCCAAATCACAACGAAAATACTGTACACATATCGATAACACTCATCTGTTTGAGATTATTCACTTTGATTTATCGCACTTTTAAAACATTAGAAAATTACGATTGCGTTGATTTTTACGGACTTTTTTTTTAATTTGATCGCACAAATGAGCAAGCTCATCCATTCACTTCGATATTAGCTAGAAAACTGCGTACTGTCCAAATACAAGTACGACAACAGTCAGTTCGGGTGCCGCCCCGGTGGCACAGTGGTTAGCATACTTGCTTTACGCTCCGGAGGTCCCGGGTTCGATTCCCGGCGGGTGATGAAAAAATCATGGCTGGTTAAGGGTAGGATCAATGAATTAATCACTCATTATCCATTAACAAAATGATTACGAAACTTCAAAATGAAGCGGCCAAATCCCTCTATGGGATGTAGCGCCAGCGAAAAAAAAAAAAAAAACAGTCAGATCAGCCATATTTGCATTCTGTCAAAAGATATGCAGGGGTGCCCACAATCGGAGACTCTCCCCTATATTGAATTTTACTCAGGATTTATTTAATAGGTCTCCTTTTTCCATTCAAAAAAGGTAATTTTATGTTTCCGAAATTACTTGGTATTCCTCGTTGTGGTGATAAATCGATAATTTTAAATTCAGAATCTAGTTCTACCGAAGTTTTGCATAAAATTTTGTATGGTGCATCTCTTGTATATCTGATGCAGCATATACTTAACCAATTCATAGTTTCTTCATCGGTATTTGTCCTTCTTTTTAGAACCGCTTCCTCCAGAGGTTGGACTTTAAATTTAGGTAGGGATTGATATACATTTCTCTATAATTTCGTGGCAACTCCATAAACTTCGTGCTTCTCTTTGAAACGTTTTTAATATTCTGATCAAGATAGAGAAAGTAAAACGGATTAAATAGACACAAATCACTTAACCCAAATATGATATATGTGGGGAGAGATTGTTGACAAAATTTTTGTCAAAGATGCATTGGCTGCTTTAAAGTTTCTGATGGAATTTAGACCGACATTTTCACTCATTCTTAACTCAGGCAAATTTGGATATAAATAATTTGACAAACTCATATCAGGTATTTGGACCAAAATTTATACAGAACTGTTGAAAAGTTAGATCCAGCTAACATTCCAGATCGAAGTCATCATTTATTATAAAATCGTATATTCAATGCTTAGGCCTACACGACAAACATCGGAGCGAAAATCTCGGCAGACTTATCGGACGCTAAGGTTACTGTATACTGAAAGACAATAGGAATTGTTCCAATTGGAGCAGGAAGATCAACAATTTAAGAACATTTAGCATATAGTAGACCTAGATATCAGAAATTGAGAGCCATTAGTCAATGCAACTCGCTTTGTAGATGATGGTCTCTGTGAAATAAAAAACTGACCAAAATCTATAGAATATAAATAATAGTGAACGGGATTTAATTTTTTATATTTGGATTGGAAATGTTACGAGCCAACGCTGTTTCAATCCACAGTACCAGCTGTCTTAGCAGAATTGGCCAATTCTACAAATTGCAATATTACTGGAACTTGTTTCAGGATTGGCCCTTATTATTCAAGCAATAGCAAGCAAATTAGTTAAGATAAGTCAGTACTCAATACTGATAAGAGTTACCTGTTCATTCTCATCTTCTCAATTGAAAACCTAAGCATGATTGCATCAGTTGTCTGCATCCTCGTCGATTACATAAATATCGTTTAAATGCTTTCCCCTATTATGTAGAACTACACCACGAATGACAGCCTTTGAAAGCTCCGATAGGCTTGTTTATGGAGTTAACATCATATCCACTAACCCCCTCCCCCCTCCACCCCACTCCCCACGTAGAGAAACAGGTTCTCTAAACTGAGCTAATTTTGCCTGTATATATTTTGGTTTGGGTAGTTCTATCTATTCCAATTTCCTTAGCAACACCACTATTTTGTTACTCTTCTAGTGGATTTACTGTCCTTTGAAGGAAAGCTAGTAGCACCACATTTATAACACAACAACCAACGTGATAACGTTCTTCATGAATCCACCGGAATTCATCGGAAAGTAAAAGCAAAAGAACCTGAGATGCCCAAGTTGCAAACCAAGCTTTATTTGTCATACTCCGAGGTCGACTAACATTGATACCCAGGATGACTTCAGTAGCGTAAATAATTAAAATATTCGACTTTTTCAACCGAAAAATAACCCCTTAAATTTTAAAACAAAATTCCTCAATAAATATTGGATTTTCGACGATAAACCTCAAAATTTGTGTACTTTTGGTTTGATCCACACATTTTCTGATATTTAAGATAAGTTTTAACTCTTCGAATATTAATAATAACGATCATACTGATCAAAATATATAAGAATTTACTTTTTTTATTCACAGTTTTAATTTAGGTACTTGGAAATTTATAAATGTTTGCTTATAGAGAAAGCAGTTCCTTAGTCCTCAAGTATCGATTATCTACTCCATATAGAATTTACTTAAATTTTATTCATCTGCTTGCGAGGCTTACTTGTTTTTATTCACTCCATACATTATAACCGTGCCATAAGTTAGTAACAGCATTAACAGCATTTTCTGACGTTTCACCTGATCTTCAAACGTCGCATTGCCAATAATCTGAGGTATTCGAATGTTTTCTGTGTTTTGTTTTTTCCAGAATTATCAAGATATAATTCAAAATTTTCGTAATTGTTCGAGATTATTCGTCGATGTTCAAGATTTTTCTCGTTTTAGGATTGAGTTGCTATAGTATTAAACTTTATTAGAGATTTTCGATGGCTTCGAGATAATTTTTGAGATTACCTGAGGTTTTGGAGAATTTTTTTTTAAGTTTTATGATAAATTCAGATTAATTGTGACTGCTAGAGGTTATTCAAAATTTTCGAAATTATTCGAAATTACTATTAATTAAGCATTCGTTGGCTTGCATGATATTTCAGATTTACAGGTATAGTTCGGGACTTTTTAAAATTTTTAGGTTTTTTGAATATTTTCGAGATGCTTGAGTATATTTAGAGAAATTTGAGATTGGGCCTACTAGGGTGGAGTTATGCTTGGCGCCTTCTCTATAGAAAATGTTTCTATAGTTTCTTTAAGATTTTTCGAATTTTTTTGGCTTAAATATTTCGTTTGAGCATATGAAACATTTAATTCGATATTTTTAAAGATTCAAAAATTACTTTAAATGTCCAGATTATACGAGGTTTTAAACAATGGGCAAATTTTTATCTTTTTAAAATCAAAAACAAATCCATATAAAGGTTACACTCATCGTAAAACTGTTACAGAAGTACTTGATTTGCAAAATTTAAAAAATACTCTCAGAAATCTTCGAAATGTTTGATTGTAATTTGATGAATTAAATCAAAACCTTATCCTTAAATTACTTAGAAGAAATAATTCGTTATTAGTACTTTTTTAGTGCGTCGTTTATTAGCACGGTATTGTTAGGTAGCTGTTGCTACATATTTTTTTTTGTTCTACAGATCATTCCATATTTTCATAATTTTTATGTATTTTGAAAGAAATCCTACAAAGGAATTCAGAATTATTTGAGATATTCGAAGTTTTTGATTTGAAGAAGTTTTGAGTTGCCGATTGTTACATTATGTACTTTCAGATATTTAAAGTTTTTTAAAATCAAACAATCGATATTTTTTGAGGTTCCAAGATGTTTTAAAACATATTAGGATTTTTGATGTTTGCTAGAGTTTCATGGCGATGGTAGTAGAGCTTTGACTTACTTGGCGTATATATTGGTCGTAACACTGTGATCTAAAAGTAGTAAAACTTTTTAAATAAAACACAAACGGTTTTCTCCTTCAATAAAATCCTCTTTGGATAGAATATAATTATGGAAACGTTTTTTCCAGTCTTCTAAACAGTTGTTAAAGTAGATTTCCAGAATAGCCAGCAAAAAATCCTTCTTTGTTTAACTCAATTATTAATTTCGCCAAGTAGATCCGCACGACTTACAGAGCGAGATGATATATTTGAGTTTTACCTTCGGCGAGAGAATTCTCGGTTTACAAAACTGAAACATACTAAAATATAATTTAGGTTGTTTACTAAGAATCAAAGTAAAATATCAGTCAAGTGAGATATTCGATGTATGTATAGATAAATTTTTTAGTAAATTATTAGGGAAACCGATGAATTGTGAAAATATTGTCAGAAAACGCTTGTTTCTCTTAAGTTAATTTGGAGATGTTGAGGTATTAAACAAATTTTGTAAAAATTTAATAAAATTTCCAAAAATTCTAAAATTAAAAATTTCATGTTTTCAACTACCAATCAACATTTCTATTCCTAAAATCACAATTTCATTTTATAATTTTACTTTTAGTCTTATATAAAGGACTGTTCTTCAATTCAAAACTTAGAAATTTGAATTCTGAAATTAATTATTTAGGTACTCGTAGATTTTTGATCCTGGAATTTTTCAAAATACTTTTATGTAAGTTTTATAATTTGAGGAATTATTGTTTGTGGAATTTAGATTTTGTTATTAAACTACTCTTTGTGACTATTATAAATTATCCGACTGTTAATTTTCACTTTAGTATCCAAGTCGTAAATTTGGACAAGCGATAAATTATATTATTAATGCAGCTAAAGAACTTACCAGTGTAGGGGAACTTAGAATGCTGAGAATGAATCAAAACGTTTGACTGCTCAATTATAACTCAATTTATTGCTCAAAATGTAAGTGTTTATATACAAAAATAAAAATGATATTTTTGCCGAAATAGCAAAAATTATATGAAACAATTTGTATAATTCAGAAATTGGATTCTATATCCGTAAATAATAATTTTACTTAAAGTCACTTAGTTGACAATTATTGCATCGCTAGTTGTTGTAGTAGAAACGTGCCATGATTAGTGCAATTTATTTGGTTTGCGTGATAAGCGTAATTTATGTTTAAATCTGTGATTGAACACCGATTTTTTCATTTTACAGTAAAAATGGTTAAATTGAATAATTAAAGTTAATACGTTTGTGACATCCATAGCCTGGAGAAACTGGGAATGTTTAACGGTTATTGTTGGCTAAAACAAATAGTAAATATTAGAGATAATAAAAATGATAAATGAAAGGTTATGCGTTTGTAACCAAACTTCACAAATTCAAATAATCGGGGGCAGTGAGAGAAACAGAAAAACAAAATAAAGGCAGATTCAAGTCAAGAGGTAACATATTGCCAAATAAAATGCAATACGATTCTGAACTCAAAGACAAATGCTTTAGCATTTAAATTTAAAGTTATAACAATTAGCTCGATGTACAAGGTATTCTTAAACCGCGGGTCACTTTGAATTTAAGAATCATATTTTATTGAAATTGTCGTAGCAAAAAATCGCAAATAAGTTAAAGTACACCATGGGATACTGGAAGTTCCAAAAAGCCGTTATTGTAAATAAATATAATAGTGGAAAAGCAATTGCCGAAACAAAACGAGCGTTTCAAGAAAAACGTTCACAATGATCGCCCAATGAATCTATACAATATTTAGAATGGTTCAAAAAAAGTTTAAGGAATGCGGACTGTTAAAAAACTGCATCGAAGACGTCGGCTTCAGTAAACAATGAATAACCTCTAGTTTTAAAAATAATGTGGGCTACCTGTCAAAATTTTAAAGTGTGTCACCCGAATTTATGTCAATTGCACTTAGAATTATTTAAAAGTGTAATTTTAGACCACACAAAATTATAGACAATTTCTAGGAAAACAAATGAATACCGTTTAGCGGAGTACAGAATATAAAAGAAAATAGAAAAGACAAAAATCCCATCCCATTTTGTAAAAAAAGTGTTGAGTACCTATGGATGACAAAGGACACACAATTATGTCAGGCTTATACCTGAAGGAATCACATAATTATGTCAGGCTTATACAAATGGAAGGCAAAATAATGGAGGCTTACAAACAAAAATTCAAAATTTTGCTCGTTAGCCGTCATTAAGGCCCGATTGTATGAACGAGGATAAATCAGAAAATTAATCGATGATTTTTTTTTACCATCCGTTTTATCCTCTCTTTTTGGTGACTGAATCAGAGACTAAACAAATTTGTTTTTGTTGTTTTTGACATTTCAAATGGCGTATCATACAAACGAGACATTTTTATAAAAGAACGTAATTATTAAAAATGGACTCAACAAGGAAGAAAATGTCAAATTCGGAAATTGAAATTTTATTTTCCTCTAAATAAATAAAAAAAAATTTTAATAAACATCAACAAAGTAAACGTCATAGAAAAAGTATTGCCAGTCACACAAAAACTGCTATAAAACTGCAATAAAAGAGAGGCTAAATTTTTATTTAGCAACGTTCATACAATCGACGAAAAGTAAAATCCTTGATTAGTGATTAATCATTACTCTCGGATTTTTTTTAATTTAGCAGTGTTCATACAATCGGCCCTAAATCTACCATGAAGCTTTTTAAAAAGTATATGGCTCAACAAATTCACATGAATCATAAACTTAAAGAAAGTGTGGTTGCACATTTAAAAAGACCTCCTACCAATACAGTAGTTATTTTTCTCAGGGACCACTATTGACAGAAAATATAGTTTGTATGGAATTGGCTTATCGAGACATCGGCTAATTCTTATTTTCATTTAAAAACAGCACATTGTTACGTGATCAATATAGACGAGTATGTGCCAAAGCATTTGATGTACATTTTATATAATGGTATCCAGGAATGCGAACAATGGTCATGTCATCATGTTGCCTAATGTGATAAAAACTTTGCGATATCAATGGTCCAATATGGTGCTGATTGTCATGATTCTCAGGTGCATTGAGTGCCAAGAAAAGTTCTGTTGAAATCAGCTTGTGCAGTACTCCACCATATGTGCTCTTAAATGTTTAAGACTCTAAATTCTTAAATCACCTAGTGGCCGATTTTGTAAGCATTACATGAGTTTCTAATTTTTTTAAATGCAAAAACGGATCTCGTGAATGTTTTCAGGAAGCCTGTTAAATATTACAGACGGAGCCATCTGTTAGGGACGGAACCGTAACTAAGAAATATTTGCAAAAATGAGTTTTAAAAAATTTGGTGATTAATTTTGTGACAAGATAAATTTCGGTTACCGCTTATTTCAAAGTAAATCTTCATGACTTTAAATACATAAAGATGCTTTTTTGGAAGAGTTGAGCTCAAAACGAATAAAGGCCAAGTATAACAACGTTTGTTTTTAAAAAACATCAACGTAAAGGCATGCTTATAAGCAATAATTATTGGTTTAATTGTGCTGAAGTAAGTGCCACTCCAACAACAAATGCTGTAACGTAATCGCGACAATTAAGCGAAATAAAGCGATTTCAATACCTCAAAAGGGCAATGAGATCATAGAAGGTACATTTTACTGATAGTGGAATGAAGTGAATTGTTCAAAGCTGTAACATGACATTTCCAATCTAAATGACAATCGACTTCTAGTCCTAAATATTTACAGGAACTTACTGATTCGATGACCTTACAGTTGACTAAGCAAGAGCCATTCCTGAAATAACAGACATCATGAAAAATAATATCAGTATTAAACTGTTGACAAATAATTGTTACAATTATAAGCAAATACCATGCCTTCATCAAACATTTGCCGAGAAATTGAATTTACGTAAATTAGAAATAGAATTGGTCCAAGGACTGAACCTTGAGAAACGCCAGCATTAACTTCGATGAAATTATTCTTGCACCCGTTGAAGCCGACCTTTTAAATACGCTGTAAACCAATACATACAATCAGTGATTCCAATTTACGATAGTTTGTTTAAAAGGAATCTTGTGATTCACAATGTTAAACGCTTTGCAAATATCGATAAAGAGAGCGGCTACTGTAACGGAGCTGTTAGGCCCTTCATATAGTGGATTTATTAGATTAAGCAAGGCATCCTCAGTACCAAAACCAGCTCTGAATCCAAATTAGCATGGGCCAAAATTATCAAACGTATTTAGGTAGTCAAATAAATGCGATTTAAAAATTTTCTCAATAATTTTTGAGATAAATGCGGAGATAATAAGCGATCATTTTTTTATACCAGGGAATAACCGTTGCAATTTTTAATGCTTGCGGAAAAACATTTTCAGTTATAATACGATTAAATAATTCAGCTAAAATGACAACAAAATTAAAATTTATTCGATTTAAAATTTCAAGCAGACCTTGTTGTAAGAGAAATGGCATGGTATCTGTTACAATTTTAGAATATTTTCAATAAAACAGAATCCTATCACACAAATAGGGCTGCGAGTTGGTTCTTCTCTTCCATCATATGCTATTAAGAAATTTGAACCTGCCAAAACCATGGATCAAGATTGTTCATAAAGGCAATACATTAAATACGTATGTTTTCGAGTCATCGATTTTAACCAGACCGTTTGAAGGTTATTTAATAATATGTCATCTTAAAATTAGGGAATACACTCGATATGAGTGGCCAAAAACGGGACAAATAAAAATAGTCAATGGCGGGAATCCAAAAGTAAAATTTAAATGCTGACCTCAAATATTTTTATTCCGTATTCTGCACATTCGTAAATTTACCTAAAACGACATTTTCTATAACCCGGGATGAATAAGGTGTCTCGGCGAAATGTTCGAAGTTGCTTCAGCAATATTTGAAAGTACAGATTTCGTAAACAATGTTATTATAAATGTAACGCTTGAAGTCTTTGTCCTAAAATAGTATATTAAATTGAATAACGTTGAACCCATTTAGCCTTTGAGTTTCGACTCAGTCGAACGTATTTTTTTATTTATTTATAAAAATAAATATTTTAAATTAATGGTACATGTAACGTTAATTCTATAATTCGGGCATACTTGTGGTCTGGCCGCCCATCGATTAAATAAGGGATTTACAAGAAAAACTGCAAATTTACGGAGATTAATCCGAGAGAAAACAAGATCCAAGCATCATAGATAGAATTATTAACAAATAAATTTGAATGGCAGTGCTGTAATTCTGGCTCTCAAATAATGCTGCATAACATTTGGTGAATGAACTTATCCTCAAAACAGATTGTGTACACGCATGGGATGCATATGGTTCAAATAAATTAGGATCGGTTGGTTGGCTAAATATTTGAATGCATATCAATAAAATTTACATATTTTGTTTTAAGATTAATTAAAATCATTTAAATTAAGGCCATTAAATGTTCGTTCCATGGCTTGGAAATGTACAGAATTTTTAATTTTTTATTTTTTTTGGTCGAAAATTATTAACTCTGAGAAAACTTCAAAGATTTTATTATTGTTTTATGTATATTATCATATATCGTTCGATTAATTTGGCTGCGCGCATAACAACGGCACAACACCAGACATATAACACAAGTAAAAACAATTTTATTTATTTTTCAAAAACCGATTTATTGTTTCTTAAACACCTTAAAAAAATTAACGATTAAGATGCTTCGCGCGTTTTTCTTCCAATCATCAAATATATACATTGTGAATGAAGAAGAAACTCCATATTCAACATGACATTGAAAACATGAATGAATGAATGTTGAAATAATTTCTTATTTTTTATATTTTCATTTTCATCTCATTAAATATTCTTGAAAGAGGAAGAAGTAAGGAGATCAAGATCAAAAGTTGAAAGTGTTTCAAATATGTACAGCAATAACAACAAAATTGTATTATTTTTTAATTTTTTTTTTTTTTTTTTGGCGGTTTTAATTGAATTTCATTTTTCATTTTAAGATGGTTTAATTATCTTTTTTTATAGTACACTGCTCGGTTGATTATGGCGCATATATGTATGTACACACGAAATGGAATCAAACATTTTTTTTATCATCTTAAGCACAAAATCATGTCAAGGATTATAATAATGTTATATATGAATCTTGACTTACCTCAGTTTTACATATAGGTAGGTACACCTTTAATGTGGCCAGAGTAATTTGTTTTTTGTTTTATTACTACCAGAATTGTTGTTGTTGTTAGGTTGTTTTTTTTTTAATATGCCGTCTTTAATTTAACCATAAAGTCTTTCTTTCTAATATATATTAAATATACTTTGTAGATATGTGCGCGATGTTTTACGGTCTTAACACTTTTTGGTTTTTGTTTTTGTGATTTAATGTTTCTCTTCGTCTTTATCTGGAAAAATATAAAAACAAAAAAAAAAAATTATAAGAGTAAGAACGACAAAAATAAAATAAAAATCTTTTAAAAGAATTGGTTCAAAAGTTTCGGTAAATTCATCTTTTAATCTTTGGAGATTTGATTTAAAAGAGGTTAGAGATGAATATAAAAACCGAGTGTTTTACGGCCTTTTGGATTTATTGTTATTATTTTGTTCGTTCGTTCGGCATTTTTTTTTGTGTTTTTTTTTGGTTTAATTTCTGATCTCATCTTGAGTGCGCGGTTTTGCCGAAATTAAATCAGTCATAAAAATTATACAAATACAATGTTAAACATGCCAAGGTAATTTTTGGGTGTGTGCGATCAGGTGGGGGTGGTCGCACTAAAACATTGCTACACCGTATTCACAAGTACATGTACATTAGATACGATATATGATTAACCTTTACTATACTCGTAGATATGTAAGTCATCAAGTTACCGCATATTTAATTTGTTCGATATAAACATAATGTGTATTAACGGTAACATAGAACTTCTATTTTATGTTTTATAGTTCTCATAAAAATTTTAAAAATCGATTTAACGTTATGGTTCGAGTAGGTATTAAGACGATAAAAAACAAAACTAAAACGATAAATTCGATCGGTTTTTTGATCATAAAAATTGGAATTGTTACTATTTCGTTTTGATATAATTTATTGCTGTTCGCGATTTTTTTTTTTTTTTTATCTCATCTTCGTATTTATTTGGATTTATATTTTATACTGATATATTAACCCTTGATTGCCGGTATCATTAATTTTAATTGATCGGCTTAGCACCACAACACCAGTAAGCAGTTTAGAAAATTTGCTTTTTAGCTTTGTGCAAAGTAAAAAAAATAAAAAATTAGGAATTGATCCGATTTTGTATATATCGAAAGTGTAACTGACCACCAGCATAGAATTTAGTGTGGTGGAATGTAAATTTTTTTTTTGTTATATGGTCCAAATCTTTGTAAAATTGCGTCAATATAATATAGCTTCTTGGAATAATATAACAAAAATTGATCGCGTAATAAGTCCAAAACTAGTTTTACTACTTAAGATAAGGTGACAACAACAACAAGAACACCAAAAGAGATCAAATTTTTAGGCGAAAAACCAATTAAATGAATATTGATGTAGTCATCATAAATGTTTGTTGGCATCAATAAAAGCGCGCGATCATTTTTCGTGTTTTTCAAATGGGGGATATCATTTTAACATAAGAAGAATTCTCTTTATGTTCATTTTTTATATTGATATTATTTAAATTTGATCTTTAGTTAAGTGTTTGGGTGATCTCGTTCTCACACTTAAATTTTTGTTTTTATTATGATTTTTTAGGTAAAAGAAAAGAGATCTATAAGAGTTAAAAAAATCGATTAAATTAATAAAATTTGAATATCAATATATTGTGTGTGCGATTGTGGTTTTTGGAGGTTACATTTTGCCGAAATTTGTTCGTTTTATATTGAATGGTTTTAAAGTCACATTTTTTCAATTTCGTTGGTATTTTAGAAGTCATAAACTTTACTGAAAATGTATACAAGAATGTGACGTATTTGATTTGTATGCGGTTGGAAGATTCTTCGAATCTAATTGTTTTAATTTAATTATTTAAGCTATATAACTCAGTATGAAACACAGCAAGTAGAGTGTAAAACGTAACAGGTATTCGGACTCTTTCAGTATTTGGTGGTGGCCAGTCGAAGCATAAAGACTGGGTGTTTCTTGTGTAAGTATATTTTTATAACAAAAACTCTCACCGTTTCAAGTCATCTAAATTAACTATTTTATGAAATGCCATAACACAACACAGCTTAAAAAAATAATAATGGATACATAAATAATACCAATCTACCGATTTAACATTCCAAAAGAAATCAAAATTGCTTAAAACCTCAAAATTCTAATATTTCAAACCAATTAGAATTACAAATTTGCATTTTAAGAAAAATTAGCCGCCAAATATTTACACAATAATATTTCACACACATAATTTGACTCTTTAATAAAAAAAACAAACTGATACTAAATAAACTTTAAACTAGATATTATTTATATTAATTTTTATTTTTATTGTGTTTGCGACCCACTAACACGATTAATGTAGTGTTGACAAACTAAACAAATTAGCACCAAAATTGAACTAATTTAAGAAGAATTTATATTAGATCATTTAGATTAACGTTGACCAATTTGAACCTTGATTAGATACTTAGCCAACAAAATTAAGTTTAGATTTTAAAACATAACATACAATACATACTCGTAAGTATAAAGTTTGATCGAATTTAGACAAATTTTTACAAAGGTGACACTATGGTAAATCAAACACAATGTGCCTGTTAATTATGATTATAGTTAAGTTGCGAATTTTCAAACGACAACCGAATGATAATGAATTCACTGACAAAAAAAAAAAACTTTAAATTGAAATGAGTGGCATTTTATTATTAAGTGCATGTTAAAATTATAGCGAAAGATTTAAATTCATTCAAAATCAGGCTGAATTGAAAAGAAAAATGTTTTTTTAATCTGTTACAACTTAAAATTTAAATTGTAGTAAATTGTTAAAATAACATAAAATTTTAAGTGGTTATAAAATGTACGATTAAAAGTAAAATCCATTGGAAATAGTTAATTTAATTTAAGGATCTAATAAAAATTACTGTTTACAAATTAATTTAAAAGTCGCCGCAACTGTGAATTTAATTGTACCTACAAAAATGTACCTATTGAATTAGCATGATTTTTATATTTGCAAAATAAACAGTTAACGTATGAGAATAAACCACTAACTAAATAAATGAAAAATCAAATTTTACAGTTAAATAAAAAACAAAGAAATTCTTATTAGATAAATCAACTTATGAAGGATACAATTCATATAGGCCATATTAGTTACACCTGGACCTGTGTAACATTTATTTTTTATTCCATTCGGAATTCCCGTTATTTTACAATGCGATTTTCAGTCTGATTTAGAATTGCTTGTTGATTGAAGTGTTTAAGCGCTGCGGGTTATTATATAATTATTATATCAGTTCAAGTATTTTAGTAAAAACTAATAATCAAGAACATTTTGAAACTTCACTTGATTGTCAATTAAATGACGAAAATATAGTGGTTTTAAATCAAACGTGTGATTTAAATAACCAGCAATATATTTCAATTGATAACCTCGATAGTAAAAGTACTACCATTGTTTCTGTACTAATAGGTCGGTTTCCAAATTCTTCTCAAAACTTGGTACAGAAAATGAAGGTTCAATAAAACTTACAGGTGGGGTTGGTTGGTCGATAGCAAAAAATTGTTTTAAAGTACAACTATTGTGTACTATCGCTCGAAATAATTTTTTTTTTTTATTTTTTAGTTGTGAACGCTTTGATGGCTGATTTCAGAAGGAATTTTTATTTGTTTTTCAGAAAAATAATTTTTACAAAGATTTTAGTTAGTATTAATTATGATAGGTGGCCAATAGTTATGGTTAAGCCATAATACTGAACGCACCCGCTAAGTTAATTTAACTTATAATTATATTGAACGCACCCATATAATTTATAAAGCAAATTTTACATTTGTAGGGTTTTGAAAATAACATGTCAAATTAAGATTTTAATTTGTAAACAATACAGAAAAAAAAGGTTAACAATTCATTTTTGTTAATTTAATATACAATAATTCAATTAAATATTATTAATTATTTCAGGACATAAATATAGTACATTGTAGTGAATGTTAAGGTAAATAATTATGTATGTAGATATTAAATTGTTAATCAAATTGGAAAACTACTTAAATTTTACATTCTTATATGATTTCAGGTTATGGCAACAACAAATTGGATAGATCGTAATTCATAATTTAAAGTTAAGTACATAATTGAAATATTTTAAAGATTAATTCTAAATGGTTTTATTTTAATGGCAGCTGATCCTGCTAGTGACGTAACATCCCAGCCGGCTTGAATCGGATGATTCAATTGAGTGGAAGTAAGCATAATTTATGTATTCGTCGCTTTATGACTCCGTTTCAGTCTGATTTAGAACTTCTATAATTCGGCCCATCAACCACTTGGATGGAGATAAGTTGTTTTCCTTGACGAGAACTGTATCACCAATCTTATAGTTGTTTTCTTTCTTTTGCCATTTACTTCTGTGTTGTAGGTTGGTCAAGTATCCCAGATGCCATCTTTTCCAGATATCTTGATTCATTTTTTGAACCATCTGCCATCTAGATAGTTTGGATATTTTAACATCTTGTAGGTCCATCACTTGGAAGTTGTGTTTTTGGACGACCGATCAGGAAATGAGCTGGCGTTAATTACTCGAGATCTTCACTTGACAGTACACAAATTGGCCGAGAATTCAGTACTGCCTCAATTTCAGCCAACAACGTTGTCATTTCTTCTGTGGTAAGTGTTTCACTTGTTTGACGGCGGCTTCCCATAGTCCGCCGAAATGAGGTGCACTTGGTGGGATAAATTTGAAGGTTATCTCATCTGTTAATAAAAATTGGGAAAATGTGTTATTATTTTGTCTTAGGAAACTGTATAATTCGTGGAGGTGACTGCGAGCTCCGATAAAATTGATTCCATTGTCACTATGGATCTCCTTACAAATGCCTCTGCGACCTATGAATCTTGGGAGTACTGCAATGGAGGATTCGGTGGTAAGTTCAGAGACTAACTCAATGTGGGCAGCTTTGGTGGCTAGGCAAACGAAGATACATATATAGTTTTGTAGGTTTTTTGGCCTCTCCCTTTGAATAAACGGGTTTGAAAGGGCCCTGCATAATCTACGCCGACTTTAAAAAATGGCCGTACCAGCTCAACCCTAGGATTTGGAAGATTTCCCATAAATTGATTCATGTTCTGCCCTTTATATTTCACGCACTTCACGCAACTTTGGACGACCTTTCTAAATAATTGTTTGCAGCCCAGAATCCAATATTTCTGGCGTAGTGTTGCGATCATTAGACTTTGGCCAGCATGAAGATATCGCAAGTGATGCTCAGTTACGATTAGTTCGGTAAAGTGATCTCTCGCTGGCAATATTAGTGGATGTTTTATTGTATAGTTTATTGAGGCATTTGTGATGCTGCCGCCAACTCGCGGTAGGCCTGATTCGTCGAGAAACGGATTGAGGTGTTTTAACTTGCTCGATGCCGGTATTTCTTTATTCGTTGTTATTAGTCTAATTTCTAATTCAAAATATTTTGATTGTATTTTCGTTAAAATAAGACGTTGTGGCTTTTGCAATTCTTGACTGAGCAAATATGGCGAAGCTAGGTTGTTGGGAATAAGCTTTAGTTTTATGTTAATAAATCGCAACACGTAGGCTAAAACTCTGGTGATTTTGCTGAAGCTTGAAATTCTTTTTATTTAAACGTCTATTACATTTGGCTGACGAAGATGAACGTGTATTGAATAACAGCGCATTTCTTCGGTTGTATCTGGGCGACTTTCTCGATTTTTTGGCCAAGTTGCACAATTTGTTATCCATTTTGGATCATTCCACTATAAACTAAAATTTCGTAACTTTTCGGGCTCGATTCCTCTTGAAGCGCAGTCAGCTGGGTTATCTTTTGAATCTACGTGCCTCCATTGAGATCTGCTCATGTTGGTCAAAATTTCACCCGTCCTATTTCCCACAAACGTGTTCCATTTTGCAGGATGTGCCGATAACCAATTCAACACAATGGTGGAGTCAGTCCAAGCGGTGATTTCAGCGATTTCAATTTTTAGACTTTGCTTTATAGTTAACAGCAATCTATTGAGGAGAAGTGCACCACACAGCTCCAATCGTGGAATGGAGATTTGTTTCACTGATGCCACTCTGGTTTTTGCTAACAATAACTTGCTGATCGAGTCTCCATTTGCTTTTATTATATGAGCGTATACCACTGCTGAATAAGCACATCTTGACGCATCTGAAAACCCATGCAAAGATAATTTAGTGTCGGCGTTTGTGTGTATATACCTTTCTATTTCGATCAACTCTATTTTTGGTAGACTTTTTCGTAAGTTTTGCCATTCATTTTGTACGTCTACAGGTATTTGATCATCCCATTTTAGATTCGTTGTCCATAAAGTTTGAAAAAATATTTTTATGCTGATGATAACTGGGGCGAGCCATCCCAATGGGTCGAATAAGCGGCTTGATTCTGATAATATTCCTCGTTTGGTCATGATGGGTTTTTCATTGAGATTGACTTTAAATTGAAAGCAGTCTTCCACTGGATTCCAGTGTAGTCCTAACACTTTAACAGAGGCAGATTTGTCTATTTCTAGGTCAATTTCTTCGCTTGGTTGAACAGTGTTCCTGAGGACTGTTTCATCGTTAGTTAACCACTTCCTTAGCTGGAACCCGGATCGTGCGAGTATAGCGTTTATATCATGCTTTAGTATCACGGATTTCTCCAATGAATCTGCTCCTGTCATGAGATCATGTAGGTGCTGCCTCGATAAGTGCGCGCGTGGCTAGATAAGATGCACATGCTGTACCGTAAACAACGGTTTTGAGTTCATACGTGATGAATGGTTTGTCTGGTGAGTCCAGCCATAGTATCCGCTGGTATTTGATATCTTCTTCTGCAACTAGGACCTGTCGAAACATCTTCTCGACATCTGCTGTGAATGCTACTTTGAACGTTCTAAATCGGCATAATATGGCATAGAGAGTGGACTGGACTGTTGGTCCAACCGCAAGACAATCGTTTAACGAAGTTCCCGTGGTAGTCTTCGCGGAACCGTCGAACACAACTCGGAGCTTTGTTGTAGTACTTGAGTCTTTAATGACACCGTGATGTGGCAGGTAGTATCCATTGGAGTTTTTCTCAGTGTCATTAACAGCTTTCATGTGTGCCAAAGTTATGTATTCTGACATGAACGGTTTGTACATTATGGCAAATTCGTCTTCCCTGTTGAATCTTTTCTCCATAGAATGCATGCGCTTGGCTGCTATCCGGAAGGAATTCCCTAAAATTGATGGAGAACGCTTGAATGGAAGGTGTACTATAAATCGGCCAGTGTGATCTGTTGTTGTAGTTTTCTGGAAATGGCTTTCACATAATTTCTCCTCTTCTGATAGCTTGATACAAACGTCTTCTGTTGCCTCAATTTCCCAGAATTTTCTTAGCAGGTTATCTAACTGGTCTTCTGGATCGTTCAAATTGGCTGTGATTACCTGGCTCGTCTGTGTTTCGTTTGATCTGCCGACAACAATCCATCCCAGAAGGGTTTTTTGCATGGTAAGTTGATTTGGGGTGGTGATTTTTCCTTCTACTAGCAATTCAAAAAAATTATCTGCTCCAATAATGATATCGATCTCCTTGCCTTTGTAGAAATGAGGATCTGCTAGCTCGTACTTCTTAATAAATTCGATATTGATGTATCGTGAGATTGGTGGTTGTCTTGCTGTTAATATTGGTAAGACAAATGCTTCAATTTGTAGGCTTGGGTTATCTTTGTTCCACGGTGTTATTTTCAGCGATACCGGTCCCTTGGTGAATCCACTTGATGTTGCTCCTATGCCCGTAATAGCAATTTTGGCATTATTTCTAGGGAATTTCAGTCTCTGTGTACAATTTTCACTGATAAATGATACTTGCGATCCGGAATCTAGCAGTGATCTAAATAAATGGTTCTGGTTTAGAGCATCAGTTACACGTACCAAAGCTGTGGGTAATATAGCACTTCCTATTTTGGTGTTCGTGGTAAGACTTGAAACATCAGTTTGAATTGGCAAAGTTTCGGATTGAGCAGCGATTGCTTGCGTTGTTGTGGTGGAATTTTCGTGTAACAAACTGTGGTGTTTCCTATTGCAAAGCTTGCAACGAAATTTGGATTTGCAATTAGACACGCTATGATTATTATTCAAGCAATTAAAGCACCGATTTTCTTGAATTAAAAAGGATTTTCTGTCAGCTACCGGCATATTCTTAAATTTGGCGCACTCAAACAACTTATGCTCTTCGCTACATGCTGAGCATATGTGAACTCTGTTTTCACTTGCAACGACATGGCTTCTGACATTAGATTTGAATTGAGCTGGTTGTGGTTGAAAGTGTTTGTTTTGCGATTTTAGCGATTCGAAAGAGAAAAATAATCTGATGCTCCATATAAGAGACAAAGACAACGCTTTTTTTTATTTTTTATTTTATAGCAAAACAATTTTAAACAAAAATAAAACATACGTTGGCTTTGTCTCTTATATGGGGCGTCAAATTATTTTTCTCTTTTTGTTTTTTTGACTGTCAGTCAATTTTTCCCATGGAATACAGGCATTATGCGTCGATTCTTTTTAAGAGAAAGTCGAAAAACTGCTTTAAGGTTGGAAAACAATAAATAGTTTGAAAATTCGACAGCAAAGGTTGGAGCTTTTAAACCATATAACGACAGGCCGACTGTTTTAAAAAACAATCTAGAACGAACTAGTATACTGGAAGAAAACCACTCGAAATGAAATCTGATCCGCTTGCTGAATTTTATAAAAAAAAATTAACGGAACGAATTGTTCAGGAATTTTCTGCGTATAGCAGAAGGATGACCGTTAAAGATGTTGCTGTATATATAATCAACAAATCTTTGCAATTTTCAAGAAAGAACCACAAGTAAGTAAAAACGTGCATAAATATTTCTAAATTCATATATAAAATTATGTCATACATTTAAAAAACCAGGAATATTATTTCATCCCTGCAAGCAAACGAAAAAATCCTAAAGGAAAATTGTATGATCTAGAAGCCCGATCATATGGCGTAAAAGCCTGGCTGAAGTAAAAAAATAAATTTCAGAAAAATTAAAATTCATTGTAAAGATACAACAACCGCTGATATTATAAAAGTGTTTCCACAGTTCGGCCATTCATTGGGTCATACTTTGGTACTTTAATTTTAGGAAAATTCTCTTGCTAAATCACATAAATATCTTTGTTTAATTCGCAAATTAATTTCGATTTTTGTCATATTTTTCCTGGTAAAGAAGATAGCTTATTTAACAAATGGACCTGTTTCCAAAGCAAATTTTTAGTGATTGCAAAAAATACAGTCTAACTCTTTTAAGAAAACTTAACCAACGAAAGTAAGTAAAAGTAGTTAGATTATTTAAAATAGTTTTATTTTAAAATTATATTTATAGATTCCAGAGACTGCGTTCTATTTTTAATGTTACATGCCATTTTGAAGCCAACAAAAATAGCATCAATCGTAAACAACAAGAGGAGATTATTCAACCATAAATCAGTGACAGCCAAGCATCATGTATTGGACATATTATATCTTTAAATGATTTATCTCATAAAGAAAAAATATTGAAAAACAAAATTATAAGCAACGGCCTTAAACTGTAGCCCATTATTTTTGTAGAAGGTATAGAATTGACTTATTTATCAAATTTTTATGTTAAGCTTGTAAAATATGTCGTATCATTAATTTAGAATACCCGAAACAAAGCCAAATTTTTTTGGTTTTTATTTAGAAATATTTTTTTGAAATTAGAACTGCATATGAACAGCAGAACTCCAACATTTCTAATTTAATTTCAAGTCTTACCTCATGATCATGTTTTATTGTTATATTTGCAAATTAAATTATTTTCCTACCAACATGTTGATACAACATTTATTAAAAGATCATTTATTAACTCGATGTAGTCGTTTTCAGTGCATACAAGGTAATTGTTTTCAAATTTTTCAATCAAGCTATTCATTTCAACGTCATTTAAACAATATACATTCAAATCAATCACCAAGTCGTGTGCAGTGTAACACAAACACAAAACAAAACCTTATTTCAAGACATTTTCCAGATTCCGCGCAATCCAGTGAAACATCTAATTGCAGCTCTAGGTATACGTTCAAAGTTCAACAGCAAAACAACAATTTTCTTTAAATAATGCCTTGCAATTCATTCTTAACCTTCATAATCAGAATAATATTAATCGTCAAAACAATTTTAATATTCAAAATAGTGTAACACATGATATTCTAGATCCAATAATCAGCTCATTGAAAACTAAAATACTTTCCTTGGTTAATAATTCTGAAAATCTTCAAGCAATTAAAAATATAATTGACAATTTAACAAACCCATTTGAACAAATAAACACGGAATATAAATTTTTTAAGAAGCTTACTGAACTTGATTTATTTAGAAGTTCAAAATGCTTTACCATAAATAATGAATTAGCTGAAATTATTGTAAACCATACTCGTGTGCTAGCACCTACCAATGATTGTGGCATAGTTATGCCTTTACACTTTCAATTCAAAACATATTTTGAAAGTCAAAATATTTTAGGTGAAACTTTACATTACCAAGAGAATGTAAGTCAAATTCCTGATGGATTGATTATAGTTTGATGATTTCGAAATAAATAACCAGGGTCTAGGGCCTCAGTCAGGACTTGATTCGATTGGCGCTATATATTTCCAATTTCCAAACACTCCTCCTCATCATTTATCAAAATTAAACAATATTTTTTAGCTGTAATGTTCAAGACTAAAGACAAAAGAGATCATGGAAATGGAATAGTTTTTTACCCCCCTTTACACAACAAATAATAAGTTTGCAGGAAAATGGAATAATACTTACCTCAAAAAATGGCCAACTTAATGTACATTTTATGCCAAATTCTTGGGGATAATTTAGGCTTAAAAAATATATTTGGTTATAATGATAGTTTTAACTCTAACTATTTTTATCGGAATTGTAATAGATCGAAAATTGAAATGCAAACTGATTTTAAAGAATATCCTAGTTCTATGAAGTAGAGAAATCTTTATTCCGATGATGTACAAACCAAGAACCGTGTGATAAAAGAATACTCAATTTTTAATGATACACCTCATTTCCTTGTTCCCGATAATTTTTCGTTTGATATCATGCACGATTTATTCGAGGGAGTGTGCAAATATGATATACGTATATCATATACTTCACTACTATATTTTAGAAGAAAAGATTGTTTCTTTAGATACTTTAAATTATCGTAAACAAATGTTTAACTATGGGAAGTAAGAAATTGGTAACTTATCTCCTCCCTTACAAATCCAACACATTAAGAGGAAAATTAAGATTAAGCGCTAGGGGAATGATGACATTTATAACTTATTTTCCATTATTAATTGGCCATTTGCTTGACAAAAATCAAAATGTTTGGTCATTGTTCCTTTCGCTTCTAAACATAGTCGTTATTGGCTAAGCATAATAAACTATATCATCAAATATTTAAAGACCCGTTGAAGCCAAAACATCACTTTCTTGTTCATTATGCTACTGCTATGAAGATGTGTGGAGCTATGAGACAAATGTGGGGCTTTCGCTTAGAAGCTCAACATAAAGAATATAAAGTATATGCTCATGCTATCACATCTCGTTTAAATATATCCAAATTCTTGCCACTAAAGCTTCACTTAAATTTTCGAAATCGTATTAATTCAAGATTATTTTTGCGAAAATATTTCTATAAAACGTTCTGAAATTAGTAATCTTTCTCAAAATGAATTTATATCTAATTTAAAACATCCATTTAAATTAAATTTATCACCAATTTTAACATCAAAACAAATTGAATTTATAGGTAAAAAATTTAAAGAAGGATTTTTTGTTTCTACCCCTTACGTCGATGGTAATAAAGAAGACATTTTTAAATAAAACATGTTTTAATTGAAAAGGAACATAAGATTTATTTTATTTTAAATAGATTTGATGATAGACTATTATCACATATTGTTGCTAGTAGTGGTATTCAGTTAGTCAAACATATCAGTGAATTAAAACCCATTCCATTTCATATTTATTTTTTAAATGATGGTATAAAAGGTGGTTTAAGTAAAATCTACTTATGGGACCTACACTTTTACTTGGGAATGCAATACTAAATATTTTTATTTAATGTATCTCTGCTAAACGAAACTAAAAATGTATGAATTGGTAAACGACGCAAACGAAATTAATATTGCCACACCATAAAAATAACGTGATCTTACAATATGAAATTAAACTGGCCTATGTGAAGATAAAGTTATTCACTGTTAAATCATCAGTCAGCATTAACTTTAAATCAAGATACCTCTCAGTTTAATTTAATATGTAAGTAAAATTGCAAATATAAAAATAAAAGTTCTAAATTTAAAAACAAAGTGATATTTAGATTACTTTTCACATGCTGATAACGTTATTTTTCCACGTTAAATGCATAGCTTGAACTGACGAATTTAAATGTATTTTGGGAATAGTTTTTATAAATGTCTCACGTGAATTTGACATTTTAACTAGGATATTATATTAATCTGGAGGCCCTTTTTGTGTAACATAACCTGAAATATAGTGAATTTACGGTGCATTTTAAATGGTTTTAATATGTTTTTTTTTGCAGTGTAGGCTTAGGATTTTTGGGGTTCTAGAAAATCAAAACTATGTCCCTAAAATATGTAAAATTGCAAGATATGTGGTAAAATATGTGAAACAACTAAAAAAATGAGTTTTTGAGATAATTCGTCAAAATGATGCGCAATGATCGATTGCATAACCTGACATAGTGGCGTTTTTATATTTATTTTACACAGCGAGGAGGGACAGCTTAATTTTTCGATGTTCCTTGTTTTGACGCCATAGAGAATAGGGTATTAAAATCAAAATTAGAATTTTTTCTTTTGCTCTCCTGAAAAATTTGAAATTTTGAGTTTTATTACTATTTTTTGTCACGTGCGATATGTAGTCAAATTTTGAAAAGAAAACTAAAACTAGACCATATCTTAAGAGGATTTCCATCCACTTATTAACAAAAAAGTATCAAGTTTTCGGCTGTAGAGTTGGGGTAAACTAACTCTCCTGGGTTACAAAGTGCTGGAGAAGTAGTCCAAAAATGGTTTTAAACATTTAAAAATTTGGACTGGTAAGCGATAGTTACTTTAAAAGAACACCGTGATCATTGACTCAGATGTCTGCTCAAAATTCTGATGCGAATTTAACAAATCGTTTGATCTAAATTAAAGTTTTAAATTCTACTCTAACTCAGCATTTCAAATAACACTAAATTTTTTCTTAAATGCATTTGCATTAGTTGTAATACAAATTTTTAATCACGAATATTTAGAAAAATCTGGGTTTGCATTTTTACTTAATTTGTAAGCAAAATATCACAAAATTTCTAGCTTAATTTCAAAATTAAATTTCGAATTCTTCTTGAAATATTTTTTTAATTCAATTGCATCCAAATTTTTGCTCAAACTCTCAATTGGATTGCAATTGAATTTGTAGTCCAAACTTTGTTCAAATCTTGTTTTACCTCGTCCTAAATAAAAATTTTGCTCGACTAATTTTAACTAAATTTTTAAAATTCAATCAAACTGTTAAGCAGTCTGGATTCCAAACTGAAGTGTTAAGCTATAAGCTTATGTATTTGCTGACATCAAATTGTAATTTATACTCTATTTCTAATGTAAGTTTCTACCTATGATTTTATTCAATTACACGCTTCTATTATAAAACAAAAAGCATTAAGGTTTTAACTCGATTTCCTATTTTCTAGTTGAACTAAAAAACTGTTGAAATTGTGTTTAGAATTTAAACTCAGTCAAATAAAGCACACTAAAATATTTTGCTAAAATTGTTTTCAAAATGTGTTTCCCAATTGCAATTATAAAGAAGACAATTTCTTCTTAAAATTTCACTCAAATTCATTATATCTATTTTAGAAGTCAAGATATAATATTCTCTGTTGAATGTAGTTGACGAATTTAGACTAGATTTATATTCAAAATTTAATTTATTATTTTTTCAACTTTGAAAACAGCTTAGCACAAACTTTCTGACTAAAAACCTTAGTTTTTTTCGAATCCATCTTGATTTTAAACTAAGTTACTAGTCTGAATACCACTCACATATTAAAATGCCAAATTACAATAATGAATTAGTAGAATACCTAAATATTTGATAAAACTTTAAAGTTCACTCAAGTTTTTATTTCAATTAAATTTAATAAGCGTAATCAATATTCAAGTACAGTTAGTTTAACTAAATTTCGGATTAAAACATTACACAACGTCTAATCAAATCCAGATGGTATTGTAATCTAGTTTTATTTTGGATGCAAACAAGTTTTAATTCGAATCCATTAAACTTATTTTGTTTTCCAGTCTAATTTTCTGATCCAATTCAAATTGGTTTCAAAATATGTATTTTGGTTTTCCCTAGACATACATATCTACTGTTTGCTCCACCTAATTTGCTCTGGTTTGTTTGTTTTCTAATTTGTAAATTCAGTCAGTACATCTATTGTGCAATGTAAATTTATATTTCAAAATCTTGTAAAATCAAAATTCGAGTTGTAACTATAAGATTTTATTTGGTTAGGAATGCCAAAACTATTTTTTAAATTCAAATTCCTAATTCCAATTTCACTCAAAATTTCTGATACAAATTTCTAAACTAAATTCAAAGGAAATTTTGCTGGTTGTCTGAGATCAAATCTCGTATTGTAACCTAATTCTTACCTAATTGCTATTAAAATTATATTTAAATCTAGTTTGGAACACCATATTTAAACTCAAATTTTTGCTCAAAACAAAACCAAGTAGAATGTTCTAATTCTAAATCAATTTTTTAACCAAGTAGCACTGTACAACAATTTGTACTATTTGAATTCCATGGTAAATGTAGTTTAATCCAGAAACATTTTCTTAATTTCTATTTTAAATTTCACTCAAAATTTTGTTGGCGCCGTGGTTCGAATTGTAACTCAATTAAAATTGTATCTGTATAATTTTCGGAGGTTTTTTTAATCCATTCAATATTACGTCAAGCCCTGGTTGGAATTTTTATTTAAAGATTGGAATTCAAACTATATTTATAACTAAATTTCTGCTATAAACTACGATTACCTTTTGATTCATAATAAACACAAGATGTTGTTCAAATCTAGTTTGTAATTATAATTCAATTTTTAAATCTAATTTAAGTACCTACTCAAGAATTAATTCTGTTACATTTGGGAATTCAAATTCTCATTTAGATTTTTGCTCCAAATTCTGATTTTATATTCGATTGAAATTCACAAACGTATGTTGACATACAATATTTGAACTTTTCTCATGTAAATGGCGCTAAATTGAAATACATATGCTTGTATATAAGCGAACCGGTAGATAGGCGATAAAATAGAAATTTTTTAAATTTTTTGAATCAATCAATGACATTTAGATATTTGTTGACGTAATTTAAATACTAAATACTTGGATACTCGTAATTCCAGCTGAAATATATATTTGGCATTAAATTTCATAAATCATTAAATAAATAATTATTTGGTGAAAATATTTTGTTGTTAAAACTTAAACAACATTTTCCATTTAACTAAAGAGTGGGCCATAATTAAATGAACGGTTTGCTTGTTGAATAACTCAGTAACTAATAGAAAAAATTGTAAAATTGCGATTAGCATCTCTTTTCCGCTTCATAAGAATTCGCCTTGCTAAGGCATACAAAATTATGTCCGAAAAATTGCCACTTTCCATGATGTGGCAAATTCGGTCGAAATTTGGAAATTTCATGGAAAAAGTTGGCTTTCAGATCGGCAAGAAATTTGGATTACTCGTAATGTACCTACACCTTATTTTCAGATATCCATTTTGATGTCGACGAATTTTGATATGACACGTTTACAAAACATTTGACGCAAAATGGATAATGTTTGACGGCCATGTGGCTTATGGCATAATCTTGTGCACATACATCAATTTAAGCTTGTCTGTTAGCTCTTATGGCTTATATCGCTCCATAACAAATTGTAAATGTGTGCATGAGTGAACAGAAGCAAAGACCGAAAAAAAAATCATCAATCTAAATGCAACAAAGCAACGATGTTCTAGCCGCGAGGTATCATTTGGAAAAAAAAGCTGATTCACAGTATCAGATTAAGTTTTGGGGAAATAGAAACCTTGATCGTCCGGCCCGTGCTGATCGAGTGATACGAAAACAAAATCTAGGCGCAGTTACATAATTAATTCCTGAGCGGAAGTTAAGGAGCGGCAAACCTATAAATTTATTGATTTTTAATTAAATAAACCATAAATGTTATCCCATTGATTTTTTGTTAAGGGAATAAATATATGATAGTAAAATTGTTCAATTATCAAACAATTGAACAAATTTCAGAATTCAAAATTTAAATGTTGAAATTAACCATCCCGATATTATAAATCCAAACAAAGTCTCTGCAAGCTGTAATACTTGATACTTAATAGACAATTCTTAATTAAATATGAATTTAAGTTCAGATTGTATGTTTAAAGGATTTGGATCCAGAGGCTCTTGATCCAAATCCTTTAAAAATTTTGTAATACTGCATGGTAAAATTTGGCCCTATCAACTCATAACCGAAAACTAGTTCGTGCTTGCTAAATTCTTCCAAGTAGGCACCTGAAGTGAGCTTTTCAGGTAAAATTAATGCTGAACGTCACATACAAACACAGTAAAAGATATTGAAATGTACCTATATAAGGGTAAAAAAAGCGCCGTATACATATGTAATTTTTACAAAGTTTATTTAATGTGCATAGTATATATCGATGGCAACAATGGAATAGTGTGTATATCTAGGTTTTTTATATTTTTACAGGAGGCGAGAAAACCCGATCGGCTCTACAAGCAAGTGCAGCGCCTACTATGTGTTGATATTTTGCCAAAATAAACGATATTGGGCTCGATTCTGACAATTTGTAATGTTATGTTATTTTTTTATGTTATAAATAAATTTTAAAATGGAAAATAATTTTTTTTATTTTTTCGTATTCCGATTGCATCATTTTATAGCGTATTTTATAATAAAATGTTCTGGTACAATTTTAAATTTCGAAATAGAAAAGTGTTTATAGGGTATAAGAAATCTATTACTTTTGTGGTTTGTACCTGACAATTTGACAACGAAAACATTAGAAGATTAATTTTAATTGCACTATAACGTATGATTATTAAATTTATGAATACGTTTTATATTTACAAATAAGGTCGTTTTATTGTTTATATTACAGAAAAATCGTCACGCCAGACAAAAACTACAAAGGATCAACAGGGAGATGGCAAATAAAAATGATTGTGGCAGGAGCTAACGCAACAGTTAAACTGCGGTGCTGGTCTAAACCGGACCACACAATGCTGGAAAAAGGTAATTAATAATTGTAACTCATTGTGTTGTCGTCAACAAAATTTTTACGTGTTTTTTAATTAATTTAAATATTTATGTTTTTTTTAAATTTTTGAGAAAGCCGAAAAATGTATACACATTCAAATGGTACTGGCGGAGGTCCGGAATGCCAGGATAAATTAAAAGAATTAGAGGAACGGGCATGGAGTAAAATAGTTGTGGCTGGCATAGGTGATGTGGAAGCTGGATTTAAGGATGTAGCTCAGGATACCCCACCAATAAATTTATTACCAAATCCTGCTCCAGCTGAATTACGAGATGTACCGCAGGTAGCCCCACGTCCATGGGGGAAACACAAAAACGGTAATTTTATTTGTTTAGGTTAAAGTTAAACGATTATCATTTTGTATTTTTAATTTATTTTTAGATGATGAATTATTGCTAGAGGAGTATTCCGAAATAGCGGAGGAGCTACACAGCATTGCTGATGCAATAAATAATTTGGCGGAGGTCATACATATCACATTACAAATAAAAAATTGAAAATTGAAAATTAAAAAAAAAAAAAACTTTTTATTTTTGAATTATAATTATTTAATTTATTTATTTGTTTAAAAGATTCAGAAATATTTATTAATAAAGGAATTTCTTACTCTGACGCCTAATGTGTGTCATGATTCATTTTCTGGCACTATGTTAGACGATTCGTTTGTATCATCGATTATCGGATTATCGACTCCATCTGCAAAGTTAGGTGAATAATTTGTTTCCTCATCGTTTTTGTCTATAGGAATTCATCTTCACTGCCTTCTAAAGTATTTTCAACATCGTTATTTTTTGTAGCTATACGTATATTGTACAATGTACAAACAGTGTATATAATTTTTGACGCCATACGTGGACGGTAATGAAGGGTTCTGTGGCATAGTAGGCACCGAAAACGGGATTTTAAAACCCCAAAACATTTCTCGATAATGTTACGAGCCCGAATAAACTTTTCATTAAATGTAAGTTCGATGGCATCTCTTTGTGGGTTTGAAAAATTGGTTAAAAGCCACGGCTCGAGTGGAAAACCGGAATCGCCCATTAAAAAATTTGTTTGATTTTGTATAGTACTAAATTTGACTAAAACATGTGCTCGCAGCTTTGACATCATCCAAATGGCGGAATCGTGAATGGAACCGGGGAACCGTGCATTTACATACAAAATTTGCATATTAGCATCTGAACATATTAAAGTGTTAATACTGTGGTAACCCTTACGGTTACGAAACAAATTACCCCTATAAAATTCATCATGTTCGGGTGGCGCTACTATAGATACGTGGCAACCGTCTATAGCCCCAATAATTTCACTCATTTAAAATTTCTGATTAAAACTTGATTTAATTTCAGCAGGTTCTAACATATTTTGCGGAAATTTAATGAAAGCATTCATCTAATTTTCCACTATAAGTTTTGTCAATTCTCTAACTGCCCGAGATACGCTAGGTTGAGAAATTGCGATAATCTGACAGCTTCCAACTGATGCTTGATATGACCCATGTCCAAAGAAATGAAGAGCACTCAAAATCTTTAAATTGAATGGAATCTCTGTTGGGCGAGATTTATTTTCCAATTTTTGTATAATAAATTGTACTGCTACTTTATTTAACCGAAAATGTTTATAAAATATATATTCCGGCAAATCAAAATGGTTATTTGCATCTCGCAGGTGTTTTAAATTGCGCCTGTACTTTTTTCTAAAATAAGATTTTATTTTCCTGAATCATTAGCATAAACAAACCTTCTTCTTCGCTCTTCTCGAGCTAACAAAATTGCCATTACTATATAATTGGGCATATTGATTACAGTGGAAAAATATAATTTAATGAAAATTATGTATTTGATATTTTTTAGATAATTAATGTTTAATTTTATTGCAAAAATTTAAAAAATTAAATAAATGTTTAATTTAATTTGAATTTCGACTTGATAAAATCTTATAAAATGCTTAAATTTAATTCTTTTATTTTTGACAGATGATAAAATAAAAAAAAAAACCATAACATTTTTTTTTTAACACGAGAATACCAGTTTACTATGTTATTTAAAAAAATAACATAAAATTGTAAAATTTGTATGCCAGAATCAGCCCCAAAATTATTGACGATTGTAAGGCCCGATTGTATGAACACGGATAGATTAAAAAAAATCCGGCGATACAGATTAATCTTCAACCGACGATTTTTTTTTTTCATCGATTGTATAAACACGGATAAAAAAAATTCCATCCTCTGTTTATTGCAGTTTTTATTGCAGTTTATTTTGGAGTGTCAACACTTTTTTGACGTTTCAAATTTAATTTATTGTTTATTTACATTCTTATGTATGTACTTATTGTACAGGAAAGTATTTTTTAATGTTTTTCTACAATAGAAAAAAAAATTCCGAGTTGGGCATTTGAAATTTTACGTTTTTTGATTCCATTCCGATTTTTTTTTTCAATAAACGCAACAACAATCAAAATGTTCCGCCGAACCAAACAAATAAAATTAAAATTATGTCAAAAAAAAAAAACATTTTCTATCCACTGTTTTAGACAACAAAAAGAGAAGATAAAAACAGTGGATAGAAAAGAATCCTTGGATTAATTTTCGTATTTATCGTCGTTCATACAATCCAAGCGACGATTAATCCGCCGATTAATCTTCTATCCGCGTTCATACAATCGGGCCTAAATGTTCGAAAAGGGCCGACTGACCAGAAAATTGAAAAATTAAGCAAGCTATCCCTATGACATTTGATAATAACAAAATAGCGACATAAATGACATTTTATAATATCTTAAACGTCAAATTGGTAAAGCTCGTTCAGGTCCAAATTTCTCCGCTACGTGGTGCCCACGATCCTCCAATCGTCAATTGATGATTGGAGCATCACGGATTCCACGTAGTGGAATTTTTCTATACTAAATGTCTCTAATTATTGACGTTTAAAATTTTATTTCATTGCTGAAACAACCGCAATTACTTCTTTCAATTTTCCCTATATTGTTTATCTAGCCAACACAATGAAAAAATGACATTCGATCTATCAAGTTGCCATAAATTTTTCAATAAATCGGAGGAATTCAGAAAACGTCATGTTTGTTTTAGTCAACATGTTGCCAACAGTTGGCGGACCTGAAAGCGCCCAATGTTGCTTGTTTTATTAAATGCCTCTAATTGTGAATAAAATAGTATACAAACCTCGGCGAAAATTATTATTCCCGCTTCGAAAACCAACTCACCTCGAGGCTACGCCTCTCGATAAACTAAAGTTCTCTCGACAGGAATGGAATACTTTCCGCCTCGGTATGTAATCTATAGGTACCTACTATTTCGAATTTATGTATTTTATGTCATTTGTCTTTTTTGAATTGTTCAAAATTAAAACAAATTTTCTAATTTTATTACGAAATCAGCTTCGCAACTACAAACATCCACCTTGTAAAGCAAAAAATTACTTACCACCACTTGTGGTATGTACATAGTGTAAACAACTATTACTTATATTTTTCCCTTGTAAAATTGTACAACAATTTTTGCTAAACAGTAAATGAAATTTGATCAGCTATTTCAACAATCGCACAAATAAATCTAAATATTTTTTTAATCATCATTTTATCGATCACAAAAGCTCAGTCGATAAAGCTGGTACCTGCCAACATTTTAACTACTAAAGTTTGTTCAGCCAAGCACATAAAAAAATCAAAAATAATGTATATTCATGATCATCAATTAGGTAAAAAATTAATTTTTTTAACTCGTTTGGCACACGCTCTAAAATTTTTAACGTTTATTTGAAGAAACCGCAATCCACCAAAATTACCATAGTCTGCTGCTACTTATTCACGGGGTAATTAATTATCTCATAGCATCTTCAGTATGCAAATTCGCTGATATTTTAAATCATGATTTCAGTTGTTTCATTATGTTGGTGAATATAATACATTAGTTTTGATACTACTACATAGTAGCTAATGTTTAGCCTATAATTTTGCTAAAAACTATCATTTTAAGAAATGTTGTAAACAAAAAGGGTATTTTCAATTTTGCTTGGCATTTTTAATTTTTATTCATTTTTAAGACTCATTTTTTTTTTGTTAGTGTCCTTGTCGTTGGGTCTGAAACAAAATTAATTAGCTCATGTTTGTTGAATTTCATTGACGTTCCAAGACAATCTCTTCTCATTAATGTAAAATTAAACAAAAGATGGAATAATGTGAATCCCTTATATGAACCTGCACAGGGCCAGTGATCGTTCTCCTCAGAGTCCTTATATCTCATGTGTAAGAGGAAAATAAACAGTTTCACGGCAATTTTTAACCTACCCTAACCGAAATGTATTATAATACGAAATTGTGGCAAAACGAGATTTTGAAAATCGGCAGTTTGAAGCCTTTGAGAAACTGGACGCGACTCCAAAGAGCCAACTGTGTCTGTTATACATTTTTATTATAGTTAAAACATTTAATGTTATATGAAAACAATTTTTACATGATTGTTTCTGGAATAAAAGTAATCTTCGCTTGATGTATCGCTTGAGTATGACCCATATTGCAATTTAAAAATTTGGCCTTTTTTCAGAAGCCTTCCGTCAGATGATCTTTCATATAAAAAAATACCTTAAATTCTGCGTTTCTACCAACCAAACAAAATTTCCACTTACCCTATATATCTTCTATTTTCTGAGAACATTTTTTTCTCAGTTATATCTGATTTATATTCTCAATCTTTTGTGATATTTTCTCCGTTCTTTTTTTATATTCCGAAAAGTAAGTTAAGTTTAATTCGATAGAAAAAGACGTATGTATAGTAATAAATACTATTAAATATATTAATATATCGATAAATAAATAGTTATCTCCAAAATCGTAAAGGGTTGTGATTGATGCAATTTAATGATCTTACTTTAACCATTTGTAGTTTATGAGAGCAAGCAAATTTCGTAGTTTTGATAATTTACGAAGATATTGAAAAATAAAAGGAACTTTTGTTCATTTTCCAAAATTTTAATAATTTACAAAGATTTCAATTCTTAAAATCAACTTAAATCCTAAATTTCCGAAATAGTATTTTTCAGTCCTAATTTCGAACTTCTAAGCTCCGTTAATTCTAAATTCAAAATTCAATGACTTAATTTCTATTCCTAAGTATTTTAAAAATTTGTAAATTTAAAATATCCTATTGAAATTAGGATTTCGAAGTTACGACAGAAGACGCATAGTTAGCACTTAAAAACCAAAAACCGAAATGGAATAAATGGATTTTGTTGAGGTTAAAATTGGTAGTTTCAAAATCGTTTTAACCACACGATTTTGAAGTATTTCTAAATCACTAGTATTATTGTTAGCGGTCGATGCCCAAATGGAACTCATGTAGCTAAGATGCGAATTAATGAAAGAATAATAAAACATCCAAGCGATGCGCTCATCAATTAGTGATATAATTCGTTTTAGCGCAAACACATAAGGCCAAATAGTCTTCTTTAAATGCAAAACATGTTCTCTAAATTTTAAGGAGTCATCTAAGATGAGCCCTAAATATTTTGCTGCCTTTACTTGAATTATTTTGGTACATTCAAATAAAAAAAAATTGAGAAAGTTATCCGGAAATACCTTGTTTTGAAAAACTATATAATTCGTTTTAGTTAGATTGATTGACATTTGATTTGCTGTAAGCCAGTTTTTAATATTTAATAAGTCTTGCTTCATTAGAGCTAGCAACTCAATCGGATCTTCACAAGCATAGACCAGCGCCGCATCATCTGCATACAAAGTTAACGAGCCGTTTAACGTAATCTGAAATATATCATTGATATAAAAGATAAATGCGCATGGGCCCAGAAGAGAACCTTGCGGTACTCTTGCTTTAGATTTGAGATATGAACTTCTTTCGTTGTTTACAAAGGTGAATTGGGATCTTCCAGTGAAGTAGCTAACCAGAAGGGAAAGTGCCTTACCACAGATACCAATATTTCTAAGTTTTTGAATTAAGATATCATGTGATATTGAATCAAACGCTTTTTGTATATCAATAAGTAGAATGGATACATATAAATTGTTAGCAAGCGACGTGTAGACAGAATTCATGATGTAGCTAGCTGCCAGTTGAGTACTAGAATTTTTTACAAACCCAAACTGGTTTTTATGAATTATTTGGTTATGTTTGAAGAATTATTCTAATTGGGCTGGAATAAAAGATTCGAAAATTTTGGAAAATGAACTTAGGATGCAAATAGGCCTGTAGTTTGTAGGTTTGAGTTTATTGCCACTTTTAAATATGGAAATAACCTTCCCCAACTTCAAGGTATTAGGAAAATCGTCTGAATCTAATGCTCTATTGATAAGTTTTACTAAGTCTTGAATAATAATATTTTTTATTTTTAACAGCAATTTTAGGGATAAATTATCAGGCCCTTTAGCTGCTCGTTTATTCAAACTGAGTAGAATATTGTTTACGGTATCGAAATTAACGTACTTGAATTCGGAAAAATAAGAGACTTTATAATTTAAGTAATGCGAAAAATGAGGAATAACATTGGTAGTCGTTGGGTAATTCTGGTTAAAATTTGCAACATTTATAAAAAAATTGTTAAATATGTCAGCTACCATACGTGAGTCCTTAACAGGTGAATTTCCGACATTTGGGTCTTGAAGAATTATTTTACAGCTTGAATTGTTTGGTTTGTTTTGAAATACTAAATGATTCAGTACCTCCCAACATTTCCTAGGATTATCCTTTGTTTCAATCAATTGAGCATTGTAATATTGTTTCTTTAATTTAAATTTTGTATTGATAACTGAATTCCTGTAAACTTTAAATATTGATTTATAATGTTCGTTATTGCGATATTTTTTATATTTCACGTAGAAATAATCCCTAAGTTTGATTAGGTGAATAAAATTTTTCGTAATCCAACTATTTTCCTTGATGATTTTTTTACTGAGTGAGAGTGCTGAGCCACCATACTACCTAAGTATTTTACGAGATCCTTAAAGCTATCTTTACTAATATACTTTTTGTACAGTCTGAATGTTGTTTTCTGAATTAGAAACAATTTTAATATTAGCGGTTAATAATAACAGACGATGATCAAAACTGGGAACATTATGTTAAATAATATTTATAATGAAATATATTGGATATAATGTAGTCCAATATGGATGGATTGTCGGAAAAACGAGTAAAATAAAATGGGCTTTTATGGTTTAAGATTGCGCAACCGTTAATAGCAACTACTGAATTCAAACAAGTTGTATTCAAATCAGACTCGTTTAAAAGATTATAATATTGAGATCACCCATCAGGAAAATATTTTTTTTATTTAATAAAAGCTTTTCTAGTTCTGAAAAAAAAGTCTTATTTGACCAAGCTTTGGTTCTATATACTCCAGCTACATGAATCTTCAAGATTGGAAGGTATAATAGTCGAAAACTTGCATTCTCAATTGTTACAGAAACAAATTGAGTGGCCAAAATTGAATTATGTATAAAGATAGCGAGTCCCCCTCCCCTGTTATTCCCTCTACAACAGTGATACGCGTTGTAGTGTTCTAAGTTGTACAGCGGAACCTCATTGCTGTAAATAAACGTTTCATGCTAATGTAACTAAAAATTCTCGAATATCATCCAAATGTTCTCTTAACGATCTTCCATTAATAAGCAGAAATTTTATTGAATTTGAATTAGCTGAAGGTTCTGTTTGTAGGTGATAAAAAATATTTATGTTATCCGTAATATTTGGTGGCTGAAATGAATCCATTATTAATTAGAGAATTTTAACCTAAGAAAAAAAAAAAAAAAGATTGTAATCCAGTTAAGTCTTTCCCAGAACTAGCAAAGCAAACGAAACTCAACGTAAACGTATTACTAAATAAAACAAAAATAACCATAACAATAAAAAAAAAGAAAAACAAGAACTTCAATGAAATAGAAAAGAAATAAAGAAGAAAATGATAGGTACCTAATAAATACTATGTACAGAATAATGAAATAAATTCCAGTGAGGCGCTGCAAAATTATGATCCCTTAATGTTAAACTCCAAATTGCGATGAATCGGTGATAATTATCGGATTAGCATCATCAGATAACTTGGCAAATATGTGACCATTGAACCATACTTTGCTTATTTTGTTTTGTTTAACAAGTTTGCGACCTTGATATAGAAGATTCGAGTAAAATTTTGTTAAACGATGACTGATGTTAAGGCGCGATGTCGGGTCGTGATATTCTGGTAGAACTTGCTGTATGGTAATTGGACCTTTGCTGATTAGAGTTGATAACATAGCATTTTTGGTTGATTGCAGTTTAAATTTGATGAAAATGTGAGGTTTAACGATTTTATTGTTGCCTTGAAATGTTTTGATGAAGTGATTATCGATGTCATCCATTGCAAACTTAAAAATAATAGTTAAATTCTTTAGTATCTGGCTATATGAATCCATTACTGGATCCAATGTCATTGGAATATAGTTGTTGCATTATTTGTTGGTATGTTCCAGTTGTGACGAATGATCAGCTGTAATATGTTGTAGCTGCTGGATGGAGTGGTTCATCTTAGTGATTTTCCCGTCTATTTCCGACCAAGACGAGCAAATTGCGTTTAGCAGATCTTTTTGTGAGGGATCCTCAATATTTTTGAATGTATCAATCATTGAGGTGACCGACGTTCCATCTTCTTGCGTGAAAGTAATAGGTTGTTGTGTTGTACTTAACGGAGCCGTTAATTTAGGTGTTTTAGGATCCGCATCTTCCACTACCGTTTTTTTAATTCTTCTACCGTTGCCCATCATAAAGCTTTTGATAATGCGTTTGGAAACTAAGAACAAAATACTGTAAGGAAATAATTATTATTGATCAACTAATAATGTTAATCTTTAAGCTACAAAATTCCGTTAAAATTTTAAAAATGATGCAATGTTGCTACGGCTGCTTCTCAATAAAGATGGAATAACTGTCCGTGAAACAGCAACTGTTTTTTATCCAAATCAAACACCAGTTGACCGTTGCATTTTACACGTTGAGCGATATAAACGACACAAAATATGTGGAGATCAGTGTAAAATGAGATTTAGGCCACTCTTTCTGGTAAAGATTGGAACTGTTCACTGGTTGAATCACCCAAAACAAAATTATTAAACGCACACCAAATGAAAGAGTTTTTTTAGCACTTACTCACTATTTATAAACAACACGATTGTTATATATGTATATCTTTATACACCGTTTTCTTTTTAAACGAAACTGGAGTTGAATGTTTGCCTTATAAAAAATAAGAAGTTTTTTATTTTAGAAGCTTCAGGGCAAAATTATTAATTACAATCCAGGCGGAGGATTCCACACACCCGAATCTTCCTACTATCGATCTAAAATACAGCATAAATAAACCAAATAAGTATATGATTATGGATTGACTTCATAAATACATATAGGTACTAACCTTCGATTTCCGAAAAACCACAATCCAATCAACAACGAATAAAGTTAAATAAAAGCAAAATAATCTTTATAATAAGATTCCAAATATATTTACCTAACCAAAATCAAAAACAAACCGTACAAGTAGGGTATAAAGTTGGTGAAATGCGTTTGGCTGGGTTTAAACTGCTCAAACGGGGTTTAGCTGTGGTGCAGCGAAATACATATAAATAAAATATACAAAATACCATAATAAACAAAACTCTGGACAACCAAATAAAGTGCATACCCGAGTAACCAAAAATGGTGATCACAAAATTTTAGACCAATTTGTCACAAAAAAAGTTGACAATTTGGAACATATTTATGCGGGTATTTTGTGACAAAATGTACGTTGAATTTACCACAAAAAAAACAAAAAAAAAAAAATTTTAGTCACCAATTTGTCAAAAATGTACGTTCCTATTTGTCACAAAATAAGTTGACAATTTGGAGCTTATTTATGCGGGTATTTTGTGACAAAATGAATGTTGATGTTACCAACAAAACTAAAAAATTTTTAGTCACCAATTTGTCACAAAATGTAACTTCCTTTTTGTTACAAAAAAACTTGACAATTTGGAACATATTTATGCGGGTATTTTGTGACAAAATGAATGTTGATGTTACCAACAAAACTAAAAAATTTTTAGTCACCAATTTGTCACAAAATGTAACTTTCTTTTTGTCACAGAAAAAGTTGACAATTTGGAACATATTTATGCGGGTATTTTGTGACAAAATATATGTTCATTTTATTCCCCAACAAAAAAAAAAGATTTTGATCATTTTTGATTTGGTGAATTTATAATTCGCTAAGTCACTACGTTCTTGCCTCATACTTTTTTTTTTTTTTTTTTTTTTTTTTTTTTTTATTTTTTTTTTATAAATTTTTTAATTGGGTGCAGAGCGGACTTATTAACGGTCCTAGCTCCTTGTAACTGTCAGAGCTTCTGCACCCAATGCGCGATCCTGCAACTAAAGATTAATAGCTACCTTAAATTTATTCATTTTATATTCCTTTGGAAAATTGAAATGTAATAGCGAATTCCACTTTTTTGATGTTCGGTGTATAAATTCGCGCTTGATTTCTTCAGTTCGAGGTTTCGGGAGCTTCACCGTAAACCTATGTGCATTGGTTGTTCCTCTTGTTACTCTTGTTGTTGTAACGAATGGTGGTATTTTCTCCGATAGTTCTGCAGAACATTTACCATGTAAGCATCTGTAGAAGACGCAGAGTTCTGCAACATCTCTGCGATGCTGTAAGCTGCACTCTAAGAAATTTGAGTAAATCTAAACCTATATTCAACATAATTTGCTTTAATTATTGCAGAAATTTGTTTACATTAAATGTTGTATTGCTTTTTTGCTATTAATATATAACTTTTTGTTGAAATTTAGTAAGTTTTTGCTAATAAATAAATATAAAAATGTTCAGAATTGAACAGTTACCTAAAAACCAACAAAGATTTTCAACTCAGATTTAATTTTCAACAACGTTCTCATTAAAAATAATTTTGTGATTAATTTCCAACCACAATTGCTGAAAATTCAACAAAACTCTGATATTTAACAGTTATAACAGTTATCTTTACTAAAATTTCGTCGTAAATTCAAGCATTTTTTCATATTTTCTTGTGCAGTAGTCCTTTAACACCGCAGACGCAGTGATATATAAAATATAAAAATAAATTTAGATGTTGAAATTTTATTTTAATACTTGAATAATTATTATAAAACGTAAGTATTCGTATATTTTTATTATTATTTATTAAAAATAGTGAAAAATAGTACATATTTTTGGTTAATATTAAACAAACCGCAATTTGTTGATATTTAGTCATTTTAACATTCATTTGTAATTGCATTCCTCTTCTTTGTGAAATAGAGACGCGCACGTAGCAATTCTAAGTAGTGAATATAAGTAATTTCATAGTGTTTCTGAAAAATAGTAGAAATGTTTTTTGTTTGTTGGATTTGTCAAAACAAAACTAAATCATTAGTGTTATACAATAAACATGTGTATGTGCACCGAGGAATGAAAAATGTGCAATTTAACTGTTTGTGGTCATATTGTTTAAAACGTTTTTCAAATTATGTTGCGTACAAAGTTCATTAGCATAGAATGCATTCCACTTTAATAAGCAAAAAAAGGAATGTTGACTCTATAAAAATAAATTCGCAATTAAACCAGCAGTGTAATTTTAAGTGTAATTTATGTGAAATTGAAATAAATAATTTTACTCACATCACACACCACATGAGAAATCATTTAAGAGCAAAAGAAGTTATACAATGCCTAGCCCACAACTGCAATATGTATTTTAAAAACTCGATAAATTTTCGGGTACATTGCTTTAGATATCATAAAGTGGAAAACAACAAGACACAAGCCCTCAACGAAATTCAAACTATTCAGGAAAGTTTTAGTGAGACTAACAATGATTTTAATTTTATAAACGAGACAGCATATTATTCTGAGAATAATAGCTTTTACTTATTATTTAATAATCTTAAATTCAAATATAAAGTGTCAATCGAAGGATTAAATTTTTTATATAACGAATTATTCACTATTTCTGAAAAATATTCTGAAAATTTATATAGACAAATCGAATCTATTACAGTAGATACAAACGGTTTTACTAAACTTGAAAAAGTTCTATCTGTTTTTAGAAATTCATCTAAAACAAATGAACTTAGATTATTCAAAAATAATTTTTCCCGCGTTAAGTATACCGAAAGTAGAACTGAATATGTGCCACCTAAAAAAATTGATTTGGGAAGAAATAACTATCACAATGCATGCCATTTTTATTATATTTCAATATTAAGTACTTTAAAGGTGTTGATGAAAGATAATAAATTTGAGGAGGATAGCAAAGCATGCTTGGATTACAATAATGATTCAGCTTATAAAAGAAATCTATTTTTTTCCAACGGTGAAACGAAAATTGAACTAATTTTGTTCGAAGATGCATTTGAGATTTGTAATCCGTTAGGCTCATCGAAGAACAAGCATAAAATGGTTGGAGTATACATGTCTGTTGGCAATATAAATAAAAAGCATAGGAGTCAAATCAATAATATTCAATTAGTATTATTGTGTAAAGAAATTCATGTAAAATATTTTGGCTTTGGGAAAATATTAGATCCTCTTATAAAGGATTTGAAAATTTTGGAAAATAAAGGAATTGAAGTAAATAATCTTAAAGAGAAAGATTCAACTCGTACATTATTTGGTTCGATTATCGCGATGGTTGGAGATAATCTTGGCAGCCACCAAATAGGTGGACTGATAGAAAATTTTAGTACATCGGAATATTTTTGTAGATATTGTATTTATGACAGAACTTCGTTGCAAAACTTTAACATGAACATTCCAGAACTAAGAACGCCTGAAAACTTTAATATAATAATTGAAAACTTATTAACTTCGGATGCTGCAGCTATAAATGGTGTAAAACAAAATTCTGTACTAAACGAGTTGCACCATTACCATACATGTGCCCCTGGATTACCACCATGCATTGGGCATGACTTATTTGAAGGTATTATTCCCTACGACTTAATGGAAATCATAAAATATTTTCACAATCGTGATATAGTTCGTATTGATTATATAAATTGGTATTTGGCTGCACTAAGGAAAAAATTTAAATTGTCACTTTCTTTTCCTAAAATTGATTTACAAAAAAACAAAATAATTGGAAAAGCTTATGAAATATGGAATATTTTAATCCTATTGCCGCATATAATGTTAGGTCAGATAGAAAATTTTGAAAACAATGTGTGGAAATTTTTCTGTTCAATGGTTGAAATGTGTCGAATAATTTGTGCTTCAGAAATTTCCGTAAGTCAAATATCATTGTTAACTTATTATGTTGACAGTTATTTCGAACACCGAATAGAGTCGTTTCCTCTATTAAAACTGCGTCCAAAACATCATTACATTACACACTATCCTGATTTAATTCGAAAACTTGGACCGCTTAGAGGACTATGGACCATGGCGTTCGAGCAAAAACATCAATATTTTAAACAAATTTCAAAAAGAACTAAAAATTTCATAAATATAACTTATTCGCTGGCAAAAAATCATCAAGAATTTCAAACCACCATCGCTGGAGAACGTTTTAAATCTATTATAGTGGCAGACGACGTTACGAGATTTTCAAAAAATGATTTTAATGTGAAAATACCGAACGAGTACATTTTTGTGACAAAAAAAATTTCAATTTTCAATACGACATATAAGGAACATGATAGCGTGCTTACAATGCAGAATGAACAAGGCGAAATAGAAATTTTAAATATTGAAGCTATTTTTATAAATTCTTCATACGAAGCTGCAGTTCTATATGGCTCTGTAAAAATTTTCTGGTATAATCAATATACGACATTATATGAAAACAGTAACTCCAAATTGAGCTATAAAAGTTTCCATTTAGATCAGCTGTTATTAAAAAAGCCAGTGGATTTGTTAATGAAAGATAATAAATACTATTTTTCACCTTATAACACTTTTATTGAAAAATATTAACGAAAATTTGGAATGATTTAACAATCGAACCTTATAGTCTTTAATGTAATTTACGTTTATTTATTTTATGTAGTTTTGTATTTAAAAAATGTCCAAATTGCCGTTCGAAGTATGCTCTGGTGACCGGACTATAAAAAAAACCTTTCTGTCATATCCATCAATTACAGATGTTATAAATAAAGGTAATTATTTTTAATAATGCTTTTTAAAATGATTAATATAAATATATTTTATAATTTTAGCAAATTCATTAGGTTTGCAAGGGACCAACCTAGTTCTAGAAAAAACAGGTTCTGAAATAGCAGAAGATGATATTTTAGAATACTACGTGAGCCAAAAGGATATGCTTTTCATACTACTAAAATTTGACGAAAAATGGATGCCACAAACTTCTATTACTAATGTTAATACAAACTTCAGTAGCTCTGGTGGTAATACCTCTGAAGATCGGATAGAATTGTGCGAGATATACGGTGAAAATGAACCATTTCTCATTATCCCACAAATAAATAGTACCTTAAATGCAGAACGTGCCTACGAACATATACAATTACAATCATCGTCTCCCAGTGGTTCTGATATATCGGTAGCTACTACGTTAAGTGTTAGTAGTACAGCACTATCATCATCATCTTCGACAAACCATAGTGAAGCCACAAAACTTTTTAAAAACTTCAAAGTTCCCTGGAGCAAAATGCCAAAAGACATTGTGCAAGCAATTGAAAAAAAGCAAAAACTAGGCAATAGATTAAGCGCGTTCATTAATTATGAACGCGAATCGAAATAATTATTTAAATAATATTTCCAGAATGCGAGGAAGTGACTTGATGAGGATGCATATAAAAAAACGGAAAGAAGCAAATGCCTTGATGGAAGCGGTCACAAATTGGCAACCGACTATTGTTGAGACAACTGAGGGTCTCTCAGGTTTCCAAAAAAAGGAATACTTATTAAACCTATATCCTTCAAATAAAGACATGGAAAATAATCATCAAACTGTAGTGGGTCGATCATATACGATACGTTCGCTTTGCAAAGGCAATTTTTTAATGGATCAGGAGAATATCCATCAATAAATTCCATCAAAGAAAATTGGCCCTATATTTTCAACAAAACTTGCCTCCATAATCATTTTATGGAGTTAACCGGGGTAAAGGAATCCAGACTACAAAATAACAACGAAAATGAAAAATACAAAATAGCTCAATTTTTTAAGTCATCTAAAATGGAATTTGTAAAAACAATTTTATCTGTTGTTAACGAAGTAACTTTAATTCGGGTCATAGCTGCTTACTTCAAGGAGGACGCGGGGTATCTGTTTAGACATTACCAGGTAAATGATAATTATTATTTCTTTTGGCAGATAAAACTTTTATTTAACAAAGTGACTTTTATTTTATTTTATAGTTGGGTTCCACAATGGATACAATCGTACAATCAATTCCGACAGCTGGTCCTTGGATTGCAATAACTGGTAAGATTTTTCATATTTTGATACCATCTTGTGCTCATATCTGATTTGTTGTTTTTTCTAGATTCAACTTTGGATTCTCAAATCGCTTTCATTTTCATCGAAAATATACAAATAAGTTGTACTAACAATTTTACATTATTTGGATTAATATTAGAGGTTTTGTGTTATTATTTTATTTTTAACATACAGTATGCAAAGTGTATGTCGCAAACATTGGATTTTTTAGTCCGTTATTTATTAAAATATTACCCGCCTAAACCTCGAGGACCAAAAAAGACTTTGTACAATATGTCTAAAATCTGTAATTTAGTTCGCAAACTAGACGAACTTCCAGACAAACACTAAAACTAAACATTAAATCAAAATTTATAATTTTTATTTAATTTTTGTTAATGAAATATTATTAAGAAACAGTTATATTGTTTAGAAATTTAATTTGCCTCTAATTAATATTTGGTATTTTAATATTAATAATTTAAATTTTATTTTTACTATATTATCATTTTAAAATTTATAATTTATTATTTAAAATTAATTTTATAAAATAAATATGAATTATTTTAAAACCAATCAAATTTTTGTACTTAATTTATGTGTTCGACACCGAAGGCGCTCTTTTCTAGTTGAAAAGTAAACCAGAATTCAGCAAATGTTTACGTAAATTTCAACTACCTAGTAATTAAAATTAAATAAATTGTTGAAAATTACTATTAACAGTAATAAACAGTTTATTAAAATTCAGCAGAAATTAAGCATAAAAAAGTTTAATATTATTATGCTTCGTGTTAAAAATCGTATTAATATTGTTTAAATTTTAGTTTAGAATTCAACATGTTTAAATATCCTACAGTTATTGAAGGTAACCTGTTATGATACAATCAATTATTGAAGTAAAATTAAACGAATATTTCTTAGAGTGTGTCTAGTTCTTGAGTAAGTCTGGGATTCCGTATTATTCTGATAGCGCGGCGTTGAACCCTGTCCAATAAGCGGAGGGTGGTACCAGACGCACCTCCCCAAACTTGACAGCAATACTCTATACATGGTCGGATGAAGGTTTTATATATCTGGAGAACTTGATACGATTTGAAAAACCTTCTGCATCGATTCAGGAACCCGAGTTTTTTTGAAGCTGATTTAGCCAATGCAAGCAGTCGAATTGAGTCGCGACCCACAAGGATATGGTTTTTTACCACAAATGGGTAGTCGTTGCGACTTTTTTTACGTGAGAATGTGCATATTTGTGTCTTTTTTTCGTTAAATGTATTAACGTTCATACTTAATGTATGAAGTTGGAGTTTTATTTTTGTAGTTTGTGTTTGGTCGTTGCTACCTGAGTACCTGATGAGTAAACCAAACTGTTTGTTTGTGCGAGCTTATCTGTACGAAACCAAACTACCACATAGAAAACTCAAGGAAAGTTTTCATTTTTTAGAGTCGAGACATTTTGTATTGACTCTCGGGTTAAAGTACGGGGGGGATCTGATATTTCTACATTTTTGGTAGATATTTTTTTTAAAATAAATAAAAATATCAAATAAACCATACAATGGAGTATTTTTTACAAAATTATTTCAGTAGGGTCATAAAAAATTTTCTTACGCATAATTGCATCAATAAACCAACAAATATCCACAAAATTGTTGTTAATTAAGTGACATTATAAAAAAACTATCGAATTTGTGGTTATAATTTCAACAAATAGTTCGTAATTAGTTCCACAGTTAAACCACCAATTATTCAGAAAATATCGAGAAATATTTTACTTTATTATCATAAAAAAACTGTCGAATTTGTGACTAAATTTTCAACAAATATTTCAAAAATATTCCACCAAAAACCGACAAATTTGATTTACAAAATGTTCGTTTACGCGTGACAATCGGCGTCAACCCTATCAACCATTTTTCATCCATATTGTGACAACTTTTTGTCACATTTTTTTCCACCAATCACCATTTTATGTGAAATATTTGTCGCTTTTTTGTGACATGTGGTTACTCGGGTACCATAAAGAAAGTTTCATGCGGTATTAAATTCGCTGCGACGGCATTCCTTATTTTTGGGAGAACAATAATAAAAATCGCAAAGACAGACGAAGGAGCTAAATGGCGCAGATTTAAGCCAAGCTGTAAGCTACATGCATACCGTAGCAGAAATCGGAAACGTATGATAGCGTGCCGTAAACTAATTTACCGAATTACGGAATATTTAACGGATGGTGTTCAAGGTTGACGAGGACAGCCTCGCAGCACACTTGGGTTTCCATACATGTAATAAATCTATCTTGTTATAACCATATTTCTTTTATTTACTGTTATATTAATAATTTTGTTTGAATTTTTTTGTTGGTTTATATCCACCTAACTAACTATTTACCGTTATATAGTTGTGTTAATCTTTTGGCGGTCGAAGTTTTCCTATTTTTTTCAGTTTAGCCAGTGCAGGTTGGTGAGACGCAAAGCTCTGGGTACACCGGATCGTCGCATCAAGTGGCGTTACTTCCACTCATAGCGGACGGAAGGCCGAAACATACACATCCATACCCGACAAACAATCTCAATATTTAGTACTGAAAAATCACTGATGAGCGACTGGAGGACCGAACTGTGGCAGACTTGACTTTCCTCAAGTACTGTAAAAAACCCGAGTTTTGGAACACCTTGGGGGCTCTAATGTCTGAACGAGGACCGTAGGTTATTTTACGGTCAAATTGCCGACAATTTGTAAGTGACATTCTCCGTAAATAAACAGTTATGTTCCAATGAACTAGTAAATATGCTAACTAGTCATATTCTATAACATTCCATTCCCGCGCATATAACATATCAAGTAAAGTCGTTGAACAACAAAAATGTAGAATTAACAAGAATCAACAAGTCTAAACAAGATAACATATTGAAAATGCATCGTTGCAATAATTAGACACTTAAATAAGAATAATCATTTTATTAGAAATTATATTTTTTAAGTTTAGTTTTAAGATCTAACTCAATGTAATAAGACGGAAAAAATAAAATTGTGAAAATAAATAATTTTTTTTATGTTTTAATCCGCCTTCGAAATATAATTGGCGCAGCCGTACGGCAAAGTGAAAGTTCAAGTGTATTGTGTTAAGTGCATAAAAACAGCGAATAAAAACTGTTTATAAGAGTGAATCCGTGGAAATAATTCGAATAATTATTTCAACTTTTTTTTTTGTGACATTTAAAATTTGTGACAATTTTAAAAATAAGAAAAAAGTGACATCCTAGGCTGAAGGTGAAAACACCGCCGAGAGGAGTTGTGATTCCGCCAATAAACACACACCACTGCTACACTTTGGGACCGAAACCATCCACGACAGCAAAACAAGGTAAGAGTTTAATTTTATTTTATAATAAATTTTGTTTTTGCCAAAATCGTGCACTACTAGATAGACACGATAAATTAGAAATTTAATCACAACAAGTGCATACTACAAGATAGGTGTAGGAAAGTGATAGAATTTTGTGGGAAACGTCAACCGTCGCGCACTATAAGATAGACGCGAAAAGACGAATATTTCAATCTCCCAGTGCTAGGTCAAGGTAGACAAAATTTTTCGTAACAAGAAAAACTGCACGAGAGAAAAGAAAAATCTTGAATACTTTATAGCTAATCGAGGTATAAAGTTAATAGAAAAAGAAACTCGTGAAGAGATGAACGAGGAACAATCACAAAAGTTAAATGAGCAACTGGCAGCGATAACAAACCAGTTAGCTAACCTGATTCAGAAGAATACTGAACAGGATCAGGTACTGCAGTACCTCAGCCTAAAGGTTGAGGCACCACCAGCCCCTAATCCCAAGGAAGAAACGGGAGAGAATCGAACAGTTTTCGATATATTCCGAATTCCTGACCCTATCAAGTCGATTCCTTCTTTCGACGGTAATAAAAAACAGGTGACCTCGTGGTTGAAAACAGCCGAGGAAACACTGAATTTATTTGCTCAAATAGTCCCTCAGGCACAATTTCAAGTTTATGTACAAGCTGTGAGGAACAAAATAGAAGGTAAGGCAAAGGATATATTATGCCTTGCAGGAGACCCTGGTTCATTCCAGGAAATAAAAGAAATACTGCTCGAAGCCTTAGGCGATAAGCAGGAACTCGCGTATTATAAGTCCCAGCTATGGGCAAATAAGCAAAACGAAACAATGACAATTCACAGTTTCTATAATCGGACGAAGGAGATCGTCCAAAATATTAAAACGCTTGCGAAACAAAAAGAAGTGTATAATACCTCATGGCAAGCGATTTGCACTTTTATTGAAGAGGATGCACTTGCAGCATTCATTTCCGGCTTAAGAAAGCCATATTTCGGTTATGCCCAAGCGGCAAAACCCAAGAACATTGAGGAAGCATACGCTTTCCTCTGTAAGTTCAACTCAAACGAGATAATTTCAAATAATTCTCACAAGAATAATCAAGGTCCGTCCATTCAAAATAAAACTAACCAAAATTTCCAAAAGCCTAAAGAATGGAACTCTAATAACCATAATTTTCAAAAACAAAAAGACTGGAACTCAAACAACCAAAATTTCAAAAAACCAGGTTCAGTTAGAGAACAGGCTATTCCCATGGATGTAGATGTTTCTATGAGATCTAGAAACACATTCAACAAGAAAATGGTGTACAATCACGAAGTTAGTTCAAACAATGAGGAACATGAAATTGAAAATTTAAATTTAGAGGAACCATCAACGGAACTCGAAGTAAATTTTCAAGCGGATCCAGAATCGGATACGGAAGATTAAACTTCCTACCGTATCTCAAATGCCACAATAAACAAACTAACCAAAAAATTACTCTATTGTTAGATACGGGCGCTAACAAAAACATTATTAAGCCCAATATTATACCCAATCAGCTCCTAGAATTACAAAACACTTCGGTGAGAAACATTCTTGGAATTCATAAATTAAATAAAAAAGGAAAAATTAATTTAATAAGTAAAAGTTTACCCCCTCAAACGTACTATGAATTAGATTTTCATAGATTTTTTGACGGTATTCTAGGATCAGAATCAATGGCTAAAATGAATGCCAACATTGATTATGGATCAAACACCATTTCCCTAAACGATCAAAAATTTAATTTTTACCGTTATTATCCAGCAGAAAATTTTTATCACCATACAGTCACGTTCGAAACCTCAGAGAACGGCGAATGGGTTGTACCAGAGTATGGTAGAGTAAATAATAAAATTACCATCCAACCTGGTCTTTACAAGGCCACTAACCTCAAAACAACAGTTAGAGTTTTAACAAGTGAGCCCATACCACCAAAAGCATTACCGAAACTCAAGTTGAAAATTAACAACTTCGAGACGATAAAACCTATACCTATTTTTGGTAATGATCCAATCAAAGAGGAAGATATTAGGAAGATAATTAGGATAGAACATCTCAGTGATAATGAAAGAAAAGCTCTCCTCAACACTATTTACAATAACCAAGCAGTACTGTTGAAACCAAATGAAAAACTATCAGCAACAACAGGAATTAAACACACAATTTTTACATGCGATGAAGCACCCGTATATACAAAAACGTACAGATACCCACACCATTTTAAAGCGGATGTGGAAGAACAAATTCAAGAAATGCTGAATAACGGCATTATCCGTCATTCCAAAAGCCCTTACTCGGCACCAATTTGGGTGGTCCCCAAGAAAATGGATGCCTCCGGGAAAAGAAAAATAAGAGTTGTCATAGATTATAGAAAATTAAATGAAAAAACGATCGATGACAAATTCCCAATTCCTCAAATTGAGGAAATATTAGATAGTTTAGGAAAATCCACTTATTTTTCAACTATAGATCTAAAGTCTGGCTTCCACCAGATTCTAATGGACGAAAAGTCGCAAGCCAAAACAGCCTTTTCGTCAGACAAAGGACACTTTGAGTTCTGTAGGATGCCATTTGGTTTAAAGAATGGTCCGGCGACATTCCAGCGCGCCATGAACAATGTCCTACAGGGACTAGTAGGCAAAATATGTCATGTATACCTTGACGACATCGTCGTTGTAGGGGAAAATTTGAAGACTCATTTAAATAATCTAAACATTATTCTAAAAAGACTCTCAGAATTCAACCTTAAGATTCAACTCGACAAGTGCGAATTTCTGAAACGAGAGACTGAATTTTTAGGACACATAATAACCCAGGATGGTGTAAAACCAAACAGGGAGAAAGTACAGAAAATATTAGACTGGCCACTACCCAGAAACCAAAAAGAAATTAAACAATTTTTGGGACTTTCTGGTTATTACAGAAGATTTATAAAGGACTATTCCAAAATTGCAAGAAACATGACAAAGTATTTGAAGAAAGACATACCATTAAACATGGCAGACCCCGATTATGTTAAATCATTCGAAACGCTTAAAAACACCATAGCAACCGATCAAATACTGACGTATCCCGATTTCACACAACCCTTCATCCTAACAACGGATGCTTCGGATTATGCAGTGGGCGCAGTCCTCTCACAGATTCAAAACAAAGTTGAAAAACCTATAGCGTTCGCTTCACGAACATTAAATTCTACGGAAATGAGATACGCAACCAACGAAAAAGAGGCTTTAGCGATAATATGGGCCGTAAAGAAATATCAGCCATACCTGTACGGAGGCAAATTTACATTGGTAACAGACCATAAACCTTTAACTTTTATTAAGTCATCAGAAAAAAACTCTAAAATTCTAAGATGGAGGCTCGAGTTAGACAACTATGACTACGAAGTAAAATACAAAGAAGGGAAAGCAAACGTTGTGGCGGATGCTCTAAGCAGAATGCCAACTACAGATGAAATGAGAGAACTAAATTCAAATGAGGTTGAGAATAACACTTCACGTGAATCTCAGAGAACTCAAGGAAATACTTCGGATGAATTAGAAACAATTCATTCGGCAAGCACCTCAGATGACTATTTCATCCACTTCGCGGATAGACCTATCAATTATTACAGAAACCAACTTATTTTCAGGCTTTCAGAGAATATCGATACAATCATTTCAGAAAATATTTTTCCAAATTTTAAAAGAATCATTATCGCACGTAAATCCTTTGAACAAGAGGATATAACCAACTTCATGAAAACGTATCACAATGGTAAACAATCTGCAATTCTATCCCCAGAAAGTTTATACCATAAAATCCAAGTGTCTTTTAGACAAAACTTTTCACAGAAAAGCCATTTTGTTTTTGTTACAAAAATGGTTGAAGACGTTAAAAATGAGAATCGGCAAGATGCCATAATAGTTAAAGAACATGAAAGAGCACACAGGGGCATCAAAGAAGTCGAGAACCAATTAAGACGATCATATTTCTTCCCAAAAATGGGCAACAAAATCAAAAATCACATCAATGCATGTACCATCTGCAATATTCATAAATATGATCGCAAACCATATAATATAAAAATCTCACCACGACCGGTTACTGAAAAACCATTAGAGCGGATTCATATTGACATTTTCAGTATTAATAAAATTAGTTTCCTATCAATAATTGATTCCTTTTCTAAGCATCTACAAATGGTTCCAATTAATACCAAAAACGTAACAGATGTAACTAATGCTCTGAATAAATATTTCACGCTTTTTGGAATACCAAATTGCATTATTTCCGATCACGAAACAACCTTTCAATCAGGGCAATTCAAACAATACCTAAATAACCTAAATATCAAAATTGAATATGCATCTTCCTCGGAGTCTAATGGACAAATAGAAAAGACACATGCAACAGTGATCGAAATATTTAATACAAACAAACATAAATTAACGAACACAGATACTTCAGCTGCCATAGAATTGTCAGTTGCCCTATACAATAATTCCGTTCATTCCGCAACTAAGTTTACTCCAAATGAAGTAATATTTAACCAAAATAACTTCATAAACCCGATCGAAATTCAAGCACAAGCTAACAATATTTTCCAAATGGTCAACAATAATTTAAATAAAACAGTTAGAAAAATGGAAAAACAAAACGAAATAAAGGAAGAACCACCTAAATTAGTAGAAAATCAGATAGTATTTATAAAACCGAATATAAGGACGAAAGCTCAACCAAGAGCAATCGAAACTCAAATCCAAAAAGTAACGTCCAAAACATTTCAAACAAATAGAAATATAAAGAGAAATAAAAACAAAATAAAAAGAATAAAAGAAAATAATTAAAAATTAATTTTTACCATTTCAGGAAATTCTTATTTTTAATCTATTCATTGGAAATTATAAATTTATTATTGGTATATAAAAATTTAATTGAAAAAAATGTGTAAGAAAATGTATTTAATATCAATGTTAGTAATATTAATTTTGGTTTTTCAATATAACAATGCTCAAAAATTAGAAATTAGAAACTTAAATGAAGACCCTTTATTATTAATAAAAACAAACGAATGTAAAATACAAGTGGGAATTGTAAAAATTATACACCCGATCAATCTAACTAGTTTACAGTTAACAGTAGAATCAATCAATAAATTCATTTCTAACAAATTAGATATTAAGGATGATAAATTAGAATTATATAACATTATAAAAGAAAAATGTAAAAAATTAGATAATAACTTGCAACAAATAAAACCATTAAAACGAAATAGACAAAAACGTTGGGACGCCTTAGGCACAGCATGGAAATGGCTTGCTGGAAGTCCAGATGCGACAGACTTGAGAATTCTGACAACAACAGCAAACGACTTAATAGAGAACAATAATGAACAATTCCGAATAAATAAGCAAATAAACGAGAGGATACATATGGTAACAGATACCGTAAACAGAGCAATGACAAATACCAATATGGTTAACAAAATAATCATCACCGAGATGGAAATGATTACGACGATCATCAATATCGACACAATCAACGCTATACTAGAAGATATCCAAGATGCTATCATCAGGACGAAGGTTGGATTGCCAAGCAATAAAATTCTGTCATTAAAAGAACTAATGATAGTAAAAAACCTAATGGTCACACAAGGCGTCAAGATTACACTACCAGAAGAAGCATTGCAATATGTAGTACCAAAAATAGCAGCAAACGAAGAAACACTACTGTTCATATTAGAGGTGCCAAAATTGGAAAATGAAACATCGGTAGCAGTACTGGTCGTACCATTAACAATCAACGACACAGTAATTAAGGAATACCCTCAACACCTGATAAAAACAAATCGGGAATTATTTACAACAACAAATTATAAGAACTTCGTCCAGAAACACGCAGAAATCAAGGGATTCGAAGACGACTGCATCAAACCTCTGGTGATGGGGACAAAAAGTTTATGCAACGTGACGGCAAAAACAGAAACGACTATACATTTCATCACGGAAGATAAAATCCTAATAGACAATGCAAAAGATGAGATATTGTCATCGGATTGTGGACCAAACAATCGCACGTTGACAGGCAATTTCCTAATAACATTTTGGAATTGCACGATAATATTGAAAGATAAGAAATTCCAATCGTTCCAAATAAGAAGCGAAACACAGGAAATACAAGGAGCGCTACATAACCTTCAAGCTACTCGACAACTGGTTAAAACTGTCAATATCGATCTAATTGAACAACAAAACCTGCAAAATAGAAAACAAATAGCGAAAATATACACGAAACAAACAGACCATCAATATTGGATATGGTCCTTATCAGGAGGAATATCCGTATCATCAATCGGTATAATAATATTAGTCATCTACATCTGTATCAACACGCGTCAACAAGTCACAAAAGTGGAAATAAGGGATGTAAACAAGCTAAATTCAACGCCAACGAACGAAAATAGCCACTCGCATTATTCGGATTTACTGGCAAAACTGGGCATTAAAGCTAAGGACGAGGACGCCCTTTCTCTACCCCCGGGAGGAGTTATGTTCCAATGAACTAGTAAATATGCTAACTAGTCATATTCTATAACATTCCATTCCCGCGCATATAACATATCAAGTAAAGTCGTTGAACAACAAAAATGTAGAATTAACAAGAATCAACAAGTCTAAACAAGATAACATATTGAAAATGCATCGTTGCAATAATTAGACACTTAAATAAGAATAATCATTTTATTAGAAATTATATTTTTTAAGTTTAGTTTTAAGATCTAACTCAATGTAATAAGACGGAAAAAATAAAATTGTGAAAATAAATAATTTTTTTTATGTTTTAATCCGCCTTCGAAATATAATTAAACTGTTATTTTGGACTGAACACGTCCAATCGGGCAAAAATGATAAAAAATATCATGATATTTTAGACACTCTAACTTTATTCCGTAATACTGTACGTCAAACCCGATTGAACAGCCAAAATGTATAAAAACATGATAAATTGATTTTAAATGTCAATTTGTTTTGATGCGTTTTCAAACCACAATAAAATCGATATCGTCAATTTTTGAATTCAATTTTCTTATTTATAAATTGAATTTACATATTTTTTATCATTTTAAATATTTATTTCTAATAAAGATTATATTTTAAGATTGCACACAAGTAACTGAAAATATCAAATCAAAATTTATTTCTTCTGACAGCTAGAACTGAAAAAAGCTTGATTTTTTTCGTGATAAATGAGCGCGTTTCATGGCAAACGCGATAAAAAAATCATGATATTTTTTATCATTTTTCCTCGATTGAACACAAGGCGTGTAGGTATCAGATACCATTATACAGTCCTTTCTCCCCTAATACGTAAGCGAAATTGTTGGATATAAAACCGTGCAATAGTCGAACATTTACTTGCGAAATTTGCCGTAAATTAACCATCAATTTGTGTATCAGGTAATATTCTACAGTCCCTTTGCCGTTAATATGTTAGTGAAAGTGTCGGATAAAAACCCGTCCAAATGTCGAGCTTTCATATGTGAAATTTGCCGTAAATGAACCATCCCTTTGTGTGAATAGGTAACATTCTACAGTCTCCTTGTCGCTAACATGCTAATAAAATAGTCGGATAAAACACCGTCCAATTGACGAACATTTGCAAGTGAAATATATATTGTTTATAGACAAATATATTATTTTTAATAGCATTCCAATATTTACGACTTGGTGAGCCAGTGAAATAAAGGAGCCACCTACTCATAACATGTGACTTCTGGATGTCTGTTAATTTTGAATGTAGATGATTTAAAACAAAATAAACTATGAGGATTTCAGAGTTTAATAAATTTTAGTTTATTTTAAAGTAGTACCTAGTGATAATTAACAAATTAGGCCTGGGTTTTCAGAATAACGGAGGAACCTACTTAGGCAGATTTCCAGAAAATTTAACCACCCAGCAAACAGTTAGTTTAGAAATTGTGTTGTCTTAATTCTTGTCACCTTAAATCACAGGAACTTCAGGTCGGACTTCGCACTTTAGAAACTAATTAGTGTCTTATTATTTTGATTTAGGTTACTGGTGGCGTTAATTGTAATTCATTACAGTTCAGCACCCAACACACATCAAACATCTATAACCTTAGTGACAGGTCCGCGGAAATGCTCCTTTCATAATAGCAGTTATGCTAAACTGTATTTTCAGTTGCGAGAGTAATCAGTATGGCGGAAATTATTTGAATAAGTAGCTGATATTAATTATATTTATTATGTTAGGTCGTCTATGAGCTACTATTTTATAAGTTTAAGTGAAATATAAAATAACAATGAAGCTATTTTCAGAATTTCACTGAAATCTGGCCCAGCAAACTAATAAACGTTATTTCAGAATGCTGTTGTTAGTCTAATAAAATACAAAAGTAGATTTAGGCCAAAATTATCTGAGACGATTCGGGATTCTGAAGCAGCCAAAGAAATCAGGCACTAATATTAACATTAAAGTTGTGTAGCACTTAAAAATTAATTTATAACAGGTTTGTAGGTGTGTTGAATTGGTTGCGAATATGAAGAGTTATTTAAAAATCAAGTAATCAATTAAAAACGGCCGGAGGAAGTAAGGTAGTGAGAAATATGCAAGGTGTAGGTAATTGATAACTAATTAATATTGACTTTAGGATGCCAAGGATAGAAAGCAGTTTTTAGAAAAAATGTAGCAAAATAAGAAATGTAGAAAAAATGTAACTACTAACAATTGACCGCCAAGGTGTTTGTAACCGGGTCAACCTCAATCGTATACTAACAATCCTAACCAATCCTTCCAAGTAAATGTAAAAAAGGGTGTACAGTGGGTCTGGCGTCAACAATTTTTAGAATTACCGGTAGATCCTGCTAAAAGCTTGCGGCCGCACATTCAGAATCAATCAACCATTTTGCTCCTAAGCCAGCTTAATTCAAATATAACCATTGGTTTTAGTCGATACCTTCCGGCTGTATTTTAAAACAACAAACACTCTAAATCAAATAAACCTGAATAATTTTTCAATTTGAATAACTTTCGTACTGCCTTTAGCAATATTTTTAGAACGACCTGTCATTTTGCTACTTTCAACGGGTATATAGTTAATAAACGGTAATGCAAAAATTCCTTCTTAATTTTAACACCCGTTAAAAGCTTGTTCGCTTCTTCGTGATATTTTAATATTCCAGCACAATAAATCATCCGCCTATAAATGTAATCATCACCTGTTTTAATTTCGCAAACGTGTCGTCCCGCATATTTTTAAACAAAAAGAAAAGAAATTGCAATCCCCATATATACACTAAATACCAACTTTTTATTTTCTATTTTTAGTACAAAATCATGACACTTTATCTAATCGATTAATCTTAAATTAATCTTCAATATAATATAATAATTGAACAAGTTTTCGTATTAAATTCTTGATCTTAAACAAAAAAAAAATTAAAAAATAAAAAATGTGTGTTGCGTTTTTATTGAATTTCCATCACATTTAAATAAAAATAATATTTTAATATTTTTTTAATATTAAATAATTAAATAAAAAAAAGTATATAATAATCTACAATACATGATCATTGATGATCATCACACACAACACACAAGATGATATTAAATTAAATTAAATTAATAAATTATAAATTTATAGTCTTGTTTATTAGGTTTTGATTTTATACAAACGTTATACATACATATATGTATTTAATATTATTACGATTTAAAGATTATATTTTATTTTCTTAATAACAAAAAGATTTTTTTATTTTTATTAATGTGTGGTACACAGAATAGAGCATGGATGATAACAGGTGTGATTATGTCTATGAAATCAATATAGGATATTAAAATATATTCTTAAATACCAGATTTTTGATTAGGTGATTTTTATTTTTCTATACATTTGATATCGACATTTATTGTTTGTGATATGATATTTTGCAGACCATCCAATAAATGATGATTGCGGATATATAAAATATATATTAGTCATTTAAAATATTATACATGAACTTATATGATCTTGAAAAGTTGATTATCCGAATAACAATAGAAAACGGAAGAAGATAACAGACACATATATACAAAATACTAAAAACGTGATCACTACAATTTCAACATCCTTTTGTGATGATTCAAATTATATATTTTAATATTTTGCTTACACGCTTTATAACTATTCCAACTTCGAATGAATGATCGATCGATCAAAATATACCTATGCGGCCAAAAATACTAAAAAAAAATTATTATGATTATAAAAATGTAATATGTGATCGAATTTTAATATTCTATTCTAAATATTCTGTTTGTTGTTTCAATCATCCGTTTTAATACGTGTTTCCTGCGTAAACTATCGAGTGTATATAGAAAAATAATCACTTTATCGTATATATGTTGTTTACAACAACAAGTCCACACTACATCGTGTTGAAATTTTTTTCACATAAATTTCATTTTTGAATAAATTCACCAAATTAGAACATTAATTTATGGACACACAGGGTTGTATTCTATATACTGACTGTTATATTATAATTGCATATCATCCAAAACCTACGCACGCTGACAATTTGTTTACAATATTTATTGGCATAATAAATGTTTTCCACAAAAATGCTACACAAAAATACATTTCCACACCCACACAATATAATTTAATTTGATAATTAACGAAAATATAAACATACAAAAATGCCTTAATATATTAAAATTCCATGAATATTAATTAATTTTATATACATACTTATGTACATATTTTCGTTAATTTTTTTTCCCAAAAAAAAAAACAACATTTCTGAAATTTTTTCGAAAGGTTTCGCACAACACACACAACCCAAACAATTTAAATACAAACATAACTTATAAATTATGTGCAGTGTTGTGTTGTAATACTTTCTAAAACTTCGTTTATGAGTTTCGTATGAGAACTTTTTCCATAAATCGAATAAATTTTTATTTCTTGTACACTCGTCCGAATCAATAAAACTGTCATAATTTACAAAAAATTTCAATTCCTACTTAAATTAAAAAAGCATTTAATAAAAAAAAATCGTGCCATTGAATCCAATAGTTTCTTTTAATATTCCATACTTAAACCTAACGAATTTCCTTTTCAGCCATTTCGATGCTTTTTTCGGTTGGATGTATCACTTTTCGTTTTATTTTCACCCCTAAATGCTTACGATCACATTCAAATCCTGGCTTTGTTGGAGGGGGAGGGGGAAGAGGGGGGGGGGGGAGGGTGCGCAGTCTAATACATAGAATTCAGAACCACTAAAAAATTTCTTGTAAACTTTTACGATGTGCATTGTTGTGTTATCATGTTGCAGTATCCAATCTTTCCCAATGAGATTATCACCACAAACCGCAGCGTTATCATTTAAAATGTCAAGGTATGCATATTTATTAACTTCGGTCAACAGATGCAAATCTCAAATACCGTTTTATATCATTTATTAAAATACTTTAGGGCAGAAACAAATCATTTTTCTTATTATGCTTCATTTTCATCATGTAACTTGTAATATAAGATATAGCCCATCTACAACACTGGAAACACATTACGACACTGGAAACTGATTGAGAAGGATTCTTGACGAAACCTGGTTTCGTTTTAAACAGATTTGTTTTTTTTCGAACTTTCTCGTGTTATTGCAACTGGTTGGCAATTTTAGTTGTTGCGTGTTGCCTTAAATCTGATATTTCGCATTCAAATTTTATGACGATTTTTTGACTTAACTGTATCAAGAGACTGTAGATGCTGCTCCATGGGCAATATGTCCTGACGGAAACAGTCCCTTGCTCACCACTTACAGCTCCCAAAATGTCCAGGAAGGAATCTAAATTGAAATGCATATAAAGTAATTTAATATTCTGGAAAATGGAGATTTGATTTTAAAATTACAATAAAAGTTTGCATTTTGCAGAATATTTTAAACAAATTTAGGATGCACCCGTAGTCCAAACAACGTGTTAAGGCGCAAATACACTGTTATCACGTCATGTGAGCTCACGTGATGTCACGCAGACTCACGTCACGGGTAAAAAGTGCAGATTATCGTTTTACATTGTATTTTAATGGATCAGAAACACACCGATGTCACCTCACGTATATCACGTCATGTCATCAAACTTATGTGTGACAGCACTTTTCTATTTTCTGTAAATTTACATATTTCTGACTCACAGCAACCTCACGAAAATTTGATTTTAGTAATTATGTTTTATTTATATTTTACACATTTATGGATATCTTGAATGTATTAGAAATAAAAAAATAATTGATAGGCAGTAATCAGCAAAAGCATTGATTGTGCATATGTTTGCTCGTACAGTTTGACGTTATTTTAAATTTGTGGCAAAACAAAATACTCATATATTTTGGTTCTACTTGAATTTAATTTGCTAATACCATACTACAATACTGTAGCAATCACAACTTTAACTTCGTTAATTGAATATTGGCTCTTGATATATTTAAAAATGGACGAGATTTTAATAGAACAAGTCAGGGAACATGAGGTTGTTTATAACCATGGATCGCCTAGATATCGTGATCAACATATTCGACAAGCAGCTTGAGAGGAATTGGAAGTATAGGGATAAGATATACGGATCAAGTATTTTCAAAAACATTTTTATTTTATAATTCATATAATTTTAGTGTGAATAATTTTTTATTATATGAATTCTTCCCTTAAGCACACACTCAAGTTGCCAAACTACACTACCAGCTTTTGAATTAAAATATTCTTTAAATTTTTCTCGAACTTGATACAGTTCACGAGTGCAATTTCTTCTTAGAGAATTTTAATTTAGTAAAGCTGATTCTGGAAAACGAAGTGATTCGAAATCTGGTTCAAATGCATTGTTCATGCATAACATATTACGCAGGCAGCACGATGCTAGCACTATTATGTCAACCAATTCTGGTTGTACTTCCAAATACCTTCGAAAACATCTCCAAAGCGCAGCTAGAACGGCAAAAGCATTTTCGACCACACCTTGCCCTTGAAAATCTGTAATTAAATATTTTATTCGGCTCATTGTCTTCTAAGTTATTTCTACTATATGGGCGAAGTAGGTAAGTTTTCAGTGGAAACGTTTCATCTCCATTGACGATTTATGGTTGTGGTTCTCCGGTTTCAATTAGAGGTACTGGTGGTGGTACACTGAAACTGTTTCTGTGTAATTTTTTACCATCTAATAATGAATTAGAAAAAATCCCACCATCACTATTTCTACCATATGAGCCGACATCAATCGCAATAAACTTATAATTAGCATCAACTAAAGCTAAAAGTACAATAGAATGGCTTCCTTTGTAGTTATAATACGTAGATCCAGCATTAATATAGCTATGTATGTTAATATGCTTGCCGTCGATAAAAATGCCACATTTGTTTTTTATCGTGCTGCAATGGATTTCCATATATATTCCGTTGGCTCTGGCATTGCAATTGGTTTAAAACTGAAAAACTAGTTGAACTACAACTTTCCATCGTTAAAAACAATGACAAACTGGCATAGGGATCATACAAAGTACACTGTTGTGTGATAAGACGTGACAGCAGTATATTTCTAAGCATGATATTATGGTTTAAATTTGCCTTCGTGACAGCAAGTGAGCTCACATGACGTGACAACAGTGTGTTTGCGCCTTTACATTCAATTCTCTTTTTACAACAATTTTACTGGAATTTTCGTTTTAATTATTTGACTAAATCAAATGAATCAAAAATCCTAAGAGAATCCCAGTTAAAAAGTTTCGACTTGAATGCCTGTTTAGTATTTTGATCTAAGGCTATATTTTCCTTAGCTAAAAAATTGTGCAGATAGCAACATGCCATTGTTATTGTTTCGGTTTTTTTTTTTTGGTTCAAGGCATATTGGTTTTTGGAAAACTCCAAATCTTGATGCCAGAATTCCGAAAGTATTTTCGACAGTTACACGTGCTCTCGACAATCTCTTATTGTAATTATGCCGATTTTCATTTAAAGATTTCTGGGAAAACGGTTTCATTAAATTTTCATTTAAAGCAAATGCCTCATCCGCGACGAATGTTAATAGAAAAATTTCGTCGTTTTTGTTTGGTAAAAAACCGGGTTTTGGTAAATTAAGTGATTTTTGCTGTAGAAGCTCTCCAAATTTCGAATAATTCATAACCCCTCCATCTGAAATTCGTTATTCGACCATTCATCCCAGCATCAAGCATTAAAAATTCCTTTCGTGCATTAACGACCGCTAACAGTACGATGCTATGAAAACCTTTATAATTATAGTACATTGCACCGGAATTATTAGGTTTTTTGATGGCAATATGCTTGCCGCCAATTGCCCCCAAGGTGTTCCAAAATAGATGTAAATTTCCAAAATCATCAGAAATTTTAATCCATTCTGCGGGAATTTAAGTCAAACTGCAATACGCAACGAGCTACTTCAGAAAGCTTGCAAATTTTTAGACAATTCTAAGGAAGACCAAAAAAATATTCCTTCAATTTGCAATGTTTGGGGCGATAAATTAAATAGTTTGCACCCAAATCAAAGGGTTTACGCTGAAAAAGCGATTAATGATATATTGTTCGAAGCAACCCTGGAAAATCTACACAGACATTCAGTAAAGATTAATGTCGATGACAGAAACTTTAGACATATGTCACCACCAAATGACAGCAATACTGCTACCACATCATTTGAAAATGAAACTATTTCATCGCAGTCCACTTCTCCTGTTTGTGAAGAACACTTTGCTTCAATAAACGATTTTATTGTTAATTTTAAAGGATAAAATATAATAAAATGTATTTAAACTAATTGATACCTGAAGTTTGATTTAATAAACCTCAAAAAAATATTTACCTTAATGTACTCTTGCAAAACGTAAATTAAAATTTCGCATGTTTCAAGAGTAGCGTGACTTATTGAAGCAGGTGACATGATAGTTGAAAACTTCAAATTTTCAAAGTTCCTTCCCGTAGCAAGATATCTCAATGTCATTGCTAGTCTTTCATTCACCGATATGCTCTGCCTCATGGTATGGTGTCCTTCCTTTCCAATATTCCATCAAATTGATCTTGGCTCATCCGAAAGTAATTTACGTAGTCATCTGCTTCACTTACACTTATTTCGTGTAGCAAAACAACATGAGAATAATTATCTCTCTTTGTTGGCCAGTCCTTCGTCCAGAGTTTTCGCTGAACGGTTTTTTGTGTGCACAATGAAAAAATTATAGCAATACATGTTTTTTCCTTACGCTCCATATTAAATTAAACAAAATGTTCACAGAAAAATGTACTTCTTTTAGCAGTAATGAAAGCAGTAATGATGGAATTATTGTCATTAAAAATGATCCTGTAAGGAGGTCATGTAATGAAGAAGTAATGACACAAGAATTTTAGTGGTAATGACATTACTGGTAATGACATTAATATTGATCGTGTAAAGGTTGATAATGTCTCGTTAATTTTACAAATGCGATGAATGGATCGCAAAGCTGTAACAGCAAAGTTGGTGCAGCTTGGCTATAATATTTTAAAAATTAATATTTAATATTTTTGTTAAATATTTTAATATCGACTGAGTTGTCCCCTATCCTTTCTCTTAATTTGAAAAATAGAATTCATGCCGCCGAGAATGCCCTTTTTGATTCTACGAGTTATAAAAACGTCGAAGCACTTGGTGAAAGCAAATCGCTTTGGTAATAATTGATGAAATAATTTAAAATTTGGCATAAATGTAGATGTATTGCAAACATTTTTAATCAGTTATTTTTTGACTACTAAACATGCAGAATTTTTTTCTTCAATTTTGTGCTATTAATAACTGTGGCAATATTCATGCGCTTCATCTAATAATCATTAGACAATCGCATTACAATCACACCTATTTTTGAATTTCATCATAATCGGTTTAGAAGTGGCAGTTTCTAGTTCATAGGCCAAATTTCAAAACTTCAGCTAAACATAATACAAATCACTTTAGAATCACCAAGTTCTTCCTAAGTGGCTAAATTCTAGAACGGGTGTTGGTCACATGGCCGAAAACTATTCCGCCGACCGGCCACATCGTCGACAGCTTCATCGCCGACAATACAGATGCCCGACATAACCACATCGCCGACAGAACAGATGGTCGACAACTACATCGCAGTCAAAACAGATTGCCGACACAATAACTCCGTTTACAGGACAGATAGCCGATAACTAAATGGTCGACGCAACCACATCGCCGATAAGACAGATGGCTGACAAGGCTATATTGCCGAAACGTGATTTTGACATGGCCCAATTTTGACAGATTTCTAGATTTAGACGTTGAACTATGCCTTCGCGATTTATTTCTATGGATGCCAATCGCCTAGGACCGATGTCCAAAAAAATGTTGTGAACTAATCGTTTCTATCTTTTGAACAAATAAAGGTAACGAAACACAAAATATACAAAATTGGGGACAAAGAAGATTACTTGGAGTATGCAAGTTTTTGAAATCGGTGGGCTCGTCAAGGATGGTCGGGCGGATCACACAAAATGCGCCTCGAAAACTCGTTATAATTTTAATGAATAAAGGTAAAAAATAAAGGCCACATGGTAAATTGTGCCATCAGCTGTAATAACAATAGACAAACTTTGTTTTAAACACAACAGGTCAGAATGGCATCCCAAGACTAAATAAATAAACCCAAAACCACTGCTGTGCGGTAAAACACATGGTAGAGGGAGAGAGGGGACCTCTCATCTTTAAAAAATAATGCACACATTTGTAAACTTTTAAGCTGCTTCGCCAATCAAAAATTGAGAGAATATTTCAAGAATAACCAAACCAGTCCAAACCCATCGCTAAGAATTACAAGAGATTTTAGAGAAATACCAAGAGGGTGCAAAAAACTTTTGAACTTGGTTTTTGAACTTTTCGACAATCGTAAAACCCATTTATGATGTCATAAAAATAAAAGACAATAAACAATTTCGCAATATACATATAATCAAAATGCACGTACTGAATTGCACGCTGATGCAATTCACATAGGATTCGGCGCTTGATCGGATTTTATTGCAAAATCAGGCTGATAAATTGCTATATTCGACCGCATTCTATAGTAAACGTACGTCAGATCACGAACAACGCTATCACTCGTATGAGCAATTGAAACGTTAGCCATAGTATACGCACTTCAACGTTTTCACATATGCTTACATGGCATCGATTTCGTGATTGTTACTAACTGTAATTCAGTGAAGCTCACCCTAGACAAGCGAAATTGTAACAATAGATGCGTTGGGCTCTTCTTCTCAAGAATTATTCTTATAAAATAACTAGGGGGTACAGCCCGTCCTCGGACGGGAGAAAAGCCAGATTTGTAACTTGTATCTTAACGTTATCTCGGTTAGGCGCAGTTTGTAAAATCTATAACTGACTCCTTGAAGTATATCGCATGAATCTATTTGGCACAAACAAATTGTATTTTTGTAGTTACGTTTACGTATCGTTTGAAGAAAAAGTTTTCCCCAATTCAAAAAATTGCAATCAAATGTTCCGGAAAGCGAGCGTTCCGGAGTCAATCAGTGAGACAATCTGTGATATACAGGGTGTCCGGGTTTGGGATGCTGGTCCGTCAAGGGGGGTTTCCTTGGTTTATTCTGAGAAAATAATCGTATGGGGAGCGGGTGGGGGGGGGGGCGGTACATTTTTGATATCCTTTGAAATACAGGGTGTTTAAAAAATTTGGTTCAGAAAAAAAGTACACCTAAATATTCAACGTAACGTCCAATATATTCATCGGAGAGCAACAAACTTAATCTTATTTGAATGGTAATTGTATACGCTATTATTAAGATTAAAGTAGTTTTTTTTTTTTTTACTTAATTTTAATTCGCCATCTTCTCCCCGACAATCCCCCAATACATTATTTGTACCCACGTGCCATAATTTTATTCGTATTCCGTTTATTCTCAATCTAATTAAGAGATGCGATAGTGTAATATTGTACCAATTTTTTTTTTGATCTGTAAAACAGTAGGCGATGATTATCAACTCATTTGTTTAAATATTGAAAAAACAAAACTAAATATTTTCAGATTCAGTCATTAGTTTCGAGATATTATCTAGTGTTGTATTAGTGTTGTGAATCAAAATTTTAAATAATTTAATAAAATTAATATTATCATGTCACAGTTTTCAGGTGAGGAGTGCATTGATATCCATTTTGATTACGGATTTTGCGATGGTAATGCAGCACGAGCTCGCAATGAATATCAACGCAGATTTCCAACATGTCGCATTCCTGACGGAAGAGTATTTATAAATATTTATAGGAGACTGCCAAATATCGTAACAAACTGAACCCCATTCAGTCCTCACCAAACCATTTGGATGTCGACGAAGATATAATTTTGTAATGTAACAGCAAATTGAACTGCTTTACAATTGAACACCTCTCGCTATCGAATTCATGAAGTTTGCACAAGGAGAATAATTTTCATCCATACCATAGAACACCCGTTCAACAACTATTACTGATAGACCACACTAAAAGATTGGAGTTTTGTAATTGGTTGATGGAAAGGAATTTGGACAATGCAAGTTTTGTAAAACGTATCCTATGGACGCATGAATCTCAATTCACAAGAGATGGCATAACAAACTTTCACAATCTACACACTTGGGCTGCTGAAAATCCTCATTCGAAAAAACAAACATCATTTCAGTACCGATTCACTGTATATATGGGCTGGTGTAATTGGCGATAAGTTAATTGGACCATTCTTATTACCACCAAGATTAAATAGTGAACGTTATTTACAATTTTTACAAAACGATTTGCCACTCCTTTTTGATGATGTTCCCATTTTAAGTAGATTCTCGCATAGATACCAACATGATGGTGCACCTTGTCACTCCGATAATAATGTTAAGAATTTTTTTAACGAAAATTATACAAATAATTGGATTGGAAGAAATGGTCCAATTCATTGGCCTGCAAGATCTCCCGATCTTACGGTATTGGATTTTTATGTATGGGGAACGATGAAGGCGCTTGTATCCTCCAAAGAAATTGAAACAAAAGAAGAACTTATACATTGAATACACACAGCAGCGCAACAGATAAGCCAAGGGAATTGACCAAGAATTGAAATAACCAAAGGCATACTTAAACGAATATTAGCCTGTATTCAATCAAAAGGAGGACATTTTGAGCACCTTTAATAACTCCTCGACCCAAACTTTGTATTGAGGGATTGTAGAGGAGGTCTTGCGGAATCAAAATTAAATATTTAAAAAAAAAAATTATTACGTTTTCTTTGAGAAAAATTCAATTTTAGAAAAAACAATTTTTTTTTTTACTTTAAAGCTTCATAGCTCTCAAGCGAATGCATATGCAAGATAATAAGTTTAGTAATAATAGTAGCCTATACAATTACCAGTCAAATAAGAATAAGTTGGTTGCTCTCTGGTAAATATTTTGGAAGTTACAGTTTAATAAATGGATGTACTTTTTTTCTGAACCAAATTTTTTAATCACCCTTTTGGACCATAGAAAATTCAAAAAGAAGTTATTGTTTTCTGCCCCAACGATATTGCAACCGGAAATTATACGATAGTACCATAAAATAGGTTATTTGGGAGTCTCAGGAACTATTAAGATGATAAAGCGTTCTTATATTATTTTCCTAAAATGATTGATATGGTCAATGATTTTATAAAAACCTGTTTGAAGTATATTACTTATCAACCGAAACAAGGAAACAAAGATGGTTTTTTAAATGTGTTCAGCAAATGTACCGAACCGTTCCATATAGTACATATTGATCACCTTGGTCCTCTCTGAAACTAGGACCAAGCATAAACATATTTTAATAATCGTAGATGGATTTACGAAGTTTATTCGTGCATTTCCAACAAAAATGGCAAACGCCACGGAATTCATTAAATGCTTAAATCTGTACTTTAATCAATTAAGTGTTCTAAAACGTATAGTATCCGATCGCGGGTCATGTAAAAATGGCCACTTACTCCCCCCAAAGCAACGAGCAGGTTGAATGTGTCAATAACGACGTAAATATAATTATCGCAAAATTGACATCTCGTAAGAAACATTACCAATGGGATTTAGTCCTTTCTGAAACTGAATTTATCATAAATAATACAATAAATCGAACAATACAAACTACGAAAATAGGTTCGCAATCATTAAATTCACCTTTAAAGTAGTGTACCCAAATATAATTTTAAATACAGTTTATTTAAAAATTCAGTAAATATACAAGCAAATGAATAATAAAACTTCCTTTAAAATAAATATTTTTCTTTTTTTTTGTAATTTTTTGTAAATTTTGTAAATGGTATTGAATGCAAAGGCGACTGTAATATCTGAGAGATTAATCAAAATTTAATCAAAATTCGTCGTCTCCTTCTAAGAAGTCAAGTTCATATTTGTTATAGTGATCGGTGTAATTTATTTCAGTTGCTTCCACTAAATCGTAGACGATCCATTAGTTCTGCTTGCTTCATTTTCGATTTGTTGAATGGCAGTATTGGCTCTGCTCAGTTGTTGTCTAACCTTGATTTTCAGGCAAGGAACCTAAATATTAGAAATCGTTCGTTATTCCTACCTCGATTTCACAGGACTAATTACGGAGCTAATAATCCTTTGGATATGGCTATTAATAACTTTGATGATTATTATACGGAGTTTGATTTCAATATAAGTAAAAGCGAATTTAAAAATAGAACTACCGGTTTGTTTTAACTATTCTGAGATATTGTTATTTTTTATTGTTGTATTACGTTGTTTTGGTTTTGGAGTAAATTTTAATTTTTAATATGTAATTGCAATGTACTGATCAGTTTAATATAAATTATGTTAATCTTAATAAAAAATAAATAAATAAATAAATAAAATCTGCGAGGTTAGTTTTTCACCATTTTATTTATTTAGAGAACACTCAAATATATTCAAATTAAGCTTTATGGATTGCAATTACCGGCGTTGGGCCCATCTAGATTTTAGAATATGTACAGAATTTGAAAATCTTAAAAATTATTCAAATTTTCAAAATCAAATATTAGAAAATGGATTAACCTATTTTAAGCAATTTTGAATGAAAATTTAAATTTGTTTCTAAAAATATTGAAAATTAACTTAACTGAACAAAAAATATAATTAAAAACAATAATTAAGCATACGAAATTTTAGAATTCACCTTGATTTGTTCAAAGCGAGTTGTAAATGTTAATTATTACTAAACAAAATAATAAATTTGTCGAAATTTGGCAAACATCTAAGTAGGGCAATGTCATGAAAGGAGAAAGTTTCTTCAAATTTCCTGTTTTTTCAGTTATAATTAGCACTTCAACTCGCTTTGAAAATTTCAAATCAAGCTGAGATTCTAAAATGTATTTTGTTCAATTTGTGTTGCTTAAACAGCACTTTTTTTACTTATATTTTATTTTTGAAGTTTTAGTTTATTTTATACATTTTAGTAAGCTTTAGTTAAACATTAATTAACAACAATTGTTTTTTTTTATTTTATTTTTTATTTCAAATTATTTTGAACGCTCAATTTCTTCCATTTGTGCCCTTTCTAATGAACGGACACTTTGAAAGTTTATTGGAAAACGTTAGCAATTAAAAGCAAATCTAATAATAATTAAAAGTTTGTAATTTTAAATAGTTCGCTGTAAAAGTCACATTATATTTGCCAAATCCGAAAGACAAGAAAATAATTCATTTCACAAAGCCAAACTATAGAACTAAAAAAACGAGATATGATGCTGATGCCTGGTGTTGTACACAACATTTCAAATAAAATTGGATTTCAATTCCATTAATTTATAGCAGGGATTCGCCGAATACCTACTGAGACATTGATAAAACCAGAAAAAAATGAATTTGCAAATTTTCAATATACATTTTTTTTGTATTTAGAAAGTTGGTTGAATAACGGACAATGAGGATTTATGTCGGGCTTTCTTTTACTAAAACAATTGATTAATTAATTATGAGAGTGATTACTTAATTAATTACAATAATACTCAAAATTATAAATCCAGTTTGTTTTCTGCTGATTAAAAGTTAAGTAATGTCTCTGTCAAAATTTGATTTCGAGCCATTTAATTTAAAAACTCGATTTTGTCACTTTTGTTTAGCGCGTAATTTATTCCTCATATCAAACTTAAAAGCTCGATCATCAATTCTTACACAGACATAAAACTAATTTGGATAAAGCGAAATTTAAATTAATTAATTAAATATTTGGAATTCGACGTTAGGAATTTAATTGTGTTTCGAATAGAATGTTTGCGATTAGCGTCATACAATTTTCGCATTTAAATCGTGATGTAGTATCTAAAATTTTGAATATCGAATTTTTATTGTTAAATAAAAAGTTAAATGCCACCGGCACAGTTTTTTCATTAGAAATTTTGAAAATTTGTCTGTTTTTTACAAATAGGATTCTTTCAGTTTTTTCATTGTATTTTCATATGGTATTTCACAACAAGTTGACTGCGTGCCTGGTGCTGTGGTGCATTTACTAATGACCAACTAATAAATTATTTTATTGGGTGTGAGCCAATTGAACTGTAACTTTTCTACTATTTAGGAAATTTATACAAAAACTATTATATGAAAAATTATGGGGGTACCGATGCATAGATAAAAGAACTATATCTTGAATTTGGTTGTGACCCAATTGATATCAATCATGCTTAAACAATTCGATCCTTTAGGTATTTTAACAATGGTGATATAGACGATTATTTTAAAGTATTGGGAACCAACAAAGAGATTACAACGAAGACGCCAAAAACAAAATTAGAAAAGTCAGACAAATTTAAGACTAAAACGTCTAAGTTAAAGTTAATAGTAGTTTTAGCAATAATTAATTTCAGCAAGGGCAACGTTTTTTTTAAATTTAAACTTAAACTTTTATTAGTTAGAGGTTTTTTCTGGCCATATAAAAATAAAATAAAGCTTACCTCTCAACAAAAAACTGTCAAGTTTGGTATCCCAAAAACAAATTCTTCGACAAAAAATCGAGAATTAAATTTTTAAATATAACAAAGTTGTGAAAGGTTTTTTAATTCGCGCTTCACCGATTTATATTCTAGGAATTCCAACATTCACCGAAATTTTGTTCAAATTTCTGATGTTTCATAAATTCATTTAATATATTGAGAACTCCCCAAGTAACCGTGGTATAATTCCCTCCATTCATATTTTTTTCAGACAAGATTGAATTGATTTAAACAAACATGGATATCTTAGCAATAAATACATTTACATTAAAAACAGTTTAATTTTTTACAGTGGATTGCCAAGTTATTAAAAAATGTTCAAAATATGGTCGACTCTAACTACTACTAAATTTGACTTAAGTGGTAATGCCTTCTGGCCAAAGGCTGTGTTTGCAAGTCGAAGTACCTTTAGTCGGCATAAATGAAAATGCATTTAATATTCAACTTTTTCTACTTCTCTAGAAAAATTATCAAATTTGACTTAAACTGTTATGCCTTGTGACCATAGATATGTCCTAAAAGTAAAAATATATTCTTTTTCTAAATTAGATATGTCTTAAAAAAAGGTTATTTCAGAGCTAGTTGAAGCGCTTGCCAATTAGAAAAAAAGGAAGGTCTGAAACTAGAGCTATTAACATTTTCGCTGAGGTTCGCGATAACCATGCCGATTTTTTTAAATTTCGCAGATATATTTTTATTAATTTCCAAAGATCTGAAGAAATGTATGCATAGAACAATTTTTAACAGTATACGAATATGTCTAAACCTTAAAAAATTGTTTGAAAACTCACATTCTTGAAAATAATACTTTGGGTCACAGAATGTGGATTGCGGAAATACCAAATTCAGAAATTGATAATTTTGTATATACTCGCTTAATAGCTAATAAACTACCCCCCACCTATAATGTTGATGGAAGTTTAACTCTAGATTTGTATGAAAAAAAAACACGGTTGGGTCGTATATCGTGGTTGGGTCGGTACCTAAATTATAAATTTTGGCTTCCATTATCTTACAAAAATAACATGGTTTCGTTCTCAGCTGAAACAATTTTGAGATTATTAGATGTGATAATTCAAAAGGATTATCCGAGATGTGTAGTTCAAGAGGTATTAGGAAGGTTATCGATAAACATAGCAATTCTGGAAATATTTGCGAAAAAACGCGCGAAAATGTAAATTTACTCGTTCAAACTAATCGCAAATTGTTCATTTCGATTCCTTATGTTAACAAATTGTTCATTTCGGTTCCTCTTCAAAAAAAGTAGAGATTATTTTACAAAATTATTGTACGAGAGCTTAAAACCAAAATTTTTGTCACATACGGTATTACGGCCTTAACCGTATAAAACCGATAGATTCGAATACCCTGAATCCAAAAACATTAATTAATTTCAGAAATTGTTCGCATTGCGTCTGATCTGACTGCGTTTTCAACAGTTTCAACAAATTTTACGGAACTGTGTATTCCGTCTGCGATTTCCGAATATTTGTTAGCATATAGCGCATAACCAGGAGACCACTTGAAAACATTAAAACTGAGACAAAAAAATAAAAATTATAGCAAACCGTCTGAAAATCTTTTTTACAAATGAATTCGGATCAGATGATGGGAAAAAAATCATTTTTCTGAAGAAAGTCTGAGCATCTTATATTTTGAGATCGTTTGGAAAATGTTGAAAATTTTTACTGATCGATAAAGTAATCTTCCGTTTGAAAACTGTTGGGCATGATAAAATAAGTTAGAAAGATGTAGAAAAAATTAATAGCAGACAAATTTAGTGCCGCAATACACTAACCAGACATCTTTCTAGTGCTCAGAAATGATTAAAAAATCGTATCGAGACTTATTAAAGTGTATGTTACAAGCCAATAATGAGTAAGTTGCAATAGATAGTGATTATGATTAATAAAGACATTATCTGAAACCGTCGAACTGAAGTTGAACGACTTTTGAAATTAATTGCACAAAACGAAACTCAGACAAAGTTTGAAAAATACGGTTTATTGAAAGTGACAAAATGTGAACGTTTTAATCACTGTCGGACTCATCAATATTACTCGCCACCAAGATCAAGTGGCGTAGCCAGAAATTCGTCGAGGGAGGACTTCTTAAACAAAAAATAATTTCGAAAAGGAAATAATGCATTCGAATTTATTTAAATTCAATTTTTTATAGTTTTATATTGATTTCGTGACACTAAGGCCAATTCATCGAAGACACAGTCTATTTATATAACCACGTCTCTATGAATATTTAATGATGCCAATCCATTTAGTCGCTTCCCGCCGATTGTGTTTCGTAGGTAATTCTTAAGGCGCCTGAACGTCTTGGAACAACTAGTAAAAATTATTTTGTGCTAATTTTGTTATTATAGGTAGAAGCATTCAACCGGTAGATATACCTGACCGTCTTTGAAACATTTTAATGAACTTCGCTTGGGTATTGTTTGTTTGTTTGTTTGTTTCTATCTCTGCAATCTTTTCTGGGGCTCAAGGCACTCCCAACTCTTTCGCAGTTCCCTTTTAACGTCCTACCTTACGCCGTTGCCAGCCAACTCGAGGACGTACGGCTATAGACCCGCTTTTGTTTAAACCACCTGCACATTGCATTGCTTCATGCCAGCCTATAGTACTGACATGAAAGGTGGGTCGGCCCATGGATTCCGCACTCTCAACAGGCGGTCATAGATGTGTTCATCGTCATCACCGATCGTAATCAGATGATGAAAAATCCCTTTTGCATCCCGCCCCTATAGGGATTCGAACCCGGTACCACCCAATCCAACCACCGTAGCTTTAACCACTGCGCCGTTTGTTCGGTTTTCGCTTGGGTATACACAAATCTATATAAAACACGGCTAATAATATGCCGCTTTGTTTACATTTCTTTTTTGTGAAGAATCAAAAATAGATTACATGTACATATGTGTCTATTCGAATTATAAATTATTTTGTGTGGATCAGCATATCACCATGTAATAATTTTATAATATGTGAAGCTCAGGGCGGGGGCGAGTTTGAACCCCCCCCTTCCCTAAATATGCCAAACTCAATCGTTTCTTTATAAAAGTTCTATATAATTTTTCATTCAAAATAACGTCGCTCAATTCTGGTGGTTGGTTTTGTGTTTTTTTTTAATTTACATAGCAAATCATGTAAAGAAAATATAAATTTTACATGGAAATTAGATCTGTTCGGTTTTGCGTATATAAGCGTTGCTCCATATCTGTGCAAAATACTATAATTTTGTTCACAACGAATTCTGTTTCAATTCTAATCGTTTGCGGGATTGTAATCGCAGCCGGTCATAGCATAAAAAGCGGGTAAACATTTTGCTAAAGTGAGGCGATCCCATTGTTTCATACAGGCGCGATATATCAATATAACGGCGGGAATTTCCAACGGAAACATGGATCCAAATCATGTAGATTTTTTTAGAAATTCCATATTGCCAATTATTACAATTAAAATATCTGAGTCAGAACAACGAATAGACACTGAACCTCGTTGAATTTGACAAACCTGGTAAACAACCTTGGTGTCTGCCTCCTCTTGTTTTTTCCTTTATTTATAATAATTTATTGAATGTTACAATAAGAATATGAAATATTAAATCAAATAAATCGCAAATAGTTTATAATTTAAACTAAATCGCAAGCATGCTTCAAAAATTGTTACTTTTGACAAGTTAGATCTTCTGTAATTGTTTGGTTAACAGAACCATCATTAACCGAATATCCATAGCACATGTCGTGATTAATATGGATGATTTTGTTCGCGATGATCTGGGCCAATCCAGTTGGGACCAATTATTAACTAAAAATTTGAGCAAAATCTCTTTAAATTACAATATATATTTACTAGTGTGAAGTATATGACAAAAAACGTTGACACAAAATGTAAACTTCGTATGTACTGGTAACAATAGAACCTAACAACAGCTAATACACCAAATATATTTAAGGTACAAAATAAACTCCCGATGTAAAATTATTTGTAGTAACTGTACAAATAAATTATATTTCCACCCTTATGCAACCAACTCCCCTTAGTACGTAATTAAACAAAAATTATAAAATAATGATTATAAAAAACCCTCCTGAAAAACTGTAGGTTCAAATTCGATGGTCACTAACAGGCCATCGTGGAGATGTTTACGTCAAAATGAACATAAAGTGATGTGTGTTTATGTTTAGTACATGATTTGTGGTGGTCATCATATTAGCGCGACCCTCAACAGACCAGTTACCGATTTTGAAGTAAAACCGTATAGTAAAATTTTTGTTGGTGGATTTTCAATGGCCAATGACAGGCCATCGTAGAGATGTCTCCCTGAAAGTGACGGATGTGAAGTTAGCCCGAAAAAAAGCATTTTCATCCCGAAAAATTATTGTGTCCACGCTAAATTTAATATAAAAAGCCTTTTAGCACGAAAAATCATAGAAAATTAAGTTAAATTACACTTCATCCCGAAGCAAAATATTTATAAGAAACAAACTTTTTAGTCATGATTATTGCAGGCATTCATATTTTACAATCTGATACAAATAAATGCCTTTCAGCCTGAAAATAATAAAAAACACTCTCAAAACCAGTACAACCGGAAAAAAAATTAGATTTATTTCTGAAAGCATTTACTATTTTTCGTTTTTCTTCGAGAAACATCTGAATCAATAAAAGTTCTTTAATCAATTTGTCATAAATTATAAGTTACATGTTATGCGATCTTATAACACAGAAAGACACTGAAAAACAAAAGAGATTATGGATATTGGAACATTTCTGGGCCAAGATTCAATCAAATATTTTTATTCAAAATGCTCATTATTTCTACTATTGTATCTCTATTCACAGAGATTGCTAGCCATATTGGTATACAACACTAGGTTAGTATGCATATTGCCAAATTAAAACGTTAAGCCCATTACCATACGATGGGGATCAAGAACATTTCTGGCCCAAGATTCAATCAAATATTTTTATTCAAAATGCTCATTATTTCTACTATTGTATCTCTATTCACAGAGATTGCTAGCCATATTGGTGTACAACACTAGGTTAGTATGCACAAAATATTTGATTGAATCTTGGGCCAGAAATGTTCTTGATCCCCATCGTATGGTAATGGGCTTAATGTTTTAATTTGGCAATATGCATACTAACCTAGTGTTGTATACCAATATGGCTAGCAATCTCTGTGAATAGAGATACAATAGTAGAAATAATGAGCATTTTGAATAAAAATATTTGATTGAATCTTGGGCCAGAAATGTTCCTGATCCCCATCGTATGGTAATGGGCTTAATGTTTTAATTTGGCAATGTGCATACTAACCTAGTGTTGTACACCAATATGGCTAGCAATCTCTGTGAATAGAGATACAATAGTAGAAATAATGAGCATTTTGAATAAAAATATTTGATTGAATCTTGGGCCAGAAATGTTCTTGATCCCCATCGTATGGTAATGGGCTTAACGTTTTAATTTGGCAATATGCATACTAACCTAGTGTTGTATACCAATATGGCTAGCAATCTCTGTGAATAGAGATACAATAGTAGAAATAATGAGCATTTTGAATAAAAATATTTGATTGAATCTTGGGCCAGAAATGTTCCTGATCCCCATCGTATGGTAATGGGCTTAATGTTTTAATTTGGCAATATGCATACTAACCTAGTGTTGTACACCAATATGGCTAGCAATCTCTGTGAATAGAGATACAATAGTAGAAATAATGAGCATTTTGAATAAAAATATTTGATTGAATCTTGGGCCAGAAATGTTCTTGATCCCCATCGTATGGTAATGGGCTTAACGTTTTAATTTGGCAATATGCATACTAACCTAGTGTTGTATACCAATATGGCTAGCAATCTCTGTGAATAGAGATACAATAGTAGAAATAATGAGCATTTTGAATAAAAATATTTGATTGAATCTTGGGCCAGAAATGTTCCTGATCCCCATCGTATGGTAATGGGCTTAATGTTTTAATTTGGCAATATGCATACTAACCTAGTGTTGTACACCAATATGGCTAGCAATCTCTGTGAATAGAGATACAATAGTAGAAATAATGAGCATTTTGAATAAAAATATTTGATTGAATCTTGGCCCAGAAATGTTCCAATATCCATAATCTCTTTTGTTTTTCAGTGTCTTTCTGTGTTATAAGATCGCATAACATGTAACTTATAATTTATGACAAATTGATTAAAGAACTTTTATTGATTCAGATGTTTCTCGAAGAAAAACGAAAAATAGTAAATGCTTTCAGAAATAAATCTAATTTTTTTTCCGGTTGTACTGGTTTTGAGAGTGTTTTTTATTATTTTCAGGCTGAAAGGCATTTATTTGTATCAGATTGTAAAATATGAATGCCTGCAATAATCATGACTAAAAAGTTTGTTTCTTATAAATATTTTGCTTCGGGATGAAGTGTAATTTAACTTAATTTTCTATGATTTTTCGTGCTAAAAGGCTTTTTATATTAAATTTAGCGTGGACACAATAATTTTTCGGGATGAAAATGCTTTTTTTTCGGGCTAGTATGGATTTTAGCAAGGAAATACGCCACAATTAAAAAAGCCTTTTCGGGATGATTTTCGGGCTAACTTCACATACATCTGAAAGTGAATAGTAGGTCTTGTGTGGGTATGTCTAGTATAGATGATTTATAGTGGTCATCATAATAGCGCGACCCTCAACAGACCAGTTTGTGTTTCCAGTCTGGAAACCAAGTTGCTATTTTGGTCACACACACACACACACAATAAAAACATACACACACAAGACCAAATATTCACTTTCAGGAAGACATCTCTACGATGGCCTGTCCATTGGCCATTGAAAATCCACCAACAAAAATTTTAGTATACGGTTTTACCTTAAAATCTGTAACTGGTCTGTTGAGGGTCGCGCTAGCTAATATGATGCCCACTACAAATCATCTAATAAACATACACACACAAGACGTAATATTTACTTTCAGGGAGTCATCCTCTAAACAAAGTTAATTTGTTGAAGAACTTTGATTTAAGCTGTTGTGAGGTTTTCATAATATCGTGTTACATTTTTACTAACACATCCAAATATTTTGTCAATTGTCATAAACTTAACGCTAACTATATATTTATCAATTCTTCCACGAAATCCGACGGCCTAACTTATTGCGGTCTTGACATTTGAAAAGAAGACGGGTAGAAATATCTGTGAAATATCAGATCGATTTTTGCAACATGCTGTGTTTACACAAAATCTGCAATTTTTTTTTTTTTCGAGAGATCTCCGTATATTCGTGGAATATCTTTTAAGGTATGCAGTAAAAAGAACCCTGCAATGAATGATTACCACATAACGAGATTCCGACTCAGTGCTTTAAGAAAATTCACTAAATAAATAATTATCGCGTATTACTTTCTTTTACGTGAGTAAAATAAAGTATAGTAATCATGAAAATTTTCGACCTTGAGATTATTGAAGATTTATCTGTTTTGAGGTCCCCTGAGTCCGAAAAAGTGGGTTTCGAAATGATGTCTGTCTGTCAGTCCGTCTGTCTGTCCGTCTGTCTGTCCGTCTGTCTGTCAGTCTGTGTCCTCTCTACAGCCCAGATGGCTTAACCAATCGAACTGAAACTTCAGATTTAAGCTTTTTGGATAAATTGGGAGGTCCCAGTGAATTTTACTTCAAATCGGTCCACCGGAAGTGGCCACTCCCTTGGGCCAGAAAATTTGTTTTGCAAATATCTTAAAAAGTATAAGGTTTACAAAAAATTACTAATACAAAATGTTTCCAAAAATAAAAAAAAAATAAAAATAAACAAATTAAAAATTAAAAAAATTAAAATTAAAAATTAAAAAAAAAATTTAAAAAAAATTTAAAAATTTTATAAAAAAAAAAATAAATATTGTTTTGCCAACACATAAATATATGTGTATATATAGCCTAATTATGCTAATTATAATTAATTTGCACACTACAGTGACATACTTCCGGTTTTTAATGCAAATATTACATAATTGAATGTGGATCATTTTTTCATGTTTCTTAACTTTTTTAACGACTTATTAGGGTTTGTAATACTTAAGTATATATATCGTTTTATAATTGCAAAATTATTTCGCAACTCCTGCCCCCCCACACTTTTTTACAGGGAGTTACAGCAGTTCTTGCATTTGTCATTTTAATTATTGTGTGTATTAGCCCAATTATGCTAATTATAATTAATTTGCTCACTTCAGAGACGTACTGTATGTTATAAAAATATTTAGCCTACATGTATGTTAAATTGCCAAATCGGTCAACCGGAAGTGGCCACTCTCGGCCCGAAAATGTGTTTTGCACATATTTTAAAAAGTATAAGATTTACAAAAAATCACTAATACAAATTCCAAAAAATTAAAAGAAAACATTTAAATTCATAAATATCACCTTTTATTTCTTTTACGTGTGTACTAATGAGGTCAAAAAATTGAGTTTTGAAGTGGTGTCTGTTTATGTCTGTCAACTTGTAGTCCAAATGGTTTAAGCAATCAAACTGCAACTTCATGTTTAAACTTTTTACATAAATTTTGGGGTCCCAGTTCCCAGCTCCCAGATTCCGTAAAACAGAAAATTTATTTTGCAAATATTTCAAAAATATACAATTTACAGAAAACATGAAATAATAAAAACAATCTTAATTAAGTTTGCGGGAAATTTGAATTATAAAAGTTTTTCAAAATTCGCTGTTCGTAAAAGAAAGTCGTGTGTTGGCCACACCTCCATTTTTTGATTTAAGCGTTCGTTTGATTTGACAGCAAACAAAAATGGGGAAATTAATTTTTGTTGCACTGCTCTGTTAATAATTGTATTTGAAAAAAAATGTTAATAATTGTATTTGTTTAAAAAAAAAATTGAACCAGGTTGCTATAATACAGTTCAGTTAAATTTGTTGGCATTTTTGAAAATGCCCTCAAACCCGATGCTATGCGTAAAATGTATGAAAACAAAGATTTTCAGCAGTAATATCCCAAGAGCATTGATAATTTCCCGAAATAATTTTATTATATTTTTCGAAAGCACGTTGCTTGGTAACAGCCCGAAGCCGAAGGCTGAGGGCTGTTACCTAAAAGCAACGTGCTTGAGGAAAATATAATAAAATTATGAGGTATTTATCAATGCTCGAGGGGTATTCGACGAGAAAATTTTTTGCAATTTTATTTTTATTCTAGTAGTAAGGCTGCTACATTGTAAATTGTTCTATGAAAGTGTCATTTTGAAACAGTATTTATTGTAAAATAAAACTATAAATTCTTTTCATCTAGTAGCCAGAGTATGTTTTTCTAAAATAGCAAGCCTATTAAATCGGTCAATTTCGAATCACGTGTACAAAATATACCAATCAAAATAACATTACACTGATAACATCCCTAGGGAAATTATCAGTGTAATGTTATTTTGATTGGTTTATTTCGTACACGTGACTCAAAATAGACTGATTTAACAGGCTTGCTATTTTAGCAAAAAATTTTCATAATAAAATAACAAACTCTATGCACACTGACTGGCACAGAAAACAGGCCACCCTAAAAACAATTTTTGTTTTGCTGCGAATATCTTTTGAACCGCACTAGCTGGAAACATGAAACAAAAACCAAATTTTGAGTCATTCAAAACAATCAGTGGACATTTTTAATACATATCAGACGGAATATGATAATATCGTCTACCAATTTTTTTTTTTACATAGAGCAAATTGGTCTCCATGAAGTTGCTATATGTTTCTGACCGTTAGTAATTTTGGCCGTAATACTATAAGATAAAGTTTTAGTTGTAGGCTCTCATACTATAACGATATAAAACAAGTTGGTAGAGCATTACAAAGTTTGAATATGGTTTCATTCACTATATTGAAAGACAAAATTCCTTTAGAGCTACAACCAAATTTAATATATAATTAAAATGATCTGGTGGCAAAGATTATGTTAATCTAACAAAAAACAATATTTAAAAAAATTGTTTGCTAACATATTACGATTACGATACCACATATACATACATATAAGTTTAAACCGCCGTGATAAGGAGCAAAATCTTATTAAATGATTAATTTTGGAAAACATTTATATCAAGAAACAACAAAATTTATCTCAAAATTTATTAAATATTCAGGAAGTTTCCAAATGCTTATTAAATTATTGTGATAACAGATTGCAAAAGTCTTTTATTTTTCTTGTTTTTACAATTTAAATTAATATCACTTTCTACAATTACAACTTAAATTATTTCGCTTAAACTGAGTATTTTTAATTTTTAAAATTTCCATTTAAAGTATAATTTTTAGTCTTGAAAATAGCGAAATATACCGTCGAAACTTTACAAAAATTATATTTTGATTGATCTCTCAAATTAATTATTCGAACTTTTTCATTTTTTCATAACCAAACTGAATTTATTTATCGACATTCGAAAAAAAAAAATTAATTGATCAATCGATCACAACAACCATTGATCATTAGCACCAAAATACTAACTCAAAACTAAAGGGCTCCAGTGACAAATTATAAACTTTAAAAAAATTAAGAATTTTAACGAATCCACTTTTTTTTAAGCTTTTTGAACATTTCAACCATAGAGAAATGAAACATTCTTTAAGTATGTAAATGACAGCGATTTTTTTTATTAATAATTTTTATTTTAGCGTAATTGGTATTTTTGGGGGTATTCCATGAAAATTCCGTGTTTATTTTAAAAAATAGTGTCTATAAAAATAGCTTTTTAGAAGGATTACTTAGAGTTTATTCATTTTTTGTGTTAGTTTTCACAAATATTTCCAAATTAAAAATAAAATAAAAGACTTCAGTGAGAAGATGGAATTTAAAACAAAAATTTAGATTTTTTTCTTTTCCATAACTGAAAACAATGGTTTTGACATCTTGTTTTAATTTTTTTAAGGTTGGCCGGAAATTTCCCGTTCATAAGTTTTTATAAGTGACAGACAAAATTTGACGAAGCTTTGTTGAAATTTTAAGTTAATTTAAGATTTCCATGGGCACATAAATGCCATTTACTGGATTCTTAATTTTTCTTAATTTAAGTTTATAAGTTTTTATAAGTTATCTATAGTTACCACTTAAGGCTAAACTAAACTTAGTTATTTAAAAGAAGAAAAAAAAATGGCTGCCCCGTTTTTCTGCAAGATCCAAAAAAAAAATCCTAAATCAACCCGGTTGGTTTTCAGCAAAAAAAAAACTGGATTTACAGTATAAATAGACAAAACAAAAAAAATCATTTCAATTCCATGGTTGTTTCTTTTTGTATACTATCCCCATCGTATCGCGTCCTCCACCTGATGCAACTAACAAAACGCATGCAGTCTGAACGATCCATTCATCCAGTGATCATTACAAAAACAAGAATTCAAACTATAACATAATCGTACCACAGTAATAAATAACATTGACATACCATAAACGATACGCGTGATTTTTATACAAGTTGGTATTTTTAAATATATACCTGCGTGCTAACAGGTCATGCAGGCTTTCTACAGAGAGTAGTACACACATACAGGTTGAAACCTCCTGTATAAAAATTAAAACAATTTTGAAATATAATTTTTTCTTAAATAAGATTGTAATTTATTTATTTATTTATTACAGTAACCGCTCTGTATAACAAACCTCTATAAAAGCAACCTCTGTATAAGTCATTTTTTTCATTCCAAAAGTTCCATATAAGCAACTAATGTTTTCCGATTTTGACTTATTTTAATTTTCATTTAAACAAGAAAATATCTATAATTAATGTATCAGGTGTGCAAGTAGAAACTCTGTCTTTTTTTGATCAAATTCCACTTTATTGAAAAGATACTTGTTACAAAGCCATTCTATCTATGATCTTTTGTAATTTATCGGGTATATGATGAATGCCTTCGCGATAGAAACTTGATGGTTTTGAAGCAAAATAGTCATAGAGCCATTTTGGTGAACCGCTCGACTTTCAAATATTATGGATTACATAAATATGATTAAGTTAGCTTTTTTACAAATTTGATTGAATAAATGGTAATCAGAAGGAGCCAAGTCTGGAGAATACGCCGCATGTTGTACAACTTCCTATAGCCTAAGGAGATGAGTTCGTGGGTTGATTTTACTGTATGTGGACGAGCGTTTTCATTCGGTTATTTTTTTCCCATCCAACAATACACCCTTGTTGCAACCACTTGACCAAAATGTCATAAAATCCCTTAAGCAGACCGGTGTGAAGTTTTTGGACACTTTATTTTTGGACACAAATTTTAAAAACAGGTTTAAAAAATCACTCGATCGATTTCGGTTTATTAGGCCATCATCAGGAGTATCTACTAAATTGTAAAAATAAAAATGTAGTTATTTATATATATGTATAGTTGAAAAAGTAAAAAAATGAAACAAAAATTTACAAATAAAAAATGTGGGAGTGGTAAACAATAAAATTGGTGAGAGCAATAAACATTAAAAATTAAAAATTAAAAGGGGGTGAGTTAAAATGAACTCCCACGATCCGTTGTCATGAGTTCATTTAAACATCTGTTTTCATCGATCAACGCAATAGAATATAATATACTGGGTGATCTTTTTGTGGGAGAGGACGATATCCCCCTGGCTAGGCTGTATAATTTGGTAATCGAAAATGATTTAACTGAGAACAAAATAATGGAATGGGCGATTGGTAGCAACGAGAGAAACGTACTTTTTGAAATAGAAGATGAAATAGCAAATGATGAGAGCATCGCGAATGAAGAGGGTCATATTGAAGAAGAGAGCAGAATCAGCATCGATAATGTGATAGGTCCCTTCAACGTCGCGGTAGAATGGGCAAAGGAAAATCACCTTACAAGTAATGAGATCTTGTTTTTGCGACGTATCAGAGAAAAAGCAGTTCTTAAAATACTTAATTAATATTATTTTAACTAATAAAACTGCTTATTTATCTATAAATCACAAAACTGGTTTACTCCTTTTTTCTATACACGCAACTTTTTCTACATAAGAAACTTCTTTAGCTGTGTTTGTTTATTCACTCACGATAGCTGCTATCGAGAGCCGTCATTTTTCTACACCTAAATTTAAATTTGTTGCGCTATTTATTGGTAAACTAAATTTATTTAACATCAAACTATCATTTTTAATTCAATTGTTTAGCGAAAACTTGATATAAAAAATATTTGGCTCTACCTATTTATACGGAGCGCTATCGGGAGCCACTTTTTATATGACTGCTCTCGATAGCAGCTATCCGGAGTGAATAAAAAAACGCAGCATTTCAAAAAATCAGTTCAGATTAGTTGCTTGCATAGAATGCTCACTGTATATACAAACTATTCTACAGTAAAATAACCTAATGAATAGTAACATAAAAACTTTCAAAATCACCAAATATTTTAGAAAATAAAATTTTAACTTAAATACTATTGTAATTAGTAATTACAAATGTATAATACAGACAAAATTGGATGTTAAAAATCACATTTACGAATTGCAACTCGGAAAATCTCTCTTGATCTCGAAAAATCAAAAAACAGATAATATTCATTAAATATTCTAGACATAGAAGCCGTCGGTTCATTACTTCTATATTCAGTCTGTGGCATGGGACATATTAAAATTCCATTTGGCGTAGATTTTGTATGGGAACATAAATGCACCAGGTGGAAGTGCGGTCTAAAATCAACCCGTTCACATAAAGAATCTCCCACAAACATAGCCGCGGCAATTTTACGACGTTTTTCTAAAGTGTCAATACGAAAATCATGACACCTATCAACATAAGACGGCAGGTCACATGTCTTTTTCCACCTAGGCTGACTATACGATAAGAAAGAAACCCGAGTTTCCTTAGAATATAAATGGTGGATCGCCTCTGGTGGGGATACCATACAACCACAGCATACTCAAGATGTGATCTAATAATGTGAAGGTGTTTTGTTTTGTCAACACCTCATTTATCTTTTTCTAGTTGGATATTACTTGTCCCTTTCATCTGCTTTCTCAAGCGTTATCCCATATATAAAAACCAGTAAATTAAGAAAAAAGGGGGGGGGGGGGAGGAATTAATTGATTAATTGATAAAAGATAAAAGTGGTGGCGATTTGAATTAATAAGAATTTTACTAATATATAGACATATGTATCATTTTTAAGGATTTTGGAGAAATTCTCATAGCTACAATGAAAAGAAGCTAGAATAATTCACAGTTTTCTATTATGAACGGGTTTTTTGTTGAGGATACACTATTAATTATGTAGTATCTACAAATGCCATAAAATCGCGGTATTTGGTAGTGGTAGTCAAGTTTAATATTAGGACATGGCAAATAAAAATAGAAAAACGCAAATGTCATTTTTTCTCATGGCAGAATAATCTAAAGTATTCAATGGGCTTTTGTGTGATGAATTTTTTCAGCTCAGACTTTAATCGAGACAACAGATCAATAGCTCTTATCTGATCTTGTAATCGATGGTAGGTCCGACACGGAGAAACGAATTATGCACTACTTTGAATCTATTAGAGTTAACATAAAAATCACTGCGATTCCTTGTGCCATAATTGTGTATATCTTTGAAATATAACATAGAATTGTACAAACACATTTTTCTCACATTGAAAGTATTAGTATTGGGGTCAAGTAATGTTTGTTAAGAATTAATTAAATAACTTTATTCGACAAATTTGAACTGTATCTAACATGTAATCATAGCATTGAACCAAAATGGGGTTGCATTTAATATTATTATAGGACACAAGATGATGGATTGATTATTACAGGATCCAAGAACATGGACGATATAAATATTATTTTATACGATTTTTGGCATTATGAATGGATCGATTATTTGGATGTTTAATTGTTTATTCTAATTGAGGAAAACAATACATATCGATACCTTAAAGCAGTGATTCTCAAACTTTTTCATACAGCGGCCCCCGAAATCGGAAAAATTAAATCCAGGGCCCCCAAAAATTTTATTCAATAATAATGAATTTGCAGCTAAGCATTTTGGATATTCTTCTTCAAGGATCTTAAATGCCCGCGGCGCAGCTTATCAATTGAAACCCATATCCGTATTCCGCAATTTATAAAAATGTTCTACCAACCCAAAATATTCTTTCAGCTTATACCGATTTGCATAGGATTAAAAAATTCTTTTACGCAAATTAAACATTTTGAAAAGCTTGAAAGATACGGCAAAATTTGTTGCTTCTGTAAAATCTTCGGTACTAAATATTTTAACTAGACATATGAGTGGAGCAGAAGAGATAACGAAATGACCTACTTAGCTAAATATTTTTGGGCTGCCTATTCTGGATACCCCGACCCAAATTTGTTTCGTTTTTAATTTGAGCGTCAAATGGTTTTTACTTAGCTATTGAAAAATTGTTAATTTTGAAAAATGTTTAATTTGAATTGAAAAAGGTACATCATAATTCACAATTTTCAAAGTTAATGTTAAAATATAATAAAAAACACCTATAAAAGTAATGCACAGTTCCTGCGCATTAAATTAAAATTTACATTTAAATCATCAGACTTAATGATGAACAGATGGATTAAACAGTAGAACAAATTTTATTTTCGAAATATTCATTACAGAGTTAAAAGAATTCGTACCTGCGACTGAGCGGCGTGGCATGGCTTTGTCCGTTTGAAGTGGCTTGGTATCCTGTTAATGTTTCATTTAACTAAGGGTTACATTTACAATCCGTCTAAAAACGACATTATGATGGCAAACAAGTTAAACTAGCAAATATTTTTAGGATGAGATTTATAACCCCTTCGTAGCTTCGCTCCTCTGCTAAACCCTCGACGGGCTTTAAAAAAACTTTACATAAAAAATATATGAGTCAGATGCAGTAGGTAGTTCTACCTAAAAATAAATAACGGTTTAATTTGAACTATGCGACTGTAAATAGTTGAAGATTCATTTATTAATTCTTTCAGTAAATTTCAGCTTTGTTTAACCTAAATTATTTAAATTTATATTTAATTAAAGTGCATAAGAGCAACTGCACTACATATTATATGCCTTATATTAGTCAAACGACTTTCCTCGTCGCATCGTCAAAAATCAACTCAAACCCTTTAATTACACCCCTGCCGGGTTTAAAATCAAAAAAGAAATATTTTTATTTTCGAAACGCCATAAATTGAAAATAAAACTATAATAATTTTTTTGATGATCTTTCAGTGTTTGAATCTTCTTCCTCTTCAACAACTACAACAAATGAAAAGAAAAGAAAAGAAAAAAAAAATCAATTTTTATTAAATTTTTATATTTTTTATAAAAACGTGCCAGAAGTTTTAAATGAATTCAAATGAGCTTCGCTACACTGTTGTATTATTATTATTATTATTATTATTACTAGATCGTTGTTGTTGTAAATTATTAATTTAATAAATTTAACTTTTATTTCTCGATATTTGAAAGGAAATTTATGAGACGAGGCATTTATATAAATAGACATAATCCTCAATCTTATTGTCTTTTCTTTTTTTTTTTCTTTTTTTTAATATTTTTGATAATTTTTTGTTTTTGATTTTTTGTCGCTATTAAATTAAAATCCTGTACCCGTTTCCCCTCGAGCTTACATTTTATTTTATTCATCTATATACGAGAATTTCTAATTGATTTTATTTCATATCAAGAGATTAGTCTAATTTTTATCACTCCAAATAACATTTGATATAGATAGTTATGTAAATTAGATTAATAATTCTTAAATTAAATGGGGGAGATAACGTCCGCCTTTTAAGTTTATATAATTAAACAGTGCTTCCAAGATGATATATACAATGTCATTTTATGTGATCGGCGTTTATAAAATATTTATTTAATTACACGGTCACGGGTTGAGAAGATGATATGACGACAGCACAAAGCTACTTGTTTTTATACATGTTTTGTGTATTTGGTTTTTATTATTAAATCCACGGTGATCACATTTAATAATTTTGAAATATTTTATCTGTATCGCGTTAAAATAAAAACGGAATTTTAATAGATTTGAAATGTTATCGATGGGATTAGAAAAGAAATTCGATACAATGATTTTGTTATCGGAAGCTGTAGATCTACAAGGTTTTTTACGCAAAACCATCGTTAAAATTTTGATAATTTTATTACGTTATGCTTATTAATTACCACATAAATCAAATCACAATATCCATACATAACATTTAATTATCAATTTTTAATTTTTTTCTTTATTTTATGAGCGTTATATAAATTTTATATATACATATGTATTAACAAAAGATCGTATATCGTGAAAACCTTTTAGAAATGCCAATATGTGACTTTACCTATAAAAACACTAATTTTATGATATTTCATAAAAAAAAAATAAAATTTATATAGATGCGCAGCATATAAAGAATACTCGAAGGCATACCGCTTAAAGTGACTGATTGAATGTTGATTGTCTTATTATAAATAAATCTGATATTCATAAATTCCAAACTGATCTAATTTAGCATGCTTAACACGAAAACGAAATAAGACTTCATCCGGTAAGAAAAGAACAGAATAAAAGAAAATATTTTATATATGTTTATACTCGTACAAGTGCTGTGATGTTATGCGTTATAATTGAATTTAAATGTCTAGACATGAATATAATTTTTAGTCATTTTCTATAAGTGCGCGATTGTCGATTCGGTTTGGAATATATTTACCACCCTTGAAATATCTTTTTATGTTTAAAAATTATTAGATATGCGGGTGGCAATTTCCGCGTTCGGCTTTCTACGCAGAACGCACGTTTCCCTAAGATATTTGAAATCACCGCACTAAATAAAACTACTTAGTAAACAAAAATTAATGATTGTCATAAAATAAAATAAAAATTGATATCTGTCCCGCACAAGATGAGACGAGTTTAGTGTCGCTGAATAATAATAATTCATTTTTATATTGTCGTTATGTTTTATAAATATAAATATTTTTTATTTCCATAATTACAATGATCATAATCATTGCAATCAACCTTTATCATCCACTCCTTTATCTCCTCATACATATATGTACATATATAAGCACAACATTGAGTTCATAAGTTCTAACATTGTAATTAGAATACAAAAAAAAAAAAGAGATGTGCCCATTTGCGGACCGACCGTGATAAATGTACTAACAAATTTCAATAATACACATGCTTCACATATAGAGAAAATAAAATAATAATAATAATAGTAATAGTAATAAAAGTACAGGTTCATAAGGTTAAAAATATATTACTATCTTCAATATAGGAATGTAATGTCCATTACAAGAAACTATATGAAGATGAAAAAAAATATACTCGTATGTATACACATATAAAAACGCATAAAAAACGAAAAATATTCTATTTAATTTTCTTAACTGCAACATTTACAACAACACCAACAATAACAACAAATTGTTAAAACCCACTTTTAAGATTGGTTATTAGTTTATGGGATTTCTGTGAGAGATAGGATAAAAATGCGCGAAATTTATAACTTTGATTTGTGTCGATTTGTGTTATAGTTGCAGCAAGTCGCAAAAACGGATACAAATTATTAGAATATGCTATATTTACCAGTTTTTATTTGTTTTTTTAGATCACAAAAAAAAACACTCAACAAAAAAACACTCAAAAAAAAATGTTCTTAGTGCTAAATTTTTTGTCAGTTTACTTGTTCCCCTTTCGGATTTATTCATAAAACCCTCAAATATGCTCTATGCAATGCAACCAAAGCAACCTTGAATTATAAAGCTATCATTTAAAAAATCAGCTTTATTTGAAGTAAGCTGTATTAAATGTAGAAATCAATATAACACTGAAGCTTCTATGCAATCATTTAGCCAATTTACTTCTTTTGCGCGAATTATTTACGCCCAAGAAAATAGCACTAGAACCGATGAAGTTGATTTTAAAGAACTTGAAGCGAGTAACCATACATTTGAAAATGAAAAAGCTCATTACTCAAAAAGTCTGTTCTAAAAAATATTCCTCAATTTATGAGCCAGATTTGACCAAAAATATTTTCTTTGAAGTGTTGATGTGTATGAGTCCCAAAAACATTTCGGCAAACGCGTTTTAAAAAGATATTCCGCAAAACATTATTTAACCCATTATCTACTACTGAGGCTAACTTTGCACCGATTCGCTGATGACCAAACCGCTACTATTAACAAACGGATTCTCTTTTTCAAATGAAGGTAATATTAAAATTAATGTTTATTCGAACTGTGGATTCGATTCTAATACAAATAATTACTACAGTTTTAGCAGATAAATGCTCATAATGCTGCTCATAAATCGCTTCATATTATAAAAAATGCTCTAAGAAATTAAAGAATTCTGTGTCAATTTCGTTTACTTTAGAAGCTAAATAGTTAACGGAATTGACACAGAATTCTTTAATTTCTTAAATCACTTTTTAAAATATGAAGCGGTTCGTTCTACATGTCTGTGGCAATAACCTAAAACGACATAACTCGAGTTATGTATTTTTTCAAATGTTTGCAGTTATTATATCAAAAGGAACAGTTTGATATAGGCGAAACAATTTTAACGATAACTAACACTCTTGTTGAGATTGTTTCCCCTATATCAAACTGTTCCTTTTGATGCAGTTATTCTAAATTGTACACCCCTTTACCGTTAGTCGTGTCACTTGTCACTTGTATCGACAACTAAATTTTGGTGTTCTCTTAGTCGATTGATGCGACATTCGACGTTTGAAGTGAGAAACATCCTTTTATGTCGCATTCTCTTATATTATCACTTCAATCGAATATAAAATTGAAGTGATACGACAATTGTCACGTCGAATGAAGTAACGCGACCAAGGGACTAAGGGTATTAGTAAATTTGAAAAAATACTTAACTCGAGTTATGTCATTTTGGGTTATTGCCACAGGTATATTAAACGAACTCAGTTGATTTTAAAGTATTTTAATATAACAAATTTTTCTACAAACGACAAGCAAAGCTGTGTTTGCAATATTTCAAAAATTTATAGAATATTTTTTATATTAAAACTACACGAGAGAGGTCACTTTTTATGTCCCAATTGACTACGTTAATTTCAAAGAAAGAGATCTTAAAACAAATAAATAATTGGTTAAATTTTACGGTTCAAACTGCACTGATTGTAAATCGCCAATCGAAAATCCCGTTTAACTACAAATTAAGGCTCGCAATGGGTTTGATGTAGTAGATGTTTAACCACTGCTTCCCGCCCAAAACAAGGTACCATATCAAAATAAACGAAATTCAATCAGAGCTGAATTTGGGGTCCACTAAGCTAGTATTAGTTAGTATTATTCACTTACAACATGTACAAAATTGTGGTTTGTCGGGGCATTATACTGGATTCATAAAAAGAAAATCCGGTCGTAGGACATCCATGATGATTTATTCGAACCCATTATGGATACTAAAACCGCAACTTTAATTTACATTGACAGTAGGCCGTAAAATGCCATTTACTTTGCTAAGGAACCTGAAATCAGGTTTGACAAAAAATTTGTAAATTAAAGCACCTTCGATTTAATAAACCATCATTAATCTTTTGCGCACCGTATGTCACACTGGAGGTGACACAATGCGGCATTCGAGATCTTAAGCCCGACACGCAGTCAGTTGTGAAGTGAAAAAATGTATGGCAATCGTGGTAATGTTTAATCGAGTGCAAAGAGTTCAAAAGCAGTTTAACTAAAGATAATTTGCATAATCAGATTTAGGGTAAAGTGGGGCAGATTCGCCACTTTTTAGTAAAATCTCGGTAGAAAAATTATTATTGATATTTTTTTAAATCGGTAAACGGTAATAAATACTTCCATATGTTCTGAACCAATTGTGAATGTAAGGATTTTTCCTTATTATTACAAAACATTTTTTTCTAATTTCTGCTTGAACTCCATAAAAAGATGAAAGTGCCCCGGCCCGGGGTACTTTCGCCAAATGAAGGGGCACTTTCGTCAACGTAACTATTTTAGTAGAATCGTTAGTAATACACATTATAAATAAAATAATTTGTTTAAATAAATAAAATAAAAACATATTTATTCAATAAAATATTAAATTTAAACTTAAACGAATAGGAGGATGCTCTGGTGTTGGCAGCTTCATACAAGCATAATTTCTATAAATTAATGAAATGTTTTCTTTGCTTGGTTCAACAAATAGTTGATTTCTAGCATGTTTGCGCAAGAAGCTTTCGATGTAGGAGTTTTTAGCTTCCACTTCGATTATTTGACCCACTTTTATTTTATAAATTTATATATAAGGGCATTTGTCAAAGACGAAACTGCCCCATAACAACTTGGCGAATGTGCCCCAAGTAGCAAAAAAAATACTAAATAAAGAAATTTAATTAATTAGTTTTTATTGATTAATTCACACACTAACACTTTAAAGATAATTAATTTATCTAACTATATTCAATGAAACACTCAACAAAACTAAAAAAATGCTTAATAAAAAATCTTACGTTATACATACCAAATATTACACAATACTGGGGAAAAACACGATTATACGTGTATTTTAGTTGCGTTTTCAATGATGACTGTCAAAGTACAGAGAAACATTTGAAATAATAATGGCATGATTCAGTATTTTTTTCAGATTTTTTAAACGCTTTGAAGGTAGCTAAACATAGCTTGACGAAAGTGCCCCGATGGCGAAACTACCCCACTTTACCCCTCAATTACAGTCAAACGCTCTTCTACATATTTTTTTGTGTATAGAGCAATTTTGAAAAATTCATAAAAACCGTTTTACGGGTCGCGTAAATATTTCATATGACCCAATACATCCCTAATGGAACATAATACAATACGACGGCATACTCAGATACGCGTGGCAATCTCTACGATTGCTTGTTAATCGCCGTCAAACGCACAGCGTCACCGTTATTAGTGTAGCAGTATAAAAAATGCATAAAAAGTGCTTGACGGGTAATCTTTGATCTGATCCGGATTACTATATGCCAAGAAATGCAGTTAATGTAAAAAAAATTAATCAAATAGAATAAAACAATGTTTTACATTATTCTACTCACCCAAACACTATTTCTATAAATTTACCCATTTTTCCGAGAAATTGGTGTCGGGTATTTCCGGGAACAACCCTATTAAGCTGAACTATCTATCAAAGCTAACAATTGACCTCAAAGGATTGACTTCCCTATGCGTTCATTAGGAAGACCGTCATCCATGGAGTCGTACCATTGTATTTTCTTAAGTTATTAGCAACAGATTTGTTTATTTTGCCTAATCGTTCGCAACATAAAATAATTTGACTTAAATTTGTTTGTAATGACGAAATTCCAACTTTTCTTATCTTCGTACGAATTGTATTCTGATAAGAACAAGCCCTCTTTCCAATATATAAATCGTTTAGCTTTGTGAGCTTGTCGAATTTATAGTATTTTAGTCAAACATTTATTTGTCAAGTTGTTATTAAATTTGAAAATTGTCAAAATATTTACAAGAGCGTTCCTGATGCTGATCTGTATTGCTTCGTCTAATTTAGAAATGCACTCTTTAAATCAGCTACAGTTTTAACATATGGAATAAAATCTTTCTTTATTTCTGTGCATTCGTTTTCCATAGATCTGGACAAGGTTGTCTCTTCCGCAGAAGTGTTATGTCGCGTTAGGAAAGAAACCTTTGGACTGAGCAGATCAATTTTGAAAATTTTCTCATTTGGATTTGTTTCGTTGCTTAAAAAATGTACCTAATCGTATTGAATTTTAGAATTTTTGCCATTGTTAAACATTTTTAGTTTTAATTTAGTTTATTAATTTTGTTATTTGCTTATTGCGCGAAACTGTATTTTTAAAAGATCTTGTAATTTCATGATTGATGATCATAAAGATTAATTTTATCGATAATTTTGAACACGTTTTTTATATGTGCATTAGTCGAGAAACCTGCTATTTCCTACACCTTGCGAACAAATTCTTCTTATTTATGGTTTTTGTTAGCGCCAAATCTCGAATTGAAAATCTCGAAAATAGAAATGATCGATTCTGGATAAGATTTGATATTTATAATCGGGCCGCCCGATTATAAATATCAAATCTTCTCCAAAATCGATTGTTTTCTCCAAAGATCAAGTCTACAGAGGACTTTATTGCGGTAATTATTTACAAACCCTTTACATTAGTACCCAAATGTAAATTGTAAGTGTAGTTTAATTAGATTTGTTACCAAAACCTCCAATCTATTTATCTTCTGCACGGTAATTGTTACACTTTTTATGTATGGAGTAGCAAAATTGACATCAACTATATAAATTTAGAAGGCTTTGGTAATATTCATCTCATATATAGTATACTGAGCATATAACATACATTATTCAGCAACTGAAGTAAATTAAAATTAAAAACAAAAATAGTAAATTTTCTGGGTTATCACCTAATTCTTGCATTACAAAATGTTGCCTTACAAAATCTTGCATTACAAAATCTTGCATTACAAAATCTTGCATTACAAAATCTTGCAAGTACAAAATCTTGCATAACAATTTCCGGTACATTTAGAGAATCTTGCGCGCGATTCTATAAATGTACGGGGAAATTGTTATGCAAGATAACAAATCGCATTGACAAAATTCTACTGTATAATGATAATCATACAGTAGAATTTTGCTTGAGATATCAAAAATCAAATGTCCAGGAATTAATATTTTTAACCAGAATATTATATTGAGATATTCTGGAAAATAGAGATTTCCATTTTAATTTTAATATTAAATCTTCATTAATCAGAAACGAAAATTTAAATTCTGGAAAATGAAGATTAAATTTTCTTTATCCAGAATATTTTGTTAAAATATTTTGAAAAATGGAGATTTCTATTCTAATTCTAATATTAGCGGTATTTCTTGACGCATAGTTATCCGGATCACCATCTGCACAATTTTTTATTTTTTTATTTTTTTTTAATTATATTGAACTTTTATGAATACCCAATAAATATTATGTTAGATACTAAAGACAGGTACAGTTACTAAAACTACAACATTTTTTAAATGCAAGTTATTGTATTTGCAAGATTTCGTATTTGCGAGATTTTGTACTTGCAAGATTTTGTACTTGCAAGATTTTGTAACTGCAAGATTTTGGGTTGGCAAGATTTTTATTTGCATGATTTTTAAAAAATGCAAGATTTTGTACTTCAATCAATGACGTTTTGATCAGCTTAATTAATTGTAAGGTTTATCTCCCAAAAAAAAAGCACCATAACAATTCCAACTCATTTGATGCATGTTGAAGTAAATCATTTAACTTGAAAGTTGTTCCATATACTAATAATGATATAAAATAATTTTTAGGTGATTTATTTGTATTATCGGAGAAGACCTTCGGTAAAAGTAAAATTATTGTAATGGGTACAATCAAAAGCATCTACTACTTATCAGAAACAAAAAAATTAGCTTATGGATGGAACGTTTAATGTGGTTCCTAGCATAATGACCAAACTATTTACTACATGGGCGTATAGGAGATGTTTTTTTTTTTCGCTGGCGCTACATCCCATAGAGGGATTTGGCCGCTTCATTTGAAGTTTCGTAGTTATTTTTTTTAACGGATAATGAGTGATTAATTCATTGATCCAACATTAACCAACCGTGATTTTTTCATCACCCGCCGGGAATCGAACCCGGGACCTCCGGAGTTTAAAGCAAGCATGCTAACCACTGTGCCACCGGGGCGGCACAGTGGTTAGCAGGAGATGTAAATATGGAAGTGATGAACAATTGTCGCACAACATGAGAATGTTGAAATGCCTATAGCTTCCTTACAAGACACGATTACGAAACCATAAAGCCTTATTTATGTAAGAACAGCCGTTAAATTCTACCTTGGTTTGAAAAGAACTAGGTATTTGTAAGGCACAAAGATAGTAATACCAGATTTCCACCTTTTGTAAGGTCCATTAACGAACTTATAACAGATCATATGCCACGAAGAGAAAATACAGTTGAGGCATGGCATATGCGTCTTAAAATTATTATAGGTAGATCACACGTTGGCGTTTATAAATTAATTAAAGATTTGCAAGTGGAATATGTTAATACATAGAATGACCGCATGATTGAAAAAGACATTGCTGGTAGTACCGAAAAATTAAACCGAGAACTGGTTTCGCAAAATAACAATATAAAACATATTTTGGAAAACCAGCTTTAATTAAACCCTTTAAATTTGTTGAAAGGTTTAGCTAATAACATTAAACTAAATTAAATATTTACTTATATACATATTGTATTGAAATATTATTAATTCAATTTTAAATTGCGTTAATGGATTGTAATTAATTGAGATTCCATTCTACAAATATTAAACCAATTATCAAAATCTTGAATTCGATATTTTGTCAAATCGGATAAACAATATATTGTTCTCGAGTTAATTTTTTTCGATTTTCTTAAATCGAGATTTTTATTTCGATATTTTTTTTCGAATGTTCTTCAATTTCATAAGTCGATATTTTTTTCGTTTATTTCGTTCATATGATGCTCTCCTCAAAACAGCTTCTTCGTCATACCTTTCAAAATTTTTCGTTCCGGTTTTTTAGAATACATATGCGAACAATTTAAAATCGTTAACATTTAACGTAGTTTTAATAATTTTTTTCTCGCTGCGCTTGTCCGGCAATTTCTCATATTCGTCCGAGAAACTCCATTTTGCGGCTTTGAAACATAAACTACTATTTGGAGTTTTATTTGCTTTTGTATGACTGAGTAGTAAATAACGTTATGAGGAAGTTACTACCGACGAATTGTTGACAAAATTAAAATTATGTAAGCCATGAGTATGACAATTAATATTAAAGATTAAATGTGAGTTGCAAATCATTTATTTTTTCATATTAAAATTGGTGACTTGCAAGTGGATGGAAGAGAAGCTCGACTTAATAAAATCGAAAAAATAACCTCTAGAAAAAAATTTCGCTTTTCCGATTTGATATAATTATCGAATTGAAGATTTTCAGAAATGGTTTAATATAAAATCTCAATTAATTAAAATACATTATTTCCATCTCCAAAACAAAATTTGTCCAAAATGAAAATAACATACTTTGTGGAGTGCGCTTATGCAGGATTTCATAAAAAACTTCGCTGTAATATTCTTGCGATTTGGCATATAAGGCAAAATAGTAATGGTATAGTAACATTTCCTATACGCCCATGAATAGTAAGTAGTTTGGTAATTAGGCTAGGGACCTCACTTTCCAACCATACGCAAATTTTTCTTTCTTATAAGTAGTAGATGCTTTTGCTTGTACCCGTTACAATAATTTTATTTCCCTATAATACAAATAAATCGCCTTAAAAATGATTTATCACTATATGGAACTGCTTTCCCGTTAAATGCTTTACCTTCAACATGGATCAAATGAGTTTGAATTGCTATGGATAGTACTCCTCCCTACATACTCGTACAAATTTTATTTTATTTTTCAGTGTTCTTATTTTTGGAGATAAACTCTCCAATTATTTTTACAGCTGATCAAACCTTTATTGATAATTTACGACGGCGGTCGTGTTGAGTCACATACCAACTGATTAAGGTTTTGGTAGCGACAGGTTTATGATTGCGCTCTTGTGACAATTTTATAATTTTGTGTTTACCACAATCTAGTTTAGCTGATAATCATCCTCGACAACACATTTTTTTTTATTTTCACATGACCATCTAAAAATGTCGGAAGTTATTTTTTTTTTCTAAATTGTAAGAAAATCATTTCAGTTATTTCAATACATTTATTTAGGTATTTGCATATTTTTTTAGAAAATTTACTATATTTGGTTTTTAATTTGTATATAGTTCAGATGGTGAATAATGTACATTATATGCAGTCAGTCTACTATAAATTACATGAATCTTACCATAGCCTTCTAAATTTATGTATTGTAGTTGACAGTTTTGGTACTCTACACATAAAAGTGTAACAGTTTCATTTAGGATCATCATGCAGAAGATACATAAATAGTTTGGAAGTTTAGGTAACAAAACTCATTAAACAAAATGTAGGCTGTAAAATATTGGCTGTAAAATATTTACAGCCTACATTTGTGTACAAATGTAAAGGGATTTTACTAACTGCAATAAAGTCCTCTGTAGAAAAAAGGATAAGGATAAGATAAATATCAAATCTTATCCAAAATCGATCATTTCTATTTTCGAAATTTTCAATTCGAGATTTTCCTTTTTCGATATTTGCTGTTCGAGATGATTCTTTTCGAGATTTTTTATTAAATATTCGAGATTCGAGATATAGTAAATAATTTTTATGTGATTATCATTACCAAAATAAATTATTAGACAAATTAATTTCAGGTGTTGTAATATAATGTAACATTATTTTAGTAGAAAATAATAGTATTAATAATAGTATTTTCTCCTCTTCTTAAATATTTATCAATCTGGAATACACCAGAATAATTCAAAAGTTTGAACATTATTTTAGTATTTTATAACACGTGTAAAGTGAAATTTATTGACAATCTGTGAATTTTATTTTAAAAACTGTTTTTCCTTAAAAATTGACATGGTCCTAACTGGTATGTAATATTAGTTTTAAAATCAAACAAAGGCAACGACAAGTTGGTTGTTGATGGGTTTGCAACGACAAGTTGGTTGTTAATGGCTCAAATGTAAAAGCAGCACAACAAGCACATGACTTAATTGTGAAATAAAATTGACAAAAAGGCCTTCACAGCACAGTCACAGCCCTAATTCTGGAGAACTAGCAGTGTGTCAAGCTTACAACATTATAAAAAATTAAAGTAAAAATTCAATGTCTCATCGCAATTATTCGAGAATCAATAGTGGAAACATCCGCTGACTGTAGATTGTAATATATTTACCATTTAAAACTGCACAAAAATCAAAAATTCGTCGGGTAAGATTTGCTAATTTAAAGGAACCAAATAATTTAGCTGAAATTAATATTTCCGAATACCTTATTATTAAATATTGCGATGTTGAGTTGTTTGTATTAAAAGAATCTGATCGGTGGTTGATGGACGAACATTTTCATGTAGTACCCCAAATAATGCGTCAACTTTTTACGATTCATGAAAAGATAGAAAATAGATGTGTGCCGCTTGTATTTTGTCTGATGAGCAGCAAAATTAATGAATGCTATTCTCAGTTTTTCTATGAACTTTTTAAAGTAGTATGTGGTTGGAATATTAAGCTTAATCCAACTCTCATAGTAACAGACTTTGAAAAAACCATCAAACCTGCAGTAACAAGTTTTTTCCCTAATACAGAGTTTCGCGATTGCCTTTTCAAAATATGGGAGGTTAAAAATTTTTACCCATCAAATTCGAATGCTAAAGAGTCTGGCATTGTACCCGGTGAAGAAATTCCTGTCCATTATCAAACAATCGGGCTCAGACAAAATTTGAAGGCTAAAGTTTATTCCTAGAATAATTTTTTTTCACTGTTGAAATTTGTTTCTTTAAGTTTGAATAATTCACCTTCACAGTACCTTAGATGATTTGATATTTTGATATTCTCTAAATTTTCAGTCAAGTGATCGTACTAGCTCGATGAATTTTGGCCTTCTGCGCATTTTTTGAAGGTACATATCACCTGAATTCAGCGGATGTTTACACTATTGAATCGATAATGATTTCAGACGGAGTTGTATTCGAATTTTTAGCTACGGCTTTTAAGGAGGAAATAGCGCGGCACATTTCAGATTTCTAGGAATTAGGCCTATGATTATGATATGATGGCGGCTCTGATAATATTGTTTCATTATTTATAGTTTTATACTAATAGTTCTTCCCTTACACCCATTAGTTTCTTTTAGACAGCAGCAGTAAAATTATCCTAAATTTTCACGTAAAAATATTCATAAATTGAGACCCCGAATCCCGAATAATTATTCGGGGTTCGAAATCATTCGAGATTTTGATTTGGAGATTTTAAAATTTCGATATTTTGAAATTCGAAATTCCGGTTTCGAGATTTTGATTTCAATATAACGTTTGTCGAGATATTATACTCAATCCCTTTTATTTTACCCAGTTATTACGCAAATTATAAAATAAAATAACAAATTAAAGTTGGGTTTAAATAGATGAGAATCCAAGGTTAATGAGTCTGTGAAAATAACTAACGCCAATAGAAACAAAGACTAATTGATTTTGAATAGATTAATTTGTCAGACGAACGAAACAGACGAAAAATCTATCTAAATCTTGCTGAAGACGTTCGCAGCAGCGTACACTGTTAATTTTAATGAATATTTTCATATCATCCGCATACAAGAGAAATTTTGATGAATGAATGCAGGTAACAACATCATTGATAAACAATAAAAACAAAAACGGGCCCAAATGACTGCCTTGGGGAACTCCAGACGTTTGTTTAGACGCGCTTGAAAGACAATCATTAAATTTGACAAACAGTCTACGGTCACAGTGGTAAGATTTTAACACAACAACAAGTGTGAGTGAACACCGACTTTCTGCAATTTAGATAACATAATCTCGTGAGAGATTCTATCAAATGCCTTTTTAAAGTCTATGAAAACTACATCAACTTGCGAGCCAATCTCATTTGAATTTATCACGAAATGTACAAATTCAACGAGGTTAGTAGCAGTTGACCGATCTGGGAAAAAACCATGTTTTTGTGGTACATTTATTTTACCAAACTCATTAAACATTATGGCGCGAACCATACATTCAAAAAGTTTTGGGGTAGCACGCAACACAGAAATAGGTCTGTAATTATCAATTAAAGAACGATTACCACTTTTAAAAACCGGGATGACTTATGAAGTTTTCCAAGAATTAGGAAAGTAACCTACAGACAGTGATCTAATGTATATTAGTTCCAGAGGGAATACTAATGAATGGGCACACTTGCGTAATACAATTGCAGGAACTAAATCTGGACCTGGATTTTTATTTACCTTTAAATTAGAGATATATTTATTAATTAATTCAGTATCCAAAGAAATAGAACCCAAACTACTAACTCCTAAACAACTGACATTGGGTTGCTTAACAATGAGGGGGTCAGTCAATATAATAAGAAATTTGATGAAAAAAACATCGAAAACATTTCACTAACCTCAGCAGTAGATTCAAACTCCTTAGCTTCTAATTTTAAAGTACGAGGGTAACCAACCGTTCCTCTTCTAGAATTGATAAACGACCAACAAGATTTAGGAGTAGCGGCGTAATTTACTTCGATGCAATTTACGGAATTCTCGTCGTGCCTTTTGAAATGATAGATAACAAAGAGCATCAGGCTGGTGCTTGTATTTTTTACGTAACCAATTCATTTTATTCTTGCTAGAACGCAGCTCCTTATCAAACCAACGAGCTTTATTTAACTGACAACTAATTCTAACCGGAATGAATTTTTCAATTCCAACCCAAACCGTTTCACAGAATCTAGATACGGCGCCGTTTAAATCACAATAGTCGAACATCTCAGTCCAATTAATAGAATTGAAAAACGAATTTAAACCTAGAAAGTTACTGTTAGAATAATCATAAAATGAGTGGTTAACAGTATTTACAAACTCTGTTTTAGAAATGATGAATTAGAGTGATGGTCATCATTTTTCACTAAATAGTCGCTTTCCTCAAGTAGATATTGTAGTTCAAAAAGATTACCTGAAACAAAAATTAAATCAAGTAAACGCGCCCGAGAATTAAATACATTATTGATTTGTAATTAAATCTAATGACAACATGGTTTCAATAAATCGTGATTCAATCGCAGAAAAAGGGTTACTACAGCATACCATGAGAATGTTGTGTCTAAGATAGGTGGGGTAAATTAATATTTCCAAAAACTAATACAATTGTGTTAGTCATCCAAGCTTACAACAGTATTCATGATTATATTACAATGCTCTTTGTATCGGTCTAAATTTGACCAAGGAGGAGTAATGTAATGAACGCCAACTACAAAATTCTGTGAGAATCCCTAAAATTTAACCAAAATGACTTTTCACTCACCGGTATAAATGATGTTATTCATACTGCTACTAAAACACGATTTTATCGCCACCAGGACGCCATCACCACGAGAAAACACGCGATCATAATATCTAAAAACAACATACTCGGTCCCAAATAATTCAGTACTTAAAATATCAGAAGAAAGCCATGTTTCAGTTAAAATAATAACATTAAAATCAGTTTCAATTACCGCTAAACAAATGATTTGGTTTTCGAGCGAAGCCCTCTAACATTTTGGTAATACATTTTCAATTAGAATTTTTGATCAATTTTGGATTGACGAATCTTAGAAATACTACTTGAAACTGATGATTTAGGTGTAGATATTGTTAAATCGACACCGCAGCTCGTACGTTGTTTGGTCTAATTTCAAATTCACGGATCAATACCCCCACTGGCACCCATCAGGTTGAAGTAGCCTGGCGAAGATTATAGGACTAACTCCAACTTTAAATGAGATAAAGTTAAGTTTGCTAACATCTTGATTCGCAGCAACTAGTAAGCGGTAATCTATCTCATCTTCTGTAGTTTATTGCTCAGATATTTTCGCACTGCATCGGTGGTGGTAGATGACATAAATCTTGAAGCATAGATATATCTCAACACACGAACCAATAATGGCATTGCTTATGTTGCTTACGTTGGTCTCTATGTTATCGGTGATTTGAGACGAGACACTTGATATAGCTGAACTTGCATCATCATCCGTTGCCCGTTTCTTTTTTGTTTGGCGAGTAATTCCAGGTTCAGCTTAATGTTTCATTCTATCTTTAGTTTCGTTAAAATTTAATTAATCTAGATAGTATGAGAACATATATAAAGAAAACTGACCTATGTAAACTCATCGCTCGCCGAATTTACTAAAGCAGTCAAACGGGTTAAAAGCGGGAAGTCTACTCTACGCTCGGTATCAAAAGATTACCATTTTTTGTATGTGATTCTTTCAAGGTACGTGAAAAAATTTGAACAGGGACCCTTAAATACAGTGGGATACCAGCCAAGTCGTCAAATTTTCTCCTCCACACAAACTGCTGAACTAGTGAGTTAGCTCAAACATGCGTCACAAATTTATTTCGGCTTGTCACCTGTCGAAACTAGAAAATTGTCCTTTGATTGCGCTGTAGCTTTTGTAGTAGACGTACCACGTACCACCGTCTTGGTACACAAATAAAATGGCTGGCGTAGAATGGCTAACAATTTTTCTAAAAAAAAATCCAGTACTTTCTATCCGTACTCCAAAACTGGCTAAAGTTCGCGATAGATTTAACTTTACAGCTGCTAATATCTGGAACGTAAATGAAACAGGGGTAACTACGGTACAAACATTAAATAAAGTCATTGCTGAAAAAGGAGTCAAGCAAGTTGGAGGTATTACATCAAGTGAAAGAGGAGTGCTTGAAATGGTTTGTTGTGCTGTAAGTGCTGGTGGAAACTCTATTCCACCTATGTTTATTTTCCCAAGAAAAAGGTATCAGCCACATTTTATTAGGGATGGACCCGTGGACAGTATTGGCACAGGAAATGGTTCAGGATGGATGACTGCAACAGAATTTTATAGGTGGAAGGAACATTTTATTTCTAATGTGCGATCATCAAATACGAACCCCATTTTATTAAGGTTAGATAATCATGAGTCTCATTTAGCTATTAAAACTATTAATCTTGCTAAGAATAACGGAGTTATATTACTACCTTTTCCACCACTTTGCTCCCATCGGCTTCAGCCATTAGACAGGTCAGTGTACGGCCCGTTCAAAAAATTCATGTCGATTTCCCAAGATGTTTGGTTAAGAAATAACTCCGGAACGAGCCTTATTACCAGAGCCGATTACCAAAAGCTTCAGGTTATCTGGAATATAACCTTTGATGAACATATTTTTGGAGATGCAGATTTTCTTCCATCAAGTGTAACAGACCGACCTTATAATGAACAGGCACCAATTCAAACTCATGATAATGTTATTGGACCTAATGAAGTTTCAATTAGTCAATCATCTGGTACCGTTCTAAAGGAAGGAACTGATGCCACACTATAAATTTTAAACATATTGGACGATAACGAATTATTATCTAACGCTGCCAATATAATTGATGAAATTGATATTGAGTCTCTACCAATTATATGCTCCAGAAGAAGAGTTTTTAAAAATTACGACTGGTGAGTACATTGTATTTTGTTTAGAATAAATATATTCAAATTATACTTTATTAACAGGAATGGTGTTAAATCAACTCGACGAAGCAAATAATTTGGATGTAAATCTGCCCGGTCCATCGAATAATCAATCACCAGTGTCTACCTCACAACCACCAAATAAATTAAATATAATTTTCGAACCAAATTTCGTTCGTCCTTTCCCGAAAGCAGGTCCCAGGAAAAAAAAAATCGATGCGGTCGGAAAAAGAGGAAAAGTGCAATACCAACTGATACACCAGAAAAGGAGGCATTGGAGGAAGAGGAAGCGAGTAGACTGCTTAAAGTGAAACTTATACAAGCACAAAAACAGTGTGGATAAACGACAAAAAGTCAAGCGCAAAGTTTTACAGGAAAAACACGATTGAATTTGTTTAGTTTGTGGTGAGGCTTATTCACGCAGTAAAGCTGGAGAATGTTGGGTAATGTGTGTGTCATGCAAACTATGGGCTTTCGAGGAATGTACAGAGTTAGAAGGTAAAAAAAGAATATATAGCTGCCACGAATGTACAAATTAATTTGGATTGTTTTTTGCACAATGTCTTTTGAGCAAGAGCTCATTCATAATAGAGAATACGAAAAGAGTTTAATAACAAAAAGTAACATAACAACGTGAATTCTTCCTTTACGATTGCGGCGAAGCGAAAGTCTTCCTTTCTCTATCAATAACTATTCCGCCAACTGGTAGGCTAACGTGAAGGCTATGGCAATAGCATGTTTTGTATGTTTTACCGTATTGCAGCCAAGATCCCAACATAGTCCCTCTGGTATTCACAATTCTAACTCCTGGATATACATATTTCCAATTATTTTATTATTAGGACTCGTTAAGTTAGTAAAGTTTAGTTAAAGTTTAATAAAAATATAATTTTATTAAAAAAAAAATTATTTTAAGGAAAAATAAAAAAAAAAAACAAAACCAGTTTAATTGTTAAAAATGAATTGTTTTTTATTTTATTTAATTATCGATGTATTTCTGTTTTATTATTTAATAAATATTGAATTTATTTTTTGTTAATTGCTGGTATTTACTTTAGGAATATTGTATGGTGCAAGTTACCTCATGCTATGTTTCAACGTACCCCATATACGGGTCAGGTTGTAACAATAAGATACTATTTTTGTTGGCCTTATTGTAAAAAAACTAAAATTAAAAATTAGTAATATTCTTTCAAAATGAGAGAAAATACTAAACTTTTATAATATATACACATGAGTTACCTACACCTTAGTTATATTTATATGGGGCAAAAAGCAAAAACTGGTTCAACCTGCCCCGGTCTCCCCTACTTAACTTGTAAAAAAGCTCATTGTAATTTTCTAAATAAATCTCAACAGAATTAGTTCAAATCAAAGCTTTACTACATGCTTATACTGTAAAATCGATTCTTCCAATTATTCTATCAATTAAATACCTGCTATATGGAGACACAATTCTTCCAGTCATCGTGTCAAACAAATACCGTAAACTCTCACCAAACAAAAACTTAAAATTCCAACTCCATCTCAATCCACATTGTTATGTTATTACTTTACTATTAACTGATTTTTTTTTTGTTTTCGTTTGTAAGAAATTTGTAATTTCTTTAAAAAAAAAATAAAAAAAAATTTTACAAATCGTAACATCAAAAGAATTAATCAAAAAGAACTAAAAACCCAACAAGTAAAAGCAAAAATCCATTTCTATCAATCATCAATCAAAAAAATAAATAAATAAGAAAAAAAAAAGACGATACAAGACGACTTGCAGTTTTTTTGTTTGTCTTAAAAAGTCTTTAGACACAAACATACTGTAAACGTACGCAAAAGAAGAAGAAATCATCTTCTCTTATACATTACAATTCCATAAATATCAACTTAACTTAATTAAATAATTAGTTACCTCCTTCAAGTAAAAAAAATAAATATAAATAAAAATAAATAAGTTTAAGAAGTCTTACTTGATTGTTGTATAATTCAACTACGTGATTACCTTACCTTAATTAGAGATAAAAAAAAAATTTCACAATCTTGCAGATGAAAATCGATCAAAGACAAAAATATAAATACAAAAAATAAAAAAATTAAGACATAATAAAGATTTTCGTGATGACAACTTTAATATTTTGTTGTTGGCTTGTTTCAACTTTCATTGGTTAGTGCATTTGGGGTCTTGCAGCTTTTACATGTTTTTGTTGTTCTTCGTCGAGCTTTTTACATGGTTCAGTAGTAGATTTGCTCTTTTACACATACAATATATTAACGTATGTTATATGTACGAGAATATATACAAGCATGGGGTTTTATGTTCTTATTATTCGATTGAATGTACTAGTCATTTATTATTATTATTCATCTTTCTTATATTTTTTAATCAAAACATCTTCTTTTCATTTGTATTAATAATAATAATAATAATAGTAATAGTAATGATAATTGAAATTCAATTGAAATTGAATTAAAAAAAAAAAAAAAAACTTTTGTCCTCAAACGAATATCTATAATTTTCAATTGCAACTTTCAAAACAATTACAAAATCTTCACCATGACGATTGTATTGTGATTAGTGTTGTTATGCAGTGCCGGTGGAATTTAAAAATGTTGCACGATAGTAAATATACATAAATAAAAGGCCCCCGTCTATATGGAATCCGGTATGCGCGCACTTATCAAACGCGAAAACAATGCTCCACATTATAAGCAAAAAAAAAAAAAAAACCTCCTGTGTACTGTAACTGTCGCGCACCGACGACGTTACATAAAATATAAAACAGTATGGCAAATTTATCTAATAATTTTCTCTCGACAACTAACCTCCTCTTCCATTGGCATTGTATTGTCAAATTTATATTAATTTTCAATTTTCTTTTTTTTTTGTAACATAAGCTTTTTTTGTACCTTCTCATTTTCCTCTGCCTCATCCGCAAATAATTTATTCACAATAATTTTTTTTTTTTTCTTGCCAATTCGAATAATAAATTTATCGTCTTATTTGGGATGTTGCTATTTGTATCGTTTAATGTTACGAATTATAATTTTTATTATTCAATTGAATTAAATTTTTTTTTTTTACTTTTATTTCAAATAAATAAATAAATAAGAAATAAAAAAAAGAAAAAAAAATTTGTATTTTAATGTCAAACTTGGTCAATATCTTAAAAGAATTCGATTTTTTTTTTCTCTTCATTATAAATGGAACAAGTAGTTTTTGTATTTATTGCAGCTTCGTATTTTACTTCTTCTTGTTTGTATATTCGACTTGATCATCTTCATTTACTATAAAATGTATATTTATATAGTTTGTTGTTATGTTGTTTCGAAATCGTTCGACTAAAATTGTCTTATTAATTCGAACAACAACAAACAAAACAAAAAAAAAATTATTATTATAATTTAATAATTATTATTATTTATTTAATTTGACTTTAATTGTTTTGAAAATTGAATTTAAATTGAAAATTGTATATGCACGCGGATGATGAGGTTGGAGACGGGTTCGTCGCTTATTATTATTATTGTTTTTATTTAAATGCATTTTAGTAAGTCTTTTGTATTTAGACATACTACTTTGTTTTATTAGTTCGTAGTTAGTTATGTGTTGCTCGATGGGAGAATAAATGGGAAAATTATGTTGAGTGGTTATTTATTGTGTTATGGAATATTGATTTTATAAACATATATTGTAAATAGACCACACAATTCGAACTTTTAAATAAACGTATTGGGAGGTAAGTTATGAGTAGTTTGCGATATTATACAGATAGTAAAGAAAGCAAATTTTATTTCTAATTTATGATTAGTAAATTTAAAAATATGTATGATAGTTTGATTTTAGGGTCGCTTATTACGTTTTATTTGAATAGAATTAAAAGAAAAATAATTTAAACCAATTTAAATCTTGTAAAATTTAAATAATAAAATAATTTTTGAACCATTTGCATATGATTTTCTTTGTCAAACCTGTCGGAATATCATAATAAAGGTGACCAACTTAATTGAATCACAATCCAATATATGGTCAAACATTATTATTAAATGTAGCTTAAACAATTTGTGTCGAATTTATCTATTTCAAATTCTTATTTATTGGGTACTTTTAAGCAAGTGGAATACCTTGTGGAATTGAATTTGACCAAATCGCTAAATAATTCGAACATTTTACGAATTCTGAAAATCATTTTAGATTACCTGACACATTAAAATTGAATAGAAACATAATTTTAATTAAACATAAATGGATATACTGTTTATCACTTAAATAACGTTGGTTTTGAAGTTTATTCATCTTCCTCTGTAATGTTTCGTCATTCTCAAATAAATTAAACACCTTGGTACATACAACTTTAACTCGTATTAATCGATCACTTAATCATGAAAAAATTAACTCCGCTTAACCAGTTTAAAATTCCATCAAATTTTTGAATGAATAAACAAAAAATTGAAATTTGAAATGAAATTTGTATTCCCTTCAAATTTAAAATTGTATCGTCTATAAAACTATTTATATTTTTTATGTTTGGTTTCAAAGGTCTCAATGGAGCCAAAACATTTATGATTTATTTCAATATTTCTATTAACGATAAGCTTCAATAAAGTATATCTATTGCTTACCCGATCGGTTAAAATTGTTTTATGAAACGTTACCAGTCGTTTTGGATAAATACTGCTGCAGACTTACGCATTTTTAATAATTATCATCCTGCCATACAGACTGACTTTTAGACGTCGTCTTCGTAAATAACGGCCATTTTACATAAAAACTTCACAACAACCATAGGGTGTAAAATTAGAAAAAGGCTTACTCTTAAATAATTGAACAGAAGCGGGACTGTTTAGTGCATATAGGGAATTCCTCCACATATCATTGTGAGCGAAACAATAAGAATTACAAAACCAAAACTCTATACTGCTAAAAAAAGTTCATACAGTCGTAGAAAAATACTTGTATCAAATAAAATATCAAGTGAAACAAAATGCAGTCATCACCACGGTTAGGCGAGTAAATTACACTATGTAATTTACACAGTTTTTTACACGTAAAATGTATGAAAAATGTAAAAAATACCGTAAATTAAATATACTGACTATATTTAATTATTTTTATTGAATAATTGCGAAAACTTCGTATAAAATACATACAAAATAATTTTTATTTTTTGTATAGCTATACTCATTTCAAAATACTTAGCGTCATGCTTAATTATATCCTAATGAGTACAAAACCCACCTAACTGTAAAAAGATGGCATTGTAATAAAGAAATTTAAACAAAACTTTAATTTTTGTTGTAATATGCATTTGTTGTAATTTGTAATTCTAAGAAAATGATATATCGAATGATGATATGAGATATCGAATTCTGACATCGTAAGTTCAAATTCGGACATGATTTATCTAATGAATTTTCAAACATATTCTGTCATAAAAATACAAATTCTGGAATACATATCGAATTCAGACACGGTATATCGAATTTTGACATCCATACTGAAGCTCTTACATGAATTATTGAATTTTCGTCAAACGCTGAAGAAATTTATCGAATTTTAATATGAGATAAGAAATTCTTTGATATATCATCTCAAGACTTCAGAATTCGATCTATCATCCAAAAATTCGAAATGTTATGTCAGAATATAATGTTATGTCAGGATATATCCAATTATGATATGACATCTCGAATTTTAAGATGATGTATCGAATTCTGAAGTCATGAGATGATATATCAAATTCTGATAAGGCCTTTCGAATCCTGACAAAATATGTTGAATTTTTACCGAATATGTCCAATACGGAAAAAGTTAAAATCTCGCTTTGATATATAAAATTTGACTTGTGATATCGAATTCTATAACTAAAAATTGAAATTCTGATAGAATCTGTCGAATTCTGAGATAACATATCGAATTTTGAGATGATTTACGGAATTCTGAAGGCTTCTTGACAGATTTATCAAACTGTGACAACCTTTCAAATTTTGGAATGACATAAGGAATTTTGATGTTTGAATTTGGATATACATAAATAACTCGAATTATAGCTTGACATATCGAATACTGTCATCATTTATTGAATTTAGACCGATAATGACAAACATGCAAAAATCCTTTAATAATCTAGAATTCGCGAATATTCGTTTTGAGTGTGCCTATGGAAAAGATATACAATTCTTAGATTATAAATTCATATTCTGACAACTTGACAAGTCATATCGAATTTTAACGTTGTATGTAGAATTCAAATATATAGAATTCTGACACTAAAAATTCAAATTCTGATTTCAGACATATTGAATTTAGACAGCCAAAAAACAAAAAAAAATTCAACTCCCGACTTGACATATTGGACTATGCCATGATTGGCACATTTAACACATAAATTCTGACAACAGACATGATGTATTAAATTCAGACGTGATAGGTATATCAATTCTTAATTTCTTAAATCATATTCAGATTCTGATACGAAATATCGAATTCTGGCTTGATATCATGATATATCGAATTTTGACATTTCAATTTATGAGATTACGTATCGAATTCCGATATGAAGTAACGAGTGGTACAATTTATCGGATTTTGGCATAATATCTCGAATATGTGAAATGTCGATTTCTGGCATGATATATCGAATTCTGGCATAGTATAGAGAATTCTGACATCATAAATACAAATTCTGATATTGCATATCTAATTCTGACATAAAGTATAGAATTCTTCATGATAACTCGAATTTTGGCATCAAAAATTCAAATTCTGACATGACTGGGATTCTGGCATAATATCTCGAATATGTGATATGGCAAATTCTGGCGTGATATATCGAAATCTGACATAAGATATAGAATTCTGATATCATAAATGCAAATACAGATATTGTATATCAAATTGTAAAGTATGGAATTCTGACATGATATATCGAATTTTGACACCAAAGATTCTAGTTCTGGCATGGCATAATACTTCGAATTTTGATTTGATATTTCGATTTCTGACATAATTTATTGAATGGTAGTAGCTTGGATACATAATATCTCATTGGTTCATCATTCTGTTGGTTTTGTGGCCGCAGCGGTGGATGGATATTATCAACTTAATTTTTACATTAAACGCTTAGCCAAGCAATCCAAGGGAAAGAAGTCTATTGAGACTCCTTTTATGGTGTTCGGTTATACGAAGGTATTTGTTGACAAACCTCTCTTACGTAGCTATATTCGAAAAAAATAGGAAAACGAAATTGTCTGGTGAAAAAATCATAGCAGTCATTTTACGACTGATATGACACGTTCCAAAATGACATAAGGTACAAAACTTGGTTTTTCGATAAAAATGTTTCAAAATGAATTAAGTTGTAGTTATGGGATATTGCCGATGGAAATGCGATTCTCATATGAATTTAGATGAAGTTCTGGAATGGCCAATTATTTGGATATTTTTAACTGATCGTGATAAACGTTGACGATAATTATAAGAAGTTCTGAAATATGTAAGTTCTGAAGTACGTTTGAGTTCTGTAAGTACGATGGAAATTGGATTAATTAATAAATAAACAAACAAATTAAAATGTTTTAATTGGTACCAAAATTATTTTATTAACATAGGTATGTGGTTATACACCAGAGAACAAAATTGTTTATAGAGTTCAGGACTGAGCCTTTTCGATCTTTTTTAAAATGCTTGTGACATCTTCAGAGAATTTTAATTTTCGGTTCAAAATATACCTGTTAGTTTGTAAAATCGGAAATCTTTTCTATTACTGTAGGAAATAGAGCAGCTTAAGGTACAGATATGTGACAATGATTATTCGATCAGTAAAGGCGAATCTAAAATTTAAGCACTTTTTAAAAAATGATTGTTATCAGTAATAAAAATTATTTTGCGTATGTTAGGTACATATATCATGGCTCTATTTTGTTATCGTAAAAAGTCTTCGCTTCTAATTTGTTTGAAGATTTGTCCAAAAAGTCGCTAGATGACGATGGTTAGTTTTAACGAATAGTATTGTAGAATTTTTAATATTATCAAACAGATAGGGTATATTGCATTAGGATATTATGTAAAAAATCAATTTTAAATGTATAAAACTAAAACCAATCTGTAATATCTTTAAATTGTAATTTACACTTTAATAAAGTTAAAATTATAATTTTTATTAACTTTGTACAATATCTTAAATTTTCATTCAATAATCTCGCCATTCCTTAAGAAACAAACGTTAAATATTTGGGTCTACATCTTGATTGAAGGTTGACCAGGAGAAAGCACATTGGATCAAAGCATAATCAAGCAAACATAAATTTCTCTAAAATGTGCTGGCTTGGAAGAAAATCAAACTGTCTCTAGACTGAAAGGTTTTTCTGTATCAAGCGATCCTGGTCCCCAAGTGGACATTGGTAATTCAATTCTGTAGCTCTAAGCTATAAATATCTTGCAATTAATTCAATCAAAAATACTTTACAGTATACCTTTTTCAAGTTAGGTTAACCATTTTTCAAATCAAATTAACAATTTTTCAAAACAATTTAAACTTTTTCAAATAAATTTAACTACAATTTTCAAATCAAATTAAATTATTTAAAATATGAATATAAATATTCAAAATATGAAGTCGGATTTATGCTTAGTACAAAAATGGTACCATGCTCATTCTATGGTTTTGAGCAATAAAACTAATGGTATGTTTTTAAAATTAAATGACAATACTGTCATTGATCCGGATATTGTTTATCATGATGCTCATTGGGACCAAGTTGCTTGTATTGATACTTGTTTTAAAATAGAATTCGATAAATCTTTTAAATATCTCGCCCTATCCATTGATAACATGATATGCTATGGAAGGACCATATTGAATCTCTCCGCAAGTATCTGGCTTTAGTGATCAGTAAAATGTACACCTTATGGCTGGTATGCCCTGTAGCAGTTTTAAAAAAGATTTATTTTGCTATTATAGATTCGAAATTATCATATGGACTAGTATGCTGGGGTGGGACCTACTATGCTAGAATTCATCCCCTTATAGCGCAAAAACATATTATAAGAGTTATATATAATGTTCCTGGTTTATCTTCATCATGGCCTTTATTTCAGGAGTCGCAGAAAACTACGAAGATTTTTTTCATTATAAAGGTTAATCAGTTAAATGTAGGTACTGGTTACAATTTGAGAAATGATCAGTGTATTCGGCAACAAAAGTTTACATCAACCAATTTCACCAAATTCATTTTTAATTTTGGCTCCTAAAATCTTCAATATCCTATCAGTTGAGTTGAACATTTCTAGGAAACTCAAACCATTCGCATCTGGATTAAAAATATTTTTGTTTAGCGACTCAAATGTGGATGATTTGATGAAAATGCATTTGTGTAGCAAATTTTTAATTTTTTAATTTGTATCAAGTGTACCTTTATAATATTTTTTTAGTTTTTGTTTTACTTACTACTAATCAATACTGGATTGTAACTATGCACGGATTGTACGTTTTCAAATAAATAAATAAATAAATAATAATAAAAAAATTAAAATAAATTTAATAAAATAAATAATAAATAAATAATTTCTTTTTTTGCAAAATATACAATAAAAACTGATGCATAAAATAAAATTTATTAATTATTAATTAATCAGAGAATTACATTTTATTGTATATTTTGCAAAAAAAAAACAAAATAATTTAATTTGATTAGAAAATTTTTGTTAAATTTATTTGAAAAAAGTTTAATTTTATCTGAATATTTGTTAATTTGATTTGACGAATGGTTAACTTGGCTTAAAAAAGGTATATTAAGAAGCAAGACACCAGCTTATCTGTGGATGGATTAGGGTAAAATAAAACATAAGCCTAGTAAACAGCAAACAACAAGCCAGAACTTAGCTCAGAATTTCCGGCAGATCCACCTGCAATATCAAAAACGAGAAAAGGTAAGGGTTGGTATCATCAAATCCGTAATTATTATTAATCTTTATACGACGCGTATGTAATTTTTATTTTGTTTGCATGTTTATCCAACTAATTCGTAAAATCGGCCATTTCCTAAATGAAATGATTTTTTTCCTAAATAACGTTCGTCAATATTAAATTATTCTAATAAATATTATTACAAATTAATGAATAGTTTGTAATGAATAAATATCTTCAAATTAATTTTTATCATTAAGTAAACGAAAAATCGCTATCCGTCAACTAATATCTACCGGTTGATTTTTGATGTAAATGTACCGCGAATGATCATGATATCGTTTTTGATAAACCGGACAATTTCCGTCAAAATTCTAACGGTGCCGGATTTCATGATACGATCTCTGGACATTAGAAAAATATACTCTTGGCAGCGGTTAAATTACTCATTTCACGAAAGGTGAAATATTAAAAAGGAAACTCATGCAGTCGTACAATTTCAATGCTACTTATATATGATATAAAAGCTAGGTGATTCTGGGTAAATTGTTTCAGTTACCGAACATTTGGTTGATTGATTGATTGATTAAGATGTACGGCTAAGCATTATAGCAATATTCCCGAACTCCTGGATCCCACTTCATACACCTGTTTGCACTTAACAAGACCGAATGATAGGATAAGATTGTTAGTTTGGGAGAGACTCGATCTGGTAACAGACACCCAATCGAGCGATAGTAGTACATTTTTTGTTAGAATTTTGACACTTGTTGATCACAAGACAACACAATTTTTTCTAATACAGTGCTCCCCTATATCGGCGTTTATCGCAAATAGATAGATTTGATCAAATATTCTTCAAAGTATTTGCAACAATACCATTGAACAAAATCTAGTATAATTCAACAACCAACGAAATATAATTTGGCCTTACTATTATTGATGACACCTTTTGCAAAGGAAATAATTTTAAGTTTATTTGACTAACAATAAATATAAACTCATACGCTATAGTGTTTCTACTTCAAGAAGCCTATATACACTAAATTACAGAAAAATTAAAACCCCGCTAAAAACTAGTGACTCGACGTGATACACTGGTTTGTATAAGAAGAGTCAGTGGTCGTAAAGTACAACGATATATTTATTCACTCCTGACCACAGAAAAGACAGCGTATAATATTGAAAATAGTGTTGCGTACCATACACACCAAACAACCAACTAGGGCATTAGAAATAAACAAAATATAAATCATTAGGCCACAGAAAAGGCTTCAAGAAGCAAACCAAATAAAGTAGTGTCATAGAATATTGACACTCCATTCCGCGAAGTCAGCGTTTCCGATTCTAGTAGAAGATATCACACCCTTACCTTAGAAATTAAAATTAAAACTGTAAGGACCTACTTGGTCAACAATGAGACTTGCTGTACAATGAGTGAATATTCTCTTATCATTTGGCTTATTTATACCTAAGTCATATCCTGCCTTCCCTATAGACAAATTAAATAATTTCAATTTTCTTTTTCAATTACGTAATCTAACAATGGAACAAGTTTCGTACACTCGCAAAATATAAATACTTATCCCTTGTTTATTCTTGATGCACCATCTAATTCTGATATGATGCGAGGTACCGTGAATTCGTTGAATACAGCGATGTTTTATAGCCCATGTCGGCTTCAAGCCCTTCAAGCGTTGCATCATTAAAATTCTGGTACAAGGTTGCTAACACTCCACCAGACTCCAACCATATTTTAGACATTTCGCCAGAATTTGTCAGATTTATCAGAATTTGCCAGAATTTTACCAGAAATTTACCAGAATTTTAGACATTTCGCCAAAATTTGCGGTTTTAACATGACGTACTGGCATCATGGTCAGCATACGGCGACAACGCATCACCGACAGCCCGATGACTACACTATTCATATTAGGATCATTATTTTTAACGCAGCACAGTCATTTCAGAGGCTGATGCATTTAGTTTTATTCGATAGATAGATGAGATGTACGAAATTGTCCGGCAAATGTGTTTTTGGTACATCAGAAATCAATTTTTTGTTACATGCAATCAACAGTAAAGATAAACTATCATCAGCCGAGCAAATTCAAGCCACTGAACAAAAAGACAGAATAAACAAAGTGCAGCAGTTAAAAGATTCCTGAGAATAATCAACTTTTAAAGGAGATTATTACTATAATCAACTACCTAAGATCTTACAAAAAGAACAGTAAGGTGATAGTTCAATGGCCGGAAGAGGCTATCATTGCATAAAACCAATGTAAGGAAAAGTGTAGACACCATACACTGGCTATAAACCGCTTACATTTGTGTTCAGACAAAACCCTCAAAAAGCGTCGCCGCGTCATTTCAGTTCAAACAACTAGACTAGGAGACTACGTAGGTATAATCAACAATAAAATCCCGTTCGTTTATTCCTTTGAATCTTAGAAAAATGGTTTTCATATACCACTCCATAATTTGGCGCATCCCGGAATCAAAGTAACGGTGAAATTATTAGCAGACAATGTGATTTAGCCGAAATTGAATTTCTTGCCAAAAGACGTAAGTCTCTATACACACGAAATCACCTACGTGTATAGTTAAAATAACACGGACAATCGTTTTTCAAAAGTATACTAGATATAGCTGGCACGTTGCTTATTTCAAACAATCGACAAGCTGAATTGAAGCCATTCCAGTCCCAGACACAGCTGCATCAATAGTAGCATTTGCAGTGTACTCGTAGAATTCATATAGAGATAGACAGATCGCAGGGATCACAAATTAATTGCGGGTTAATAAATTTTTTTAAGTTTCATCGCTGGAGTTTGTGTTGAATTTTTGATCAGCAGTCAGATAAGTTTGTCCAGTTATCTAATGTGTGATCAAATGATTATTTGTTTCTTCAATTTACATTTAAGGCATCAAATTGGTTGGTCAATCCGCATGAACAAAGTTGTTTCCTCATTTCTCGCACTGAAGGCTTGTCTTGTCTTTCCCCTTGCGTGTAACCGTTTCCCCTCAAGTGTAAACTGAATTGAAAATTTCAAACGGTAGGCGAATTACGATACAAGCTCCAGACGCAGTACATATGTATGTCTGCATTTTATTATAAATACATTACAGTACATATTTTACTTGTTTTCTGTATTAAAATTGTTTAAGCAAGCAGTAAGGTCCATTGCACATTTCAGCTAAGCTAAGAGAGAAATGTAGTTTTCGTTTCGTTTCTCACCTCTTTGCACTTTCCACGTGATAACTAGCCTTATACACACATACATTGTTGATTTTATATCTTCCAATTAAACATTGTTTTTTCAACATGGGGATAAGAATTTAGCTCACATACCTTAGCTTAGCTTAGCTGAAATGTACAACGGGCCTAAATGTACTAAATGCTACTTTGATTTGCGTTATATTTTTCATTTCAAAAATTTCAAACAGATACAAATATTGCTAAAGAAGTTTCACTTCAGAAAAAAAAAAATTAAATAAAATTAAAAGCTCACATTTAGAAAATTGGTTAAATTTTAATTAATTTTCTATTATATCTTTCTTACGAAAAATTATCATTTCACAAGAAGTTTCATGGCAATTTCTTGAAGATATATTTTGGTTAGATCCTTAAGATTTGAAAAAGAACTCGGTGGCACTAAAAAAAGGCAATTTATCTCCTAATTAACTATTTATACATAATCCTGGCTACCGTGCAGTGTAACACGCACATTACAATAATGTCTATATATTTGAAAATTATCTTGTTGAATGAAGCTAAATCTTAAACATTTCATTTTCTATAAAGAAAATCTTTCATCATATCACACCAAATCAAATAAATAGAAATATAAAATTTTCTTATTTTCTCATCAAATCATCCGCTGCTGTATACTAAAAACGCTATACAATGTATATATAGATACACCTCCACACACTTTCAAATCCTAAAACAAAATCCATAAAGTTTAATAACATTACAAAAAGTGTTAAAGAAGCCAACAAATACAACAGCACTACCAACAAAAAAAAAACCAAATAAATTTCTTAACTTTGCGTATTGGATGACACGACTAGAAAAATTGCATGTTCTTGTGATCATGATCATGTTGTAGTCATTATTTTCTTATTATTGGAATTGTAACAGAAGTGCTTGTTAACGATAACTTTTAATTTTTTATTTATTTATTTATTTGTTTTATTTTTATTTTTTATTTTTTATATATTCTTATTACCAAAGTGTTGTTTTGTTTTAAACACAAAATTAAAAAAAAGAAAAGAAAAGAAAAGCAAAATTGTTTTTTTGATAAGGCGCCATAAAATGTGAGAGCAAATAAAAAACAGAGTGACAAAATTATCTCTAATCTTGTCATTGGTGTGTGTTTTCAGTGTTTTTTTTTGTATGGATAAGTATACACTAAAGATTCTGTGTTCAATTAACAAGAAGCTAATAAAGCAAAAAAACCGAAAAAAAAGAGTGGGTAAAACAGTTGTGTATCTTCTTCATATTATAAATGTTGTTACAATATCTGTGTGGTGCGTGTAATACTGTAACCTAACCTAAAACCAATTTATGTATCCCAAAAATAATAGTAACAATTATAATAAAGAAGAAAACTAACAAGACTTCTTGTGTCGTTTTTTTTATTCTGCATTTTAATTTATTCATTTTTTTTACTGTAGCTGGTTTTGTTACTGTTACTGTTTTGATCTAAATTGTGTATGTGTACAATTTACCATATATACACACAAGGAAATTTTCTTCTTCAACAGCAACAAACTTGACACCAACTTACAATTTGAACGATATCTTTTGGCAAACAAACAAACAAAAAAATTATTTAAAATTTATTAAAACTATAAATAAATAAAACTGGTTGGATAATCTTCACGAGAAATAATTTATCCCATGATGACGACGATGATCATCATTCTTAATAATTATCTATCTTTCTTCCTTCCATTTCTAACGTATATAATAATGTAATATGCATATAAATATATACTTGTGTGGGTGTTGTACATACATTTATAAATGCTTCGCATTGAAGCGAAGAAAAAAAAACAAAAAAAAAAAAAAGAAAATTGTTACTTGTCATGATCAATTTTCAATGATCATCATTTTCATGTTATTATTATGTTTTGTCAATTAATGTTTTCTGTTTTTCTATAGATCCAAACGTAGCTAACCAAACGTACAGATATTTCCCACTAAAAACAAAAAAAAATTCTTGTTAGATCGCGATCTTTTAATTATTGGGATGTCAATAATGGTAAAGATTTTTTTTTTTTTGTGTTATTCTTTTTATAGTTAGTTATTTGCTTTTATGGAATGCATGATCATTTATCATCATGTGCTTCATGTGTTATGAGAATATTGGATTACAGTTCCATAAAAAATGATCACACTCTATTGTGGCTTGTCAATAAACTATTACTGATTTTTGGGAATATGATCCATTTTTTTTGTTTATTATTGGGATCAGCCTACACGTTTATTACGAATGGATTTAGGTATAAAATCGAGGTCCACTAATGAGATCAATTTATAAATTTTTTTTTGTAAATGTTACAAAAGATTAAATGTATATTTATAGTGATATAATACTAAATGTGTAACTCTAACAGACCAAATACAAGATGTTTATCTGAAGTTCAGTTAACTTTTCCTTGGAATCGGTTGTCAAACTTTTATTTTTTTTGTACATCGTGTACACATTTGGAATTAGGTGTGTTACAAACACTAAATGTATTACACACAAATTTCTATAGTCAATATTTAGATAACCGCCAATGAATATTTAGTTTTAAAGTCGTTTTTACTAACCTTCTTTTATTTGATGCCCAGCATTGAAAATTTTAAAAACCGCTGCATGGAGGATCGTTCCAGTTTTCGATCTGAAAGTTAAAAAAATCAATTAGAAAAAGATACACTAATGCTGTGTTTCTTATTTCGGATCTAATCGATCTGAGTACTAAAAATCTGTGTTTTGAAATAGCTTTTTAGTACTCAGATTGACCAGATCAATTAGATCGGAAATAAGAAACACAGCAATAATAAACCTACATAGAAACAAAATATGTATATTGAATGTGTGTCCTAAGTTTATTTGAATTCCATAAATCCAATTTTACAAATATGTATACCTGTTGCTTGATTTCTAACAGCTCTTCAATGAGTAATTTTGATGATCATTCCTGACCGGTGAGAAGTATTTCACACAAAGTATAGCTACACAAATTCCCGAAAAGTATAAGTGTTTTAAATTTTGTTATTAAGATAAAAATGTTTGGGTATGTGCGACGCTTTTTGTAATTTTGAAAATTACTAAAAAAATTAGAAAACCTGATGCTACTCTATGGCCATTTACTAAAATCTCAGAGATGCTATTACGTATGGCTATATAGGCTAAAAATAGCATATATTGAGAATTTAAATCACTAATTTTCATTTTGATATGAGCCGTAGGGATCTTGCAAAAAATTTATGAAAATTAACAAATCGACGAATTTCGCATTGACAAGTTTTCGTGTACTCTCCGAAACAATCGATCTCTAGCTTTTATACAATCATTCATCCAGGTGAGCCCCTTTATAGGTGTTCATACACTATTCATATGGAGCGCATTCATATTTTAATAAATGGCCATAGTGTAGCAACAGGTTTGGACATTTCAAGTGATTTTTAAAATTTTCAAAATAGCATCGCACATGTCCCTTGCACAACCTTTTTTATCTTAATAACAAAAATTGTTTCGGATAGGCTGATCCGTCCACTTTATGACAAAATTGCTCCATATACCTTGTTTACACTTTTTTATGTAGGCCTACATTTTTTCAGTACACTTACACTTTTTGTTAATTTGTGTAGTTACACTTTGTATGAAATACTTCACATAGGTTCATTCCTATCACAACCATCACACAAAATTGAATATAAATGTCATAGTTAACACGCCTGAGTACCAAAGTAATTAACATATAGACTAGCTTATAGGTACTGGTAAAAACGGTTGCGTTTTGAAACGGTTTCGGCATTTGGAACTGCACGGTAGTACTGGGTCTGAATCCTGATAGAGAAGGGACAAAAATGGGATTTTCTATTAGGGGATTAGATCGGTTATGGCGGTGAATACATTTATTACCCACTGTGGAATGCAGAATGCATGGACCGGCCCCTTTAATTCAGTATTCGGCTGTTTGAAATTTTTGGGAGTGCTCCGAGCCACAAAAACATATTGCGTAGGAGCAATCAAACAAACAAACAAATTTGGACATTCTTTTTTGAATATTACACAAAATATTTAGCATAAGACCTTTATGCCAGCGGCCGCCAACTTCTAGATTACAGTTATTAGAGAACTGAAACTTTTTATATATAATTAGTATTTTAATTACCAAAAAAAAATTATTACTTGTTTATTAGGAGCGAAAAGTAGCACTTTTTTTTTTTTTTTTTTTTTCGCTGGCGCTACATCCCATAGAGGGACTTGGCCGCTTCATAGTGAAGTTTCGTAATCATTTTTACAACGGATAATGAGTGAATCCGGGACCTCCGGAGCTTGAAGCAAGCATGCTAACAACTGTGCCACCGGGGCGGCAAAGTAGCACTTGCCATATTTAAATTTGTTAAATCGTGCACGGCCGACTTGTTTTTGTTAAAATAAACCGCCATCTTTTCATATTAGAGTTTATTTTTTTGCAACCTGTTAAATAATACAGATACAAATCGGTATCTTTGTTAAATGAGTGAGTCCTTACTCGAAGAATTACTCGACATTTTTTAATACCGGTGTTGTGTATAAAATTAACGTTATGATCATTAATTGTAACTACTTCGGTCTAAAAAGACCAATGTATACTTCCAGTCAAAAATGACGAAAAATTTGGTTGATTCTAAACCACTTTTCTCGACATTTTGAAAGTCCTTGAGTCTGTGAAAAAGCAAAAAAAAAATGCTCGTCCGTCTGTCTGGATGTCTGTACCTATAGAATCTCGAGAACGGCTTATCCGATTTGGAACTTTTTTCGCCAATCTGTCTCTATGGTAAAGGGGAGATTTGAAAAACTTTTGGAGACTGTGCATCAAGGGAGTGGTATACCTGTCACACGAATTGACTCAAAACACCTAGTTATATAAATAATTACGATTTTTCATTTATGCTAGTTTGATTATTGAATTGGCCATTAAGTTTGGAGTTGATTTGAAGGTTAAGTTAGGGGCCACTTTGCGGGTTGTGTTGAAGTTGAGTTGGAGTTGAGTGAGTTGGGCTTGGATTAGGATGTAGTCAGAAGTTATACAATTTTTTATATATGCTGGTTTGAGGATTGAGTTTGTCGTAGAGTTTGCTGTTGAGTTGGTTTCCGTTTACGGGTTGAATTAGGACCGAGTTGGGGCTGGATTAAGGGGTGGTGAGCAGGTTAACTTGATTTGTGATTTTTTTTATAAAAATTTTATTGGGATTCTACATCTTATCCTATTTTGGTGAAATTCAGTATTTCCAAAGGAAATAGGATTCTCAAATTATTTTTAGATGAAGTAGCTGGAATATGACCAAGTAGGGTGGAACTTGGCTATTTCTTAACCGATTATGATGCAATTTGATATTTGCGTTGGAAATGGGATTCTAAAATAATTTGTAGATAAAGTGCTGAAATACGGCTAGATATGCGATGGAACTTGGCTGTTTAATCAATTATGATGAAATTTGACTCTAAACTGATTTTTGGATATTGTTCTGGAATATGGCGAATAAGTAGGATGAAACTTGGCTATTTCTGAACCGATTATGATGAAAAATGACATTTGTGTTGTAAAAGGGTTTTTAAAATGCTTTATAGATGGAGTTTTGAATATGGCCCAGTAGGATGAAACTTGCCTATTCTCAGCCGATTATATTGAAATACAACATATGCGTTGGAAATGGGATTCTAAAATGATTTTTGGATAAAGTTCGGGAATATAGCCAAGTATGATGGAACTTGCCTATTTCTCAACCGATTATGATGAAATTTGATGCTCTTTTGTTTAGATGAAATTGGATATATCCCTTGGAAATGGAATTTTTAATTGATTTTTCTTAGGTTAAGTGTTGATATGAAAGTTGATTTAGTTGATTGAGTTGAGGATTTCTTTGGCGGTTAATTTGGTGATTGCGTCTAGGATTGTGTTGCGATTGAGATGGAGGTTGAGTTGTAAATTGAGTTGGAGGTTAAGCTGAAGATTGACTTAAGGGGTTTATTCCGGGATTGATTTGGGAGTTGAATTAATCTAGGTCGAAGTTCTGATCACCTCATGAGGTTTGAGCCCTTTATATTTTCTGTATTGGCGACGTTCAGAAAAAGAGTTTGCGCTGTCTCCTTTGGAGGCAGGGAACTCCAAATACGGCAAGTATTTTGAAGCTGTAAGAACCTATAAATAAATCACTTTGTCTATTGTTTTCTAATTGTGAATTGAATACCAATTTAGTTAGATAAAATTGCAATATAAAAATGCCAGCCGTAATTAAAATGATTAAAATGAAATTGACTTCAATTAGAAGATCAAAAAATCAGGAAAAGGTATATGTCAACTTCCATCGCGTAATTCATCAATGTTTGGACTCACAGAATAATATTAATACATCCTTATTGTCTGTGGCAAAGTCACGCAAAATTAAAGGAACCTAAATTTGGGTTACGCCAAATATGTTTGGGTACGTACATATGTAATATCGTACGAGAAGTCTGTACTACCTCCCAATTGAGAGAAACTACTTAGTGTTAAGGGGCATATGTAATTATCGTTTTACATATTTTAAAAAGCCACTCCATTTTAGGTACAGTTGCGGATTTAAATAAAGTTAAGACAATTTTGGTCGGCTGAAAGCCAGCATGAGAATTCTCTCCAATCGAATAGAATTCTCATTTGAAATAACAAAAACAATAATTAGAGCTTATATAATGACACATAGTGCGAACGAAACAAGTGCCCATTTTAAGCCAGTTGGTTTAACCAATCAAATGACAATGCGATCGTTTTTGAGGATGTGCCACAAACATTAGTTAGGAAAATCAATAAGATTTTTTCGGCTTTTCATAGACAAAATATTTTAAAAATAATAGCATTCACAACATTTTTCGACTTGTTAATTAGAAAAAATGATGAAACCAATCATTTATAATATATCTATACGAAAAAAGTAGAAATATCAAAATATTGATATTTCTACTTTTATCACCCCCCCTCCCCCTTCGTTTCTTTTTTATTTGCCTTATGACTTTTTTTCCCTTTCGGTAGACTTGGAAAGCCCTGCGCTGATCATATCGTCCTAAATCCCTAATTACATTGAATCTGATAAATATCGATTTCTTGACGATTGCGACCCAGGATTGTCTGCATGTACGGGCTCCGATCGATTTAATGTTCTTGTAGTTTGTGGATTTAAAATATTTGGATCAGTATTCTTCGAATCTTCATCTAAATATCATTTATTTCTCAATTAATTTAACTTAAAGTCATTCAATTCAGGTAATGCCTAATACGTTTCCATTATATCGTCATGGTATACTCTGGGAAAAGATTTTCTCTATAAAAATAACTGTGTTAAACTCGAAATTTCTATTAAATATTGGTCTGGTCTAGTTAGAATTGATTTTAGACGATAGTTTATGAGAAATTTGTTTAACTAACATTCATCGCTCCAGAAGGTGAATATATTTGCGAAAAAAAAAAATTAGACAGACATGTTTGCTTAGCTGGTTTCATTAATAAATGTTAAACGTAATATTGCCTTTGTAAGCCCATTAAATAAATATAACCGAGCATCCTGTACGTACATATACATATTAACAGTTAACTAATTATGATGTTCATTATCATAACCAAACTAATCAGAATAATTTAATTGAAATCGTTTCAGAGAACTGGAAGAACATTTAGAACAGATCACTTAAAAACTTAGATGTTGCGAATTTAATAACATTTCCTATTTACCTGGTAATAGGTGGTTTGGCGTCTATTGGAAGGGGCTCCGTAAACTTCCAGTAGGCACAGGTGTACGTACTGCCTCCTCGTGGCAACCACCGGTAACTGTAACCATTAGGCTGAATGTGGCCTTTGGTGACAGGCTAAAGTACGACGCTAAAGGAGAAAACCTTGACAAAAAATCCCTAATCTAAGGTGGAACAGCATATGCCGATGGATGAATGGCTGATAGGTTACTCAGTCTATATATGCGGACTCTGGATACCAGGCACCCTCCAGTTTTATTTAGCCTTCCTGTAGTAAACCTGGGTGACCTACAGGCGACTTTTTTATTCCCAGCAACTCGCAAGAGTTAAATCAAAACGGTATAGACGAGGCACGGGAAGGAATACACGGGAGTGGGTCTGCCCTCTCAAAGTCCTTGAGTCCCAATGCTACCGCTTTTCTAGCAGAAGTAAATGTTATTACATCTAGGAGGGAGAGCAATGAGCCCAGATAGTATGTAACGCGTGTAGAAGTACTTCCTACAGTAAACATTTAGGAGGGAGAGCAATGAGCCCAGATAATATGTATCGCGTGTAGAAGTACTTCCAACAGTAAACATCTAGGAGGGAGAGCAATGAGCCCAGATAGTATGTCCCAGCAACTCGCAAGAGTAAAATCAAAACGGTAGACGAGGCATGGATAGGAATTTACGGGAGTGGGTCTGCCCTCTCGATGTCCTTGAGTCCCAATGCTACCGCTCTTCTAGCAGAGGTAAATGTTATTACATCTAGGAGGGAGAGCAATGAGCCCAGATAGTATGTATCACACACCGGTCGGCAGTATTATCAGGTTCTTTAAGAGCCTGAATATTGGCTGGACGGATAATTAAAACATCTAGGAGGGAGAGCAATGAGCCCAGATAGTATGTATCACGTACCGTTAGGCAGTATTATCAGGTTCATTAAGAGCTTGAATATTGACTGGACGGATAATTAAGTAGGGCTTAATGCACAAAAGATCTTTTAGGTCGCAGTGCGGGGTGGCTTGAGCCCCCACATGGCCCTCAAGTAATAATAATAATAATAATAATAATACCTGGTAATACACTAGAATTTCCAGTAGTCATTAAGCATGAGATACCACGCTACTTCCAAATATGAAGACTATTATCGACTTCCGCATTTAACAAACCAACAAATAAGTAATTAGGTCAGATAATAAACGATCAAAAAACCGGCTTGACCTTGAAATAACCTTGAAATTTGACTTCAATTTTCAAATAAAGCTCATCATTTGATTTTCCCTAAAAATTGTGTAACTTTTGTATAAACACTATTTTTGATTTAGGTCTCTCCCTGAGAGATATTTGGATTGTTTTTTTAAATCGATCATCCTGTAAATAATGGGAGTTGATACCTCTTAACTATTCACGATAATTCGACAAAGTACTCCATGTCCATCGTAGATCCACTAAAATAACGAGCATTTTCTGTGGCAGAAGCATTCTCCAAAGAATTTATTTGCAGATTTGGATCTACAAAATAAATTCTTACCGACAAAGGTTCGAATTTTGTGAGTATCGCATGTTTAAGAATTTGGGCAAATACTCTAGCACATTCGAACTTTAGTTATAGTTCAACTCCACATATTTCTACCAATTATATATACTTTGAACTTCTTTTTGGTTATCAGCCAGCAATCCCAACTTTCATTAAAAGAAGACCGCAACCAAATTATAACCATGTTGATTACTTACAAGAATTAAAACATAGGCTACATACTTCTTGGCAAACAGCAAAATAAAAGTTAATAGCAAAGAACTTAAAGTCAAAACAATATTGTGATCAATCAATTAACGCAAGTTACAATAATTAAAAATTAATGGTTTAGTATTACATAAAAATGAAATAAGAAAATCAAAGCTGGATCCTTTATGACAAAGGGCCTGTTACTGTGATTGAAGTTATATTACCTGAGAAAACAGTAATGCAACTCAAAAATAAAAGTGTTACAGTTCAAGATATTATGCCGTTCCATAAATCGCATATTATACCGAATAATGCAATTTTTGGTTTATATATTGGATGTAAAGTTGATAAGAATCCCATTTATGCAAATGTAAGAATCGCATAAGTGTCCGTACAGATTAAAATTCTGAAATCAATAACAAAAATATAAAGGGCTGAAACCTCACGAGGTGATCAGAACTTCGGTCTTTGGTACTTCAATAATATCATAAAGTTGGTGTGACTGTCTTGACATTATTGATTTCTATTTTAACCAATATATATTTACTTATACAACAACAGCCAAACAGGTCAAAAGCTTCAACATGGGTAATTTAAAACGAAAAATCGTATTCTAGAACTTTATACCGAAAGTAGTATAACAAATTATACTGATACTTCTAACCGTTTAACTGACCATATTCCAGAAATTTATCCGATAACTCATTTTAGAATCCCATTTACAACGCACATGTCTACCACAATGATACCCGCGGTTAAGGCATAGTCAAGTTCCATCCTACTTGGCCATATTCCACACATATCAAATATTGCCATTCCCAACGCACATATCAAATTTCATTATAATCGGTTAAGAAATAACCAAGTTCCATCATACTTGGCCATATTCCTGAACTTCGCCCAAACCTCATTTCAGACTCCCATTTCCAATACACATGTCGAATTTCATTATAATCGGTTGAGAAATGAGCAAGTTCCATCATACTTAGCCATATTCCAGAACCTCATCCAAAACTCATTTTAGAATCCCATTTCTAACACACAAATCAAATTTCATAATAATCGGTTGAGAAATAGACAAGTTCCATCATACTTGGCTATGTTCCAGAACTTCATCCAGAAATCGTTTTAAAATCCCAGAACTTCATCCAAAACTCATTTTAGAATCCCATTTCTAATACAAATGTCGAATTTCATCGTAATCGGTTGAGAAATGGGCAAGTTCCATCATACTTTGCCATATTCCAGAACCTCATCCAAAACTCATTTTAGAATCCCATCTCTAACACACAAATCAAATTTCATAATAATCGGTTGATAAATAGGCAAGTTCCATCATACTTAGTCATAATCCAGAACTTCATCCAGAAATCGTTTTAAAATCCCAGAACTTCATCCATAAATCATTTTAGAATCCCATTTCCAATACAAATATCGAATTTCATCGCAATCGGTTGAGAAATGGGCAAGTTCCATCCTACTTGGCCATATTCCAGAACTTCATCCAAAACTCATTTTAGAATCCCATTTCTAACACACATATTAAATTTCATAATAATCGGTTGATAAATAGGCAAGTTCCATCATACTTGGCCATATTCCAGAACTTCATCCAGAAATCGTTTTAAAATCCCAGCACTTCATCCATAAATCATTTTAGAATCCCATTTCCAATAGAAATGTCGAATTTCATCGTAATCGGTTGATAAATAGACAAGTTCCATCATACTTGGCCATATTCCAGAACTTCATCCAGAAATCGTTTTAAAATCCCAGAACTTCATCCGTAAATCATTTTAGAATCCCATTTCCAACACAAATGTCGAATTTCATCGTAATCGGTTGAGAAATGGGCAAGTTCCATCATACTTGGCCATATTCCAGAACTTCATCCAGAAATCGTTTTAAAATCCAGAACTTCATCCATAAATCATTTTAGAATCCCATTTCCAATACAAATGTCGAATTTCATCGTAATCGGTTGATAAATAGGCAAGTTCCATCATATAAAAAATTTGTTAACTATTCACCACATCCAAATCCAACCCCAACTCAACTCCAACTCAACTTCAACTCAACGCGCAAAATTACCCCTAATTTAATCTTCAAATCAATTCCCAATTCAGTGCCAAATTCAATGCCCAATTATATGTATATATGTATATACAAAAATCGTAAATATTTATAAAAGCAGTTATTTTGGGTCAATTCGTATGGCAGGTACCCCACCGCCTTGACGTACAGTCTCCAAAAGCTTTTCAAATCTCCGCCTTGACCATAGAAACAGATTGGCGGAAAAAAAATCCAAATCGGACAAGCCGTTCTCGAGATACCATGGGTCCAGACATCCAGACATCCAGACATCCAGACATCCAGACATCCAGACAGACGGACGGACATTTTTTTTTTTTTGCTTTTTCAGACTCAGGGACTTTCAAAACGTCGAGAAAAGTGGTTTTGGACCAACCAAATTTTTCGTCATTTTTGACAGGATTTCAATACTTTGGTCTTTTTAGACCGAAGTAATTTGGGACTTTGATAGAACTGTGAATATAATATACTCCAAATTGGTTATTTTCTGAACGCCGAAACAAGGTAAGAATAAATCATCTTTCAAATTTCCTATCTAGTTATCTTCTGAATTGAGACAATTTATAAAGCGAAAACATAAATGTCACAAGCTTCACAAAATTTATTGGAATGATCATGATCATAAGAATAAAATATTTTCTGAGTATCGTAAACAAGTTAAATTACAACTTAGTATTTGTCATAAGAAATATTTAATGATTATAAGCTTAAGCTTAACTCGAATTTGCTTTGGAATTTTTCCCATTCACTAACTTCTGAAACTTGTTTTGCTGCCACTATGAAATTTTGTACAGTTAAATCTCGTAATAGTGAAGATATTTCTAATCTTCTTTAAGTCAGTCATTGTATCGAATAAAATTTAGTTACTAATTAGATTGAAAAGCAATTTTAATGCAAGTTTTGCATCAAACAAAATTGCGACACTATTAGTATCGAATATACAAAGGCAATTAGCGCTGTTTGTAATTATGGCGCAATTGCATTAAATTAAGTTACTGTGTGTATCGCAAATTCTTTAATTAAAAATAAAAATGTTATCATTTAAAAATACTTGTATTTCTTTCTGGTTAAATACACATATTGGAAGTAACAAGTTCTACTGAAGGTCAATCATAAAGTCTTAGAAAATCTTCTAGGAAGGCATATAGTTTATGTTTAATTTTTGTTCCTTTTTCTTTTCTGTCAAATCAATGTTTCAAACACTAATTCATGATTATATGGAAGTTATTCTGTTTGCCTACCAAAAATGAAAATGCTTTCGGAGCAGCGAGCATCTTCCTATAATGTTATTTAACAACTTGTTAGTTTAGAATAGTTTACAGAAAACCCCAAAGCTCGTAAATAATTGACGATATAATTATGCGTTGAATTACGCCACTATACTTGCCGAAATTTTCGATCGGTTTCGTCAATAAGTACAAATCGATACAGTATTCACATAATCCCAGAAAAAACAACACTCATTGCAAAAAAAAAACTAAACTCGACATAATACAAACACAACATAATCGAGTTTAATTTTTTCTTGCACTGAGCTTAGATTTCTTGCTCAATCGAAAAAAAAACATTTTAGACTTCTTAAGTGCTTCACATATACCGAACATCACGGCTGCTATAGCTTCAAAAAAACTTTTTTATTTAATTTTTCAATTATGTAAACTACATTACATAATGTAGTTCCTTGTGATTCAAAACATTTAATTTAATAGAAATAAATTCAATTTGTTGTAAAATAATTTGTTGTTAAGTGATAATATAAAGAAAATAGATGTGATACCAAAGCGGTGCCTGTTGATGTTAGAATCTTTTAAACATTGTATAAGAAAGTAAAAATCTAGTTTTAATATAATGTAAATATTGTAGTGAAGTTATTTGTAAAGCCAATGCAAAGCGTTCTTCACTGCAACACATTAAATTTACTGTGTTAAATCTACCAAAGGATCTTTGGTTAAACGAGCCAAAACAAAATATTTCATGGCAAGCGAATGTTCAAAGTCGACGCCAATGGTATGAAAATGTCTAAAAGGTAACTACAACGCACTATTATTACGTCATGTGAGCTCATGTGATATATCTCAACACTTAACGGACGGGACCACGTAGATTTATATTTTTTCATTGCAACTACGAAAGACGGGCAACGTATAGATTTACGTATACGTTTTTATTTAATTTCTTCAAAAATAACCCGTTCTTTAAGTTTAAATAAAAATGTATACGAAAATCTACGTTGCCCGCCTTTCGTAGTTGCAATGAAAAAATATAAATCTACGTGGGCCCGTCCGTGTTAAACTAGCGGCACCATTTACATGGTATTCTTCAATGTATCAGAACCACACTGATTTCACCTCATGTGTACTACGTCACATTATCAAACTCACGTGTACCACCACGTTTTTATTTTCAATAATTTTCATATTTCTGAGTCACTCAAGTTCACGTACATTAATTTGTTCTCTTTATATTTGAAAATGGACGAGATTTTAATAAAAAAGTTCAGGGAACATAAGTTATTTACAGTCACGTAATTTTCTTCAGTCGGGAACAAACAACTCAGCAACAGTTTCCATTTCCTCTTCGCAATACGAAGAACTAGTTGTGGTAAAACTTCCCATAGTTAGGTTAGGTTAGGTTGAAGTGGCTGCTATCGCACACTTAGGCCAGCAATGGCCCGTTGTGATACCACAGGATCCCATCTCCCCATTACTCCCGTTGAAACCAACCAGAGCTATTTATATAGCGTAATAAATCTCGCACTCCACAGTTCGCGAGTTCCGAAAGGCTGTCCATATCGTACACACCCAAATACTTATGCCTTCTGTATGATAGCGCCGGACATGAGCATAGGAAGTGTTCCAAAGTCTCCTCCTCCTCTTCGTCCATGCAACTTCTACAAAAGTCATTCGTCTGTATCCCCAGCCTTCTCGCATGCTCCCCAAAAAGGCAGTGACCTGTCATTATCCCTACGACCCATCCTATTTCTTGTCTTCCCAGGGATATTAGTTCCTTGGAGCGCCGCAAGTCCAGTTTTGGCCAAACCTGCTTTGCTACCCTGCACGTGAGAGTGTTGATCCACCTCTCATTTGTCAAGGCGATTGCCTTTTTATTGAGCGCCCATTTTAGCATTGCCATAGGCCTCCCCAGACCTACCATTTCCGGCTGCATCTGGAGAGTCGTACCGTACCTAGCTAGTTCGTCCGCCCTGCAGTTCCCCGTGACGTCCGAGTGACCCGGGACCCAGATTATCTGGATGCTGAAATACTCGCTCATCTCGTTAAGAGATGATCGGCAATCCAGCGCCACCCGCGACTTCAGACAAACTGCCTCAAGTGACTTGATCGCTGCCTGACTGTCCACATAAATTGCGATATCCCTCCCGGATACCACATTATGCTTCAACCATGTCATGACTTCCCCGATCGCCACCACTTCAGCCTGGTACACGCTGCAGTAGTCAGGGAGACGAACAGAAATATTAACATTAAGTTTATCACAGAAGACTCCGGCTCCTACCTTATCGTCTGGCCTCGAGCCGTCCGTGAAAAATTGCATTGCCTCGTTTTCCAAGATTGATCCGTTTCTCCAGGATTCCCTTGAGGGAAAGATGGTACGGAAACCCTTATCGAAGCACAAAGTTGGTGTAATATAATCCAGATTCGTCAGTTCTTCGCCAGCGAATCTACCTATCGTCGAGTGTCCCACCTGAAGACACTTCCACTGAGAGACAGCCAAGAGTCTCGTAACCACGTTGGCTGCCATCTGTTTACCATAATGGTCGATTGGAATAAGGTGGAACATAACCTCTAAAGCGCGTGTAGGTGTTGTCCTAAGCGCCCCGCTTATAAGCATACAGGCCGTTCTTTGTATCTTCTCCATCATACCTCTATATGTTACCTTATCTAGAGCTGGCCACCAAATGCCCACCCCGTACATTAGCACAGGTCTTACCACGGCGGTATAGAGCCAGTATACCAGCTCCGGTTTCAAGCCCCATCTCTTACCTATAGCGTTCCTACACGAGTATAAGGCTACAATAGCCTTATTCACCCTTTCCAAAGTGTTGGGCTTCCAGCTGAGCTTACTATCAAAGATTATGCCCAGAAATCTCGCTCGGTCAGCAAAAACTAGTCCGCTGCCGTTTATGATAGGAGGGCTAACCACCGGAATTTTATATATCCTAGTAAATAGTACCAGCTCTGTTTTGGAAGGGTTAATCTCCAATCCACACTTGCTGGCCCATTTCGTAACAATCAGGAGTGCATTCTGCATAACATCCCTAATCGTATCTAGATATTTGCCTGAGACAGCTATCGCTACATCATCAGCATATGTTCCCATAGTTAAAAACAATGACAAGCTGCTAAAGTTATCATAGGCATTATCTACGGGTAATTGCAATATTTTTGAATTCAATCATCCCACAGATGGTACTTATGTTATTTCTTTAAATTATTTTTAACTGAAAACGGCAAAAATAACAACCAAAACATGTTTATTTCGTTTCTCATTTGTTAAATATTTTTGGTAATCGTTAAAATTTCAATTGTGTGTATCCAAAATGTTGATGCAGTCAATTAATCCAGTTTATTCAAAGTATAGTTTCACTTTCAGTAAAAAGCGCATAGAATTGTTCATTTGTATTAAATGATGAGTATGCGACAATTTTGAGATTTTTTCGAATCTATTAAGATTTTCCAGACTATTTAAGTTTTTAAAAGCTTTTAATCGGTTAATATTTCGAATTATTTTTAGGAGGTTTAAAATTGATCAAAATTTGCGTTTAGTTACATATGTGCAGAACATTTTTCGAGATATTGTAAATTATTAAGGGTTATAGAAAGCTAAAGTTAAACAGTTATACTGGCCTGAGGACAGAAATGTGGACTTGGTTTCTAACCACTTTTGTAGGTAAAGCAATAACTCGCATCACTAATAAATAATCAAGTAACGTCGAACAATTCTATAAAAAATGAAACTACCCCAAATAATCTAAAAAAATTGCAATAATCTCGAACATCTTCAACAATTTTGAGTAATCAGTGTAAAGTGTCGAATAATAAACCAAGCACACCAATGCTATTGATATACGTAATACCTATGGATCAAAATTTAGCTGAACTTTAAATAAGTCAAAGCAATGCAAATCTCGGAAAGCTCAAAAACAAAAGTCTGAACATTGAACAGACTGTAAAAATCTCGGCAAGTTCGAATAGTCAAAGAAGCAATTAAGCGCTATTCAAATCCAAAAATCTCGAATTTCGATAATAACATATCTCTGTCAGATTAATTAAATTAGTGCTATTTTTAATTTAGTTCAAACCTCCAAGTTAAGCTTGAATAATATTAAAAATTTCAAGAGTTTTACGTATGTAAGTACTCAACGCCAATCAAAATACGAATACGCCTGAAAACCTTGAAAATCGTATGAGATATCGAAAATTCTGATTTGTTGGTAATTCTGAAATGTCATACAACTGGTAAGGCGTCATTGCAAATTTCGGGTAATATCGAGAAACTCGAATAGAAAAATTCGACGAATATTTTCAAAAAAATTCGAGTATTCTTGAAAATCTTGCGTTTAATCTTGGAAATTTTTGAAAAGTTTCATTCTAAGTAGATTAAGATGGTTGATTAATCGATTTGGAGAAATTTCGATTCGGATTTATTTGATACCGATTAATCAATTAAGAAAATTTTATTTACCGAATAGTTAATTTTGACATATTTCGGTTGTTTGATAATAACTGTGTAGTACTGAAATTAAAGTGGCAAAAAACTAGCAAAATCAAGTTGTATTTAAATTAAATCAATTTATGTAATTTATAATATGTATTCATAATCGTATTGTAATATGAAACAATTTTTAATCAGTGTTTGTTACTACCTGTGCTTTACAAAAAACACCAACAGTTTAATATTTATCCATGCAAGTTATTTTTATATTATTGTATGTTAAAGTCAATTCTAAACAGGAAACCATTGACTTACGTTGTTTATTTCTGTAATTTATTTAAATTTGCTGTAAATCAAAATTATAAAAATAATAATAATGTGTAAGTTAATAAAGAACTCCATAGTTATTACTTAAAATATTTAATTAACTGCATTAAAACTTTAAGGAATTATGTTATGTTCAATTTGTACACAAAGCATCTCCCGAAATAAGAAAGGTTTTACATGTGTCACTTATAATAATACTTATCTTGTATCATGTGTCGACATAACAGGTTCTGTCCTGGATGATATCAATAAAAATAACATTTGGTGGTGCTGTTCTACCTGTAAAAGATCGTCAAATAAAAATTGCTCAAGTGTTCTTGACAGATTTTTCAGACTTAATCAATGGATGACTTTGCGTCTAAATTAAAATCTATAAGAATAAATCAAATTGACTTCTCCAAATCTTTGGATCTGATAAACGATAAATTTACAAACTTTATTAAATTGTCTAAAATTGTAGAGGATCGGATGCAAATAAAAGCATTATAAGAACAAAACATAATTTTGAAAAACCAAATTTCAACCATCCATCAAAAATTAGAGAATTTTGAAGATATTCATCGTAGAGCTAATTTGGTTATCCATGGTTTACCTGAGGAAGCTGATGAAGTTGTAAAAACTAAAATAGCGCAGGTGCACGGTTAAAAATGATAGGATAAAAACCATTTTTACCCTAAGGATAAAATCATTTTGGATAAATTTTGTGAAATTTGTAACATTAAATTCATTCTTTCCTCAAACCTAAAATTTGTTTCTACTGAAAGATTTCTTTTCATTGTTAATTTGGACAAAATTTATTATTTCCGTTAAAATTTTTTTTATTCTTTTACTTATTCTTTCAATGCAGCAAAATTTACCCATTTTTTATGAGTTTCTGTACTTATTGAACTTAAAATGTTTTATTTAATTTAGTAATGTTAATAATTTTTTGCGAATGATGGAAAGATTATACCAGCAATTATCCCAAATTTGGACCGTCACACAGTAGGGCCGATTTCCGAAAAGCTGGCCAAAATTCTGAAATTTTCTACTGGGGGGTTTTCAGAGTCGCTGATCACGAATCTCTAATTATACTTGTAAAATTTCACCCCCTTCATCCCTTATTGACAAACGCTACAAAAAATAGGGTAAAATGCCCTATATATCACATTACAATTAAGACGCATGTCATTTCTATGGGTGTTTAGGTCACTGATTTCGAATCTTTAGTCATATTTACAAAATGTCACGCCCTTCAACCTTTATTGCAAAAATCCCTTACAATCCCTTTGCATAAAATACCGTATAAATCATATTACAGTCAAGATGCATACCATTTTTATGGTTTTTGAGTCACCGATTACGAATCTCTAGCCACATTTACAAAATTTCACCCTCTCCATCCCTTATTAACCACCCTTATTCGTCAAATAACCAAAATTTTATGAAATTCTGATTTCTTTCTCGTTTTGTTCATTTAGTAAAACCAACAATTATTTATTTTAAAATGTCCATAACAAATCGAGGGGTAGCTAGGGGCAGCTGATTTTTATTTTATTTTATAGGTAATACTTTTAACTGCAACCTCTTATGCATTTGATGACCGAACACTACAGAACAATATAACTTTTATATTAAAAACTTTTTTTTAAATATAAAGTTTTAAAAACAAACAATCATTGTTTAATTAATATTTATTGCTTAAAATACTAATATTTTAAAACACATTATTATATTCTGCATACCTCCAGGAGTTGATTCCATTTTATTTGATTAAAATTGGTTGTATTTTAAAACTTCTACGTATGTTTTTGCACTAGTTTCTTTTACGACTGCAGCTTGAGTGAAGCTACGTTGCAATTAAAATTCTAGAGCAAGTAAAGGTATTTCGACTCTCTTGTGCGTGTTTTAAGATGTTAGGGTATTACTAAAGCCAACTCAACGTAAACAAAACCTAAATAAACAGTTTCTTTTTTTTAATTTTGGCCAGCTTTTTGGTAATCGGCCCCACTGTGCGTCAACACATTTTTCATGTTTAGATCAGAATCGAAACACAATTTTTTTATAAAATTATCATCAAAAATAAATAATTTTATAAATGTAATATGTAAAATACTTACCATTAGACATTAACAAATTATGGCAGAGCAACAAATCATATTGGGTACTGAACAAGAAGGTATTTTGAAAATCACAAAGTTATACTGAACTACAAGTAGCCACAAATACAAAAAATACAAAGAGCCCCTTGGATGAAATGCAATTACTTTTATAAAAGAGGGATGTTCGTGTGCAATTCATTTAACAAGAAGGGATATCCCATTTTCAAAGAAATAATTGAAATTTTCAATATAAGAAATAACACATATTTTCTCACAAAAATATGGTCATTTAGTTCGGCATTCTTACCGAATTATTAGTACTGAAGATTGTATAATGTTATCGATTTCAAATCTCTGAATATAAAATCACTCATCCCTGTCAAATATTGTTGTAATTTGTTAAATAAGTAAATACATGTAAATTAATATTTCTAAATAAATGTATATCTTTCAAAATAAAGTAACCACATCACCCTGTAATATGTTTATTTCTTTGAATTTATAAGAATTATATTCCGTGTACTTAATCATATCTATATCATCATCATATAGAAACCGTAACTAGTTTAACCAGATTATTTTATTTAAAATGATTAAAACTCCTTTGTGTTGTTTATTTACGCAAGAAAATTACACAATGCAACAAATTTGGGTTATTCGAGCAATGTTTTACTTTTTTTTAGGTTAAAATCGTCATCTTGCATATTATTATCCTTTATTGCATAAGATGAATTGTTATTCACATCTTATGCAATAAAGGACAATAATAAAGATCATAACGATTTTAACCTAAAAAGAGTAAAACATGCTCGAATAACCCAGATTTATTCAAAAAAGTATGAATTAGGATAGCTATCGTTGACTACATTTTGTAAAGAGCTGCAACGTTTATAAAATAAAAATGTGTAGCTTCCCTCCGTTAAGCCGACCTCTAGCGATTAATAAAACTATGTAGTTGCCTTTTCTTTGTATTTTATAAAAATATTTTGATGACTTTGCTAGGAGTTTTACAAAAATGTGTAGCTATTTTTATAAATCGATATTGCTTATGAGTGACAAATTTAAAGCTATTTAGAAAACCAATAATTGACACTTTAAAACAAATTATAAAAGTTTATGAACTATGTACAATGTACACATTCAAAAATTTGCTTGGTTTTAAACTAAGGTAAGAAAATTCAAGAATTACGTGAGGTATTTCTAACTTATCTTATAATTCCCTGCTAGTCTAACGCGAAATAAAATTCTCGGGCAAAATATCGTTGTATACTTGCCACCGCAATGCAATACTCGTATTACTGCTTTGGGTTCAACATATGTGTAAGGAGCCAAGTATACTTATAAAAAGTTTAAATAATCGAATTGCGTGTATCAAACCGTAGAGTGCTCCAATGTACTATCAATATGTAATAATTGAACGCGAAAAACGTGAAAATTAATTAATCAACAAAAGCAATCTCAAGAATATGTTCTTGAAGAATTTTTAATTTCTGGTTCAAGGAATTGCAGTCTAACCCAATGATATCCTATGTATTAAAAGTTCGACAATGAAAATCATCAAATGTTATTTTATTTTTGTGAAATAGGCTTCATAGAACGTATCAAATAAATTCGCAAACAAACTGAAATTAATTTCCTATTTCCACAAGATTAGGTAGATCAATCTGTTTTCAGAATGGAAAGCTGTATCGACATGACGCCCAATTAAACTTAGCAGCTCAGAGAAACCTATCCAATCATCCGTCCAATCAAGCAAATTAAATAGGTATAATGTTTTCTGACTACATGCTGTCAACCGTGCTCGTGCAACACGCATGGATAATTGAATAAACCATGAACAGCCAAGTATTTCTGAAGTAGTTGTATGTACATTCGTGCATACATGTATTTTAATTGGCAATGATTATTTCTTAAATAAATTGTATTTACCTAGAACCTAGCAGCATTGCTCGATCAACTTTAACACAATTCAAATCATTATTAAATACTTCAGAATGGGAAACGATAAACATAATGGTGACTTGAACATTTAAAACAGAATATTTCAAGTAGAAATCTTGAATTTGCTGCGTTTACTTTACAAAGAATAATTTTAAGAACAACGCACCTAGAGACAAATTGGTCATATACATACCTACAAGATTTGGGCATTAAAGTGTACACAAATTACACATATTTTATTTAATCGAAATGAAGTGTAGCACCTATTTCCAATAGAAATATTTTATAAATAAAATGAAAAATGATCGGCAAATTTCTCTTTCTCAAATTTTTAACTTCTGTAGAACACCGCAAAAATCTAAATTATGTTTTATACTATTTCGAATGAAACTGCATATTTCAATTTGTATTCTCTTTTGCATAAAAAGCAAATGAAAGTGATATTGGGCGAAAAAGGACAATTTTTATTCTTTTAAAGTTAATGTGTTTTTTATTTTCTGTATTTTCCGTCTTTTTCGATTCTACTTCATATGTGGAAAAGGGGGTGCTTGTTGACAGCCTCCTCGTGGCGCATCCTGGGCAATGTGCTGTAGATCGAACGGTTGTGGTATCCAATCCCTACGTAGTAGAGAAACAGTATAGCAGATAGTCAACAAAAAGATGAAATGTCGGGTGTAAACAATAATGTACTCCAGGTGGATCAGAACTTAGATTCTAAATCCCGCCCCGGTTTACCGGGCTGCTCCACGGATTCTGGAGGGAGCAACACGACATTGCAAGGGAAATTGTCGGTAGGCAACCAGGCTGACCCTTTTCCTAGTACTACTGGAAGCACGGAACAAAAAATAAATGTATGGCCCTTTGGTGGAAGAAGTACGGCACTTCAGAGAACACCGCCGTCAACTCCACCATCAGGGAGCACCACACTGTTCAGTGAATCTAACAATGAGAAGGAAAATACCTCTCCTATGAAGCAATCAGTAGTCAATCAAACTTCTGAAGTCGTGCAAAGTGCACAAACTGATACAATAAACAACGCGGATTTAATAAGTAAATTTGAGCAAATGGAGAAGTTAATCGCGCAGCTAAACAATGAAGTTGTCGTGCTAAAGAAAGAAAACATTATGCTAAAGGAAACAGTAAATAGAAGTAACAACGCAGGAAACTCAGTATTAATGAACAACCAATTTCAAGTACTCAGAGAACAAGAAGAATACCACACTGATGAAGATGAGCTTGAAAGAGAAACAAGCTGGATACTACAGAGAGCCAGGAGAGCAAATAAGAAACCAAGAAAAGAATCCAATCCAATTAAGAGGAAAGCTGAATCATCACCAGAAGTTGAACCAATTCAAACTCACTCTAAAACTACCAATGCAATTACTGCACCTAAAGTGCATGAGCCAGAAAAGAAGAAACATGTCCCACCCCCGATCAATATTCTAGGAATATCAAATTACGGTAGTATTCAGAAATTGATGAAAGAAGTAGTACGAAATGACTACAAAGTAATATCGCTCAATAATAATATATGGAAAATTAATACAACAGAGCCTGACGACTATAAAGCTCTAGCTAACAAATTAAATGCTGATGGTCTCCAGTGGTACACCTACGAGGATAAAAATGATCGATCAATTAAAGTAAGGCACGAGGTCTACACCCAACTTGCTCAAAAGATGAAATCATTAAGGACCTGCAAAGCAAAGGCCTGAAAATAGTTGATGCAGTCAACATCATTAGAAAAGAGAGAAGAGATAACAGGGAGGGAAATGTTGAAATCAACAGAAGAGGTCTCCCACTTTTTATGCTAACCTTCGACAACCAAGAAAAAATAGAAAGTATCTATAATATTAGGGCTATCCTTAACCTCAGAGTTAAAATAGAAACACCGAGAAAGGTCACTCGACTAATACCACAATGCAAAAACTGTCAAGATTATAATCATACACAGAAGTACTGCCATCGAGAAGCAAGATGTGTTAAATGTGCAGGAAAACACGCAGGAAATGATTGCATAGTTCCCCGAAATACAACACCGAAGTGTATAAACTGTAATGGCCAGCATCCGGCAAATTACAGAGGATGTGAAGTTGCAGTAGAACTACAAAAAATGAGAGATAAATCACGCAAACCAGTTGCATCAAGAAATGTACAATCTATAAAAAAAAAACCACGGAGCCAAAATGGTTGACTCCTAATCCTAACGCACAAAGAGAGCCAGTAAATGAAAATGTTACTTATGCACAAGTAGTTCAGCAAACAGAGCAGAAACAGCTCAAAGTGGATCTTGTTTTACAGGACATACTGAGAAATCTAGAGAACCTCAACAAAAGACTTTCTTCACAGGAAATGAGCCTGCAGAACGCGCTAGAAGAAATGAAATCACAAACTAGTTTCAATAAAAAAATTGAAGGAAACTTTGATCGAGTGTATCAAAATATAAATTATATAAAATCGAATTATAAAATAAAGAAATGAATAAAACATTACGAATTGTAACCTGGAATGCAAATGGGCTATTGCATCACATTCAAGAACTAGATATATTTTTAAACATGTATAATATAGATATATGTCTTATATCAGAAACACATTTCACTAAAACTTCATTCTGTAAAATAAAAGGATATTATTGCTATCATGCATTACATCCAGAGAACAAAGCTAGAGGTGGATCAGCTATTCTGATAAAAGATCATATACAGCATAACGAAGAACTTAAAATTGAGAAGCTTTCCATGCAAGTCACAACAATCAAAATACAATTGAACATTAATAAAACTTGTAGTATCTCAGCAATCTACTGCCCCCCAAGATACAATCTCAAACAAGGAGATTATACTAATCTTCTCAAAATACTAGGAAGTGTCTTTTTAATTGGAGGTGACTTTAATGCAAAAAATACCTATTGGGGATCACGGTTAACGACCACTAAAGGAAAAGAACTTTTCGCAGCAGGCAAACAACTAAAATGTGAATTTCACTCAGGCAGTACACCAACCTATTGGCCCTCGGATATCAGTAAGACTCCAGATCTTATAGACTTCTTTATTACAAGAGGAATTTCAGATAATTATACCCATATAGAGAACAGTGAAAGTCTATCATCAGATCATTCACTAGTTATTATGACACTTAGCCAAACAATTATTATGAAACAGAGCAACCCGAAATTAACGAGCTTCAAAACCAATTGGGATCTCTTCCAAACACGGTTAACAGAAAGAATTAATCTGCAGAACCCAATTCAGGGATCAGTCCAATTAGAAGAAGAACTAGATAATCTCATCTATAACATCCAAAGTGCTGCGTGGGAAAGCACTCCTAATAACAATCATGAATTGAAGCGCAATGCTAGCTATCCGGAGGAAGTAAGGGAACTACTTAAAATCAAAAGAAAAGCACGGAAGAATTGGCAAAAACATCGAAACCCGGAAAATAAGAGGGTATTTAATCACTTGTGTAACAAATTAAAATATCTAATAAAAGATATTAAAAATCAATCAGTTAATAAATACCTCAGCACTCTAACTGGGCAAAAAGATACTGATTACTCATTATGGAAAGCAACTAAGAATCTTAAAAGACCCAAACTTCAGGTTCCTCCAATTAAAGATAAAGACAATTGGGCTCGAAATGCTAAACAAAAAGCTGATTTGTTTGCAAATCATCTTGAAGAAACATTTCAACCTTACCCAAAACAAACGGAAGAGGAAAATATTACCCCGATAAATAAACAGGATGAAATAAAAATTACACCAATAACATTGAAAGAACTAAAATGGGAAATCAAGAATAATCTGAATGCGTATAAGGCCCCAGGATATGATCTTATAACGGGTCAGATAATAAAAGTGTTACCGGAGAAAGCATTGAGGAAACTAATGCATATAATTAATGCAGCATTTCGACTAAGATATGTACCAAGACAATGGAAAGTTGCAGAAGTAATTATGATACTTAAGCCGAACAAACCTCCGAACGATAAAGCTTCATACAGGCTGATTTCTCTGCTACCAACATTATCGAAACTATTTGAAAAGGTTCTTCTTAAAAGACTAAAACCAATTATCGAAGAAAGGAATCTTATCCCCTCACATCAGTTTGGATTTAGGGAAAAACATTCTACTATAGAACAAGTACATCGAATTACTGATGTAATCGAGAAATCACTTGAAAGCAAACAAATATGTTCAACTATATTCCTTGATGTAGCGCAAGCATTTGACAAAGTATGGCACCAGGGGTTAGAATTCAAACTTCATCGAGATCTTCCAGAGCAATTTTTTCAAATTCTAAAATCCTACATATCAGAGAGGCACTTCCGAGTAAAGTATGAGAATGAATACTCCCAGCTAAAACGAATAACAGCAGGAGTTCCACAAGGGAGTGTTCTTGGACCAATCCTTTATCTCCTATATACTAGAGATATACCAATTATAGAAGCAACAATGGCGACTTTTGCAGATGACACGGCAATACTTGCAACAGCAAAAAACATCAATGAATCCACTAGTAAACTTCAGAAGGCTACTAACCTGATATGTAAATGGACAGAGAAATGGCGAATTAAATTAAATGAAGCAAAATCAGTCCAAGTGAACTTTACCAATCTAAAAGTTAATCATATACCAATAATGATAAACTCTATAGTAGTACCGCATGCGAACACTGCTAAGTATCTTGGCATGACTTTAGATGCTAAACTTAGATGGAAAGAACACATAAAAAAGAAGCGAGAAGAACTAAACATAAAATTTAGAAAGATGCATTGGCTCTTAGGGAGACAATCTGAACTAGCGATCCATAACAAACTGCTGTTATACAAACAAATCCTTAAACCTGTATGGACGTACGGTAGCCAACTCTGGGGTTGTGCCAAGAGGACAAATATTAAAATCATACAAACAGTTCAAAATAAAATCCTGCGATGTATTGTTAATGCACCGTGGTACATTCGAAACGACAACCTCCATCGAGATCTAAAGATCGAGCTTGTCGTGGATGAAATTAAGCATCATGCAACAAAACACCTACAACGTCTGCACCAGCATGAAAATCTGGACATACGCTGTATGCTGACTACCACACCTACCAGAAGACTGCAAAGAATAAAACCATTGGACTTATCGCGACCAGGAGGTCAGTAGACTTGCTGTGGCGAAAATCCAGGGGATGAGTTACACGAAATGGGGGATAATCTTGTGATTGTGCCGACTAATCAAATACTTTATAATGCAATGTAAATTACTAAATGGGTGTAAGACTCAGTCGTAATATAAATAAATAAAAAAATAAAAAAATAAAAAAAAAAAAAATATGTGGAAAAGAAAGGGATAGTTATAATCGTTTTTCGAAATTATATTTGCAATTGAATTATAAATTCAGTAGGCACTAGGCAAGTGGCGTTCATTCGTGCATATCGTTTTTTGTGTTATTTAAAATGATATTAAAGTTCGTGTACCTTAATCGTTCAAAATTATTAAAAGTGAATAGTTTTGTAGGAGATATTTTTACCTACGATGATTTTGTGTTGTGTGGTAAGTTTTAAAATGTATTGATAATTAATAAAATAATAACGTGTTTTTGGTTTTAAACGTTTTCGATCATATGAATAATTTTAAGTGATAAAGTGTAAAACCCAATTTACAGTACAAAGTTTTTGGTTTTAAAATATTTATTTGGTATTATTTTATTGAAGTGAAACTTATTTTTAACAAAATGTGTGCCGATATTTAACTAACTTTTCGCTTCAACGCGTTTTCGATAATAACCATAACGGTATTTTAGTTGTGAAGTGTTATATTATTCAATCTTCGGATTACATTTGCTTCATTTTTAACATTCATTAATTTGGCATTTAACCATAAATGATTTTGCGACAGTTGTCACATAATTTTTACAAATATGAAACATAACCTCAAAACCAAAAAGCGTGTTATCTGAATAGTTTAATTATTCTGATTTTTAACTTTAACTGAGAGAATTATATTCTAGAACTGCTCTCATATCGTATTTATTTATATTTAAAATATAAATCATAAATATAATTTTTATTCGTTATCACTCGGCGGTTCCAAAAATGTATTTTTCTCGCATTTTCGAATTATACATGTAAAGGCTAAAAAAAACAAACATTTTTTCATCACAAACAAAAATTGTTTTCCAAAAATTTATTTTTAATTATTATTTTAGCTCAAACAGGATTTTCCCTAAACGAACCAATATATTTTTATGATAGAAATAACACGTGCGAAACTCGAAATTTTATTGGAATATGTAACGCAGTACCAAAACGATACGAGCTTTGAGCTACACATTGAAAGTAGCGATTATATAACTCAGAATATTACCAATATAGGTTTGTTACATTTTGTAAATAGCTTACCGACTAAATAAAATTATTTTAAACACACTTTTGCAGGTTCAAACATATTATCAACTTCTCATGATTTTCGGTGTTCTCCAGTAAAAGAAGTAATTCCACCACAGAGGGTTTCGCAAAATTTTAGCGAAGGTTTGTTCAATAATAATTTAAAAATCGTTTAGTAAATCAATTAATCAATGAAATATTCCTTTTCTAATATTGCAGGAAGCTCGACCGCACCATCGATACTATCATCATATACCAATTTGGACAATTCAGAGTTTGCGGCTATACCCCTAGGCCATAACACTTCGAGAGAGGTAAATAAACAATAAAAATTCTCTGATTGCCTCTTTTTTTGATAATTATTGATTATTTTAGAAATTTGAATCGTATATTAGGGGACAAGACCAAGAGAAATTCATTTTAAATTCCTATAAAGGAAGCAATCTTCTTTTTACCAATGAGAGAAATGCATTTAAACGGCTGGTGTGCCAGCATATGATATTGACCTGTGGATATTATCCTACATCGGCCGAATTCATATTCTACGCAAGACTATGCATCCAATTGTTACCTTCGTATAAAAATTTAAAATCTGAGAACGAATGGGTAAGAATAAAAAAATATTTTGCATATATGTATACTATATTAGCCACATATTTACTATTTATTGATTTTTTTATTTATTCATATATTTTTAATTTTTAATATTTCTTTTTATTATTTTCCATCTGACCAGGATTTTTTTTTGCCCTGAATCACATTCTGGTTGGTTGCATGATAGAATGAAATACTGTCAATCCCTAAAAAGAAAATTCACCAACAAACTTAAAAACGGCAAAGATTTGCGCAACCAAACGGATTTGTCGAGCATTCTAGATGGCCCGGAATCAGAAGAAGAGCCGGAAGATTTTGATAATTTGGCGGAAATTTCCTTTCTAAAAAGTGCCTGTGCATTGACACAAAAACCATCGATTTTTGACAAATTTAAAAATACATACATTTAAATATAGAAGTTCGAACATAAAAAAAAATATTGGAGGATTTTCCAATAATAAAGGCGCTCCCAGAATTGGTATTATTACATTTTTTTTTTAAATTAAATCGGAAAACTAAAAATTTATTTATTTTGCAGATACTTACTGATTTTCAAATCATTGCTAAACAAAACAATTTCAACATATTTCAGAATTTCAAAGAGAACTGGAGGCAACATGCTTCCAAGATAGATGCCATCTTTAAAAGAAATTTAAACAGTCAAACGAAGCAGTCATCGCCAAAATATTAGGTAAACTTGTTACATAAATAAATATTCTAATATCTTTATATCCTAAAATTTTTAAATGTTGAATTATGTATTATATATATATTATTACTTTATTGTTTTAATATTAGAATGGAGTGATGATATACAATTACACATGAAGCTATTAGCTTGTTAACACCAGTTAACTCAAAAGGAGGAAAACAAAAAAGATGTACGATTTTAACATCAGTAGAAACGTTTATTGCTTTTTGTACTCTAACGACTCCCGAAGCTGAACTAGTAAATCTTTGCATGTGTCAACCACAATTAATTGCGTCTGGACCAAATAAAAAAGCAATTTCTTATTTCGGATCAAAAGTAGATGATACCGTTTTATTGTTTCCAAAAACAATTGCGAATATTGATGATGCAGTCGATTTTTTTTAAAACTTCATTACGATTCAGCTCATGCGCAGTTACTGAATTTTATACAGGAATATTTTTACGAAATAACAGGTGCACATGTCATCCATGGGATGAAGAGTCTTAAAGTACTAATTAATGTGTAATTAATATTACGTATTGTTAAGATTTGTAAGATTGGGAAAAACTGTACTGGGTTTATTTTATTTTAATATTTAATATTAGCCGCATTTCTTGACGTATTCGCGACTTTCAACAAAGTAGCTGACATCTGGCGAAAACAATATGAACAAAATTTAGCCATACAACAAGGGGGATTAAAACTGTCAAATAGTTGAATTTGACAATACTCGTCCCCTTTGCTTACATAGAAACCAACGCCGACTAGAGTTGATGGGAGTCGCCAATAGTGATACGGATCAGATCAAAGTTTACATTGAAAACAACAACAATAATTTAAATTTTTGTTGTTGTTTTCAATGTAAACTTTGATCAGATTCGCATCACTATGCGTCAAGAAATTAGCCGCATTTATTGTATAATTACAATTTTTTTTCTAGATTATATATTAAATTGAAATGTACAATTTAAATTATTTTATATATTTATTTTTTAATTAAATATTATTTATTTTAATTAATTTAATTATATCAGACTGGATTAATTAGGATATTCTTGAATATACATATGTAACATATTATGATTATTTTATATATTTTATGATATACAAACAATTTTATATGAATATTATATAATATGTATATTATATATACATATATATATATATATATATATATATATATATATATATATATATATATATATATATATATATATATATATATATATATATATATATATATATATATATATATATATATATATATATATATATATATATATATATATATTATATATATACATATATATTTTTATTTTTTTTTGCTTTTTGTAACAATACATTTTATCTTTTTTTGTATAACTTTTTCAAAATAATAATGAATTATGTGCGAAATAATAATAAAAATATGTTGAACAACATCTAAATTTGTATGGTTATTTTTCTTTTTCCACTAAATTCCATTACAAAATGGATCGTTATTATTGCTGCGGCCTATCGATTTATGTCCTTCTAAAAGATTAAAACGGCCTTTATAAACATACATTTTAACCTTTAAAAATTGTTTATTTTTCTGAAATGAAGTAATCTTATCTTATGATAGATTGGTTAAAACTTTTTTTTAATGATTTTAACACTAAAAGTAATGAAACCTATTCTAAATACTACAGAATTGTTTGTTACTATGCTTCAGATATATCGAAATTTATCTTATAAGTTAATCAAATTCAATCGAAATAAGATTAAAATAAGCAGCGATTTACATCGAATTGTGTTTAGTAAAAATAAATTTTGTTTTAAAAAACATAAATTTTTTGATTAAAAAAAAAAAATTAATTTACCTATGTTAGGATAACTTTAGGTTTTTCAATTACATATTTTTATACTTTAGCTTAGTATAACAATTATATTAGTTCTACGAAATTTTCGCTCTTTAGGATAAGTGTAATAATTAAGAGAAATTGGATGAAAGTTTTAGTTAATTACAAAAATGAATTTCGTACTTTGACAAAGTATAATTTTAAGCCTAAAAAAAGAATGGACGTATATTTATTCCGCAAAAGGATACGAAAAGGATAGTTTTCATCCCATTTTTTTTAACCGTGTGTTAGATAAGCTAAAAACTCTTTCTGTTATTGACAAAATACAAAATATTACTCGAGTACATTACAAGAGAAATTTAAGAAACAACTTAATACAATAATAATTGAGTGTGATAATTTGTCATCCAAACAAAAAATAATTAACGCTTTAAAGGTGAAAAAAATTGAACTAAATCGGAATATCGCTGTAACTGACTTGGGTCTCAACAGTCATGGTGGTAAATTGAATTTTTTTTGTTACCGACCATTTAACTAGCTAGTGAATTGAAAGAAGGAATTGAACTCATCCAGTTTGTCTGGATGCAAAATAGCACTGTATTAGCTAAGAAATCGGCAAACCCTGACATCATTAAAATAACTTCTGAAAATTTTTGTATTTCTAGATGAATGAAATTTTATGTTACAACCAAAATGTTAATGGATTGAGAACTAAATTGCACGAATTTAAACAAAATACTCTATTATGGGATTATGATGTCATCTGCTTAACTGAAACAAGGCTTAATGGTACTATCTTGAATACTGAATTTTTCTCATCTGACTATGTGGTGTACAGATGTGACAGAAACCTTAGTTTTTTTCTTGATAAAGTCGATGGCTGTGGTTGACTTATTGCGGTGAAGTCTAATCTTAAATCTTATCCTTTGTCGTCTTAGGAAGTTAGCGCAGAGGAGATTTGGATTTGTGTTGAAACCAAAAATACTTTATGTCAATGTTAGATACATTTATCCAGAAGCAGCAAGTACTGCGTACGAACAGTTTTTTGATAATCATAATAGGATTATTAATGTTAATAAATCTACATCTAATTTTTTGGTCGTTGGTGATTTTAATTTACCTAATATTAGTTGGGATGTGGATGGTAATAGCCATACATTAATTCCCTCTACCTATCATGGAAGAGCAAGTGAATTTTTGTTAGAATCAATTCATCTTTCAGGGCTAAGTCAATGTATTAATGTCTTTAATCATAATAATAAATTGTTAGACTTGATTTTAACAAATATTGACGCTAAAAATATATCAGTGAATAGCTCAAATGATATTCTAACTTGGGTTGAAACTCACCATCTATACCACTTCTATTAACTTTAAGATTAACAGAGTAGATTAGGTGAAAATTTGGATAACCTTAATAAAAAGCATGCGGTAGACGGTCTTTAACAAATTTATTAATAGTATAATTGGTAAAAGGGTTCGGCTTACTCATTCCAATTTGCATGATAAATCTTATTCTGCGTGGTATACAAATCATTTGATTATAGAGTTCTGGGAGTGAAGGAATATTTTAGAATAAAACACAAGAAACTGAATGATTGTCAATATTACAGATTGTTTCCCTTAGTAAGAGCTAGGCTAAAGACAGAGCAAAAAATGTGCTACTCTCAATTCATCAATTCAATTGAAGATTCAGTAAGTGAAATAAAAATCCTAAATTATTTTGGCCTTAAACTAACTGTTTTCCAGCTCAAATGTACATACTATAATAATACTTTACCTTCTCATTCTAAAGGCATTTGTAACTTGTAGAGAGATTTTTTAAAAACTGTCTATAATTCTAATCAGGGCTTATGCAGTCCCATCAATGTACAAGCAAACATAATTCAACACGAAATATCAAATATGATATCTGTTATTGAAGAGGAGATTTTACAGAGCTTAATAGTATTAATACTAATAAGGTAAGAGAATCTGATTTGCTAATCTCTTATTTTCTGAAAAATGTTCCTCAATCCATTTATGTTCCACTCACGCTAAATCACTTTGTGAAGGAAGATTTCCAGATCGCTGGAAAATAGCTAAAATTCTACCAGTTTATAAAAATAGTGAAAACGTCAATATTTCCGACTATAGACCAATATATATTTTCAATTGTTGTTCAAAATTTTTTGAAAAAATTGTACATAGAAAACTGTTCACTATGATATCTAAAAGTCAACGCCTGGGACTCTTTCTCATTTTGAGTAAAAAGAATTTTTTTTTTTTAAATTCCGATTTAAATCTCGAAGCTTATTGCTTGAAATAGCACCTAGCACATATGAAATTTAAATGTGAGAGGATTACAATAACTCCACTAGACCGGAAATTTGCTCAAATTTATTACCTGAAATTAATTATTGCTAAAATTTAAATAATTTGTTCGTGTAGGTTTTGCATTAGTGCGAACTATTTATTGGTTTTGAAGAAGTCTTTCCTACTATAAATTATAATTTAAAAATAATATATGAAGCCAAAGAAGAATTTATATGCCCAAAGCACCCAATCAATTTCTAAATAAGTTAAAATTGCTAAAAAAATATAATTCGGTTAAAAGATTGAAGATGCGGCGGCATTCCTAATTATAACAAAAGCGATGATATTTATGTGCCATCTGGTAAGGATCTTTTGACATTTTGATACCATTGAGAATGACGAGAAATCTATCGCCAAAATGCTGAATTTTAATAAAATATATTTTGTTTTTTTTTAAATAAATAACGCTTATCAAACAAATTAATTATGTATTTAATTTAGAAAAAATGTGTTTTTTCATTAGTTTTTGGCTAAGACTACATAGACACACATCATTATAACAGAAGAACAAAAAAACAAGTTTGTTCATTTTTCTTGGAATTTGAAGCCATCTTTCATATTTCGACTGTTTTTTTCAAAAGCTGCTTCTTTCTTTTTATTTGTTCAAATTTTTTTTTCTTATTATACAAGCTTATCCCCCCAAAATTCCACTACTGCCAGAGCCTTCTAGAGTATAGAGCCATAATCATTATGACGTATTTTTAGAAGCTTTTTTAGTGGTATAACTTTTCACTGATTTCCATAGGAATCCATAGTAGAAATGGTGTTTTTTAGCTTCAAGTTTTTCATTGAAAAAAGCAAAAATGTTACAAAATTTTTATACAAAAATGTTCTACATACCTTTAGCAACAATATACAAGAAGGGTATATTGGTATTAAGTAAATATTAATTGCAGAAATATTAAAATTAAATTATTTCTAAAATATATTTTTCGAACTTTCATTTTGAAAAGAACATCAAAGTTGGCTCTGACGAATTAAAATAATACTTGCTACATTTATCTTTAGTTTTACTAGTGTACGTTAGATGTCTCAGATTTATACAGAAAAATACGAAAAAAATTGTTTAATCACAAAATTATGACACGTTCTTAAATATTTTGTGAATTTGTTTTGCTTTTCCTACAACTTTTGAACTCAAATTTCCCCAAGTGGCAATTTTTGGTACGATTTTTCAAAATGTTTACTGCCCACTACCATCTGTGTATATTGACTTAATGCACACGATTTGTAGTAAGCTTTTCTTTTTAATTTGACCAGAAAGCTGTTGTTTTGAACTTTTTTTTATATTTTGGCTTAAATAAATCAATTATTACAAGAAAATGAAAACGATTTACTTAAACGAGATTTATATATATTGAAATTCAAACATTTATGAAAATATTTCAGTAATCATAATTAAGAATTTGTAACGTTTTCATTTACAAATTTCCCTTAGGAAAAAAAGTGATTTCCCATATGTTTTGTGTGTTTTACTATGGAAATTTTGGTTTTTTCGTCGTTTCTAATTCCCTTATAAAAGCTTCGTTTTTTAGATTATGGCTTGTATAATCAAGGTTGCTTTGCTATTGCACGCATAATTTCAAAGCAACCTTGATTATACAAGCCATAATCTAAAAAACGAAGCTTTTATAAGGGAATTAGAAACGACGAAAAAATTAAAATTTCTATAGTAAAACACATAAAACATATGGGAAATCACTTTTTTTCTTAAGACAAATGTGTCAATGAAAACGTTACAAATTCTTAATTATGATTTCTGAAATATTTTCATAAATGTTTGAATTTCAACATATATAAATGTCGTTTAAGTAAATCGTTTTCATTTTCTTGTAATAATTGATTTATTTAAACCAAAATATTAAAAAAAGTTCATAACAACAGCTTTCTGGTCAAATTAAAAAAGAAAAGCTTACTACAAAACGTGTGCATTAAGTCAATATACATAGATGGCAGTGGGTAGCAAACATTTTGAAAAATCGTAACAAAAATTGCGACCTGGGGAAATTTGAGTTCAAAAATTGTAGGAAAATCAAAACAAATTCACAAAATATTAATAACGTGTCATAATTGTGTGATTAAATAATTTTTTTTCGCATTTCTCTGCCAATAATTATAGACATCTAACGCACACTAGTAAAACTAAAGATAAATTTAGCAAGTATTATTTTAATTCGTCAGAGCCAACTTTGATGTATTTTTCAAAATGAAAGTTCGAAAAATATATTTTAGAAATAATTTAATTTTAATATTTCTGCAATTAATATTTACTTAATACCAATATACCCTTCTTGTATATTGTTGCTAAAGATATGTAGAACACTTTTGTATAAAAATTTTGTAACATTTTTGCTTTTTTCATTGAAAAGCTTGAAGTTAAAAAACACCATTTTTGCTATGGATTCCTATGGAAATCAGTGAAAAGTTATACCACTAAAAAGCTTCTAAAAAATACGTCATAATGATTATGGCTCTATACTCTAGAAGGCTCTGGTACTGGGCGATGGTATGAGAATTACGATATGAAGCGCAGGGTCTCAGCGGAGATGTGCCTGATGAAAGTGAGTTCCAGACAAGTGCTTCCCAAACTCGCCGAGGCTAGTGTGGTGGACACGCAGTCTATAGGTTAAATATATATCAAAGTCCACATTGACATATGACCTATCAGGTTAGGCATTCCCCCGTTACAGTGCTCTCTAGCATTGCAAATCGCCACTTTGTAGATCTAAATTTTAATTAAAATTTATGTGAACATTAATTATTTTAGTTTACAATAAATTATCTGCCACAGTTTCTTTACGCACAAATTAGCACTAGAATTGCTCCGATCAGATGAGGCATGAGGGGTTCCCTCGCTAGGTGATCTTAAGCATTGTAAATCGCAATTTTGTTGTTTGTAATTTTAATTAAAATTTATGTGGAAATTAATTATTTTAATTAACAATAAGTTATCTGCCACAGCTTCTTTACGCACAAATTGACACCAGAATTACTTCGGTCAGATAAGTGATGCTCATGGTTGGTTGTAAATCGCTGTTTTGTACTTTGTCAGTTTAATTAAAATTATTGTGGAGATTAATTAATTTAATTTAAAATTAATTAGCTACCACTGGTTTTTTACCCAAAAATTGACACTATCGGATCTCCGATCGGATGAGCCGTTCTCTCGCTACACTGGTTCAAGCATTTAAATCTGTCGAAATCAGATGTTCGCGGCGTGGGTTCCTTTGCCGCCAGATGACGTCATTGCCATAATATTATGCGTGACACATAAATCCGAAGGACCAATCTAAGCAATCATATATAAATTTATGTGATGATTAATTAATTTAATTTAAAATAAATTAAAAACCACTGGTGTTTTACGCAAAAGTTGACACCATCGGATCTCCGATCGGATGAGCCATTTTCTCGCTACACTGGTTCAAGCATTTAAATCAGTCGAAATCAGAGGTTTGTGGCACGGGTTCCTGTGCCGCCCGATGACGTCTTTGCGAAAATATTATGCGTGACACATAAAGCCGAAGGACCAATCCAAGCAATTATATCTTTAAATGAAAGGTAATGCTTTTAATTGATGAGTAATTGCCTCCGACCAAGGGCTAAATTTCGGGTCAGTTTTCTGAACATGCGGTGTAAAATGTTATCACGTCAAAAATTTCAATATTCGTAATGGGCATGTAGAATCATCAAGACAAACTAACCTTATTGTATTCTTGCAACTTTTTTTTTTTTTAAAACCCAGGCTTTATTTGTTGAAATATTGTTTTTAATATTTGAATAGCTAAGATAATTTGCAAATATTTTTTACTTTTATTACTCTCCATATTTTGCTTTTATTTATTATCTAACTGATAATTTATTTTTAATTTTGATTTTAAATTAATTTTGTTGTTATTGTTCATTCAAAGAATGTATGAATGCAAATGTTAAAATTTTTAACCATTTGAAACAGATAAAAAGTTACAAAAAATTCCACACAGTCAAAATTTTTATTTTTTACTCATTTGAAACACGACCAACAAGCATAAAGCATGCGTAGATATTTTAGAAACGTTTGAAGTTAAATCTGAAAGCAAAAGTTCGACCTGTTCTATAAATAAATATTTTTGTGATACTAGTGTAAGAAACGTTGATGAAAGTGTAGCGACTCACTCATTATTCACATACTCATTTTATAGAAATATTCATTACTCGTTCATCGCCACTCTTAAACACCAGCAATTTATGCAAACATTCATTCACCACCAACATCACACGCGCAATCGAACATATCCACCCTCAATTACATTTTTTCAATCGAGCGCGTTTTAATATGATGTTGGCAACACTGAATGTCAACCAAAATGCGATACAATATTAATTCAAGTATCGAACGACAAGAAGAACAACGAAAATTTCTCTAAAAAAAAACTAACCAAGAAGAAAACAAGATCTCAAATTTTGTACAAGGCCAGCTTTGGATGGAACAAGTCAAGTTATATCCCAATAAAATTTTGAATCCATATTTTTTATATGTTGATGATTTCGAAATCAACAACCCTTTAGGATCTCATTCAATGGTACATTCAATTATACTAATGTTTACTATAATTTTCTATGTTTTAAAGATGTTTCTAAACTAGAACAAATTTATTTAGCTGCTATCCTTCCTTCTAAAGATTTTAAATTTCATGTCTATGAGCTATCTTTAGTGGCTTTGGTTGAAGAGTTAAAATATTTAGAAGAAATTGGAATCGAGATTAAAACTGAAGTACGTACTAAAACTGTTCATTTTATTTTGGGTTTAATCCACCGTGGTGATTTAGAATTAAGCACATTTTCAAATTTTAGTAAATCTTTTTCTAGTTTATACTTTTGCCGTTTGTGTAAGGCTAAAAAAACACGAAACTCATAGTATGTATATGTGTTGAAAATAGTGTTCAAATGGGAACTGTTAAAACAGATTTTAAATTTAGGAAATTTTTGAAGAACTTAAAACAACTTTCCAGGAACTTAAGCAGTAAACTTGAAAATGTCTTGTGCTAAATAATCTACTAAAAATATACTACTAACAAATTACCCTTCCGACGGTGCACTGGAGTAAAAAGTTACCCCAGGCTTAAAAGTGAATTAATGCGAATTAATCCGAAATCACTTAGGAATGCTCACTCACTCTTACATGTTTAGCACAATAAAAATCAAAAAACGGTGAAATCTTATAATTTCAAAGCACTGTGACACAGTAATGAAAAATATGCCACGGTCTGTGCATGGGGGTAATAAGTTACCCCAGACTAACAAAGAACACAATTGAAATCGGTTAGTTAAAAAAATTATACAGGAAATATGAATTCATGAAAGAAAATTATAATCATGTTACTTTTAGGTCAAATGCTTGCCAATTTATCTTTTTCAAGAACTAAGAGATTTGTTCGATGAGATATCCGTTTCGTCGGATCACTAATAATTATTTCTTGATGATTTACGTGATGATTTACAAGAATATAACGAAATTTTTCAGGAACAAGATGATTTAGATGGTGTTGGATTTAGATAATGATGATGAATATATTCCGGATATGCGTGACCGTATGCGCAACGAAAATTTGCAGGAGGAACAAGAATGTTCATCCAATGATGATGAAAACGAGACTTATGAACAATAATTATTTTATAACTCGCAGAATAAGAATTATTCTCGAAAATGGAGCGTCCAACTACCGAGCATTCATAAAGTTCTAGAATTACAAATAGATCGTGAGACACCGGGATTGATTGGAATTGATATAGACATTTCATTGTGGAAATTGACAAGCTCGACGCCCTCCTTGGGATTATTTTATATGCCGGAATGAGGAAGAATTGGGATGAGCGACTAGTCGAATTGTGGCATAAAGAGAACCGGCCGTATTTCATAGCATGGATGTCGATGCAGAGAGTGGAGAAAATTCTTCGCTTTATGCGTTTCGATAATCATCGAACTAGAACAGAACGATTGCAAATTGACAAATTACTTGCTTTCAGAGATGTTTGGCTACTTTTTAGCATATAGACCAGGAAACTTAACAGTCGATGAACAACTAGTAGCAACAAGAGGGCGCTGTAATTTTCAGCAGTATATCCCTTCCAAACCAAGAAAGTATGGAATCAATATATTTTGGGTCGTCGATGCCAAAAACTTCTATCCATTGAATGGATAGAAATGGAGAAATTTATATTGGTTGTCAACCTGGAGAGAAGAACGCAAAAGACTACGCATTTAACCTATAGTGAACAGACTAGTTCGTCTCTCGACGTACTATAACAATGGACAACTTTTTTACTAGTTGTGCTCTTGCCGAAGATATGATTCATCAAAAAATAACAATCATAGGAACCATTCGAAATAATAAACTCGATTTACCAGTCGAATTGGCAGCATAAAAGCATACAAGACAATAAAATGTATATCAAAAATCGAGAAGTTGGTTCATGACGCTTTTGTTTTGATGGCTATCTCACTTCAATAACTTACATAACAAAACCAAAGAAAAATGTGCTATTATTATCGACTCTTCATAATAACAATAACATCGATGAAACTTCCGGCAAGCCGAATATAATTTTAGACTATAATTCCAGTAAGAGAGGCGTAGATACTATGGATAAGTTGGCCAAGACTTGTACATGTGTAAACGTATCACTCGCAGATGGCTAATGGTGTTGTTTTTCAACATGATATTGCAGATGTGGCAGGTGGCAGTTATTGCTGCCTTTAACATACATAAACTAGCTCGCCCAGATGCGTATGTACAAAAAAAAGTAACACCCGTAAACTTTTTCTGGAGATCCTTGCAAAATAGCTTGTTGATCGACAATATTCAAAAGCGGCTATCAAATCTAAACGCATTGACAAAAAACGTAAAAATTGCGATGCAGTTGATGGGTTTTGCTAATTTTCAAATAATTTGTTTGTATAGGTTTGTGCATTAGTGCGAAATATTTGTTGGTTTTGAAGAAGCCTTTTCCATACTGAAAATTAGAATTTAAAAATAAAATATCAAACCAAAGAGGAATCTATATGTCCAAAGCACCCAATTAATTTCTAACTAAGTTAAAATTGCTAAAAAAGTATAATTCGGTTGAAAGATTGAAGATGTGGCATTCCTAATTATAACAAAAGCGACGATGTTTATGTGCAGTTTTATAAGGATCTCTTGACATTTTTATACCATTGAGAATGACGAAATCTATCGCCGAAATGCTGAGTTTTAAAAAATATTTTTTTTTTTTTTTTTTTAAATAAATAAAGCTTATCAAACAAATTAATTATGTATTTAATTTAGAAAAAAGGTATTTTTTTCATTAGTTTTGGCTAAGGCTATATAGTCACACTTCAATATAACAGAAGTACAAAAAAACAAGTTTGTTCATTTTTTTTTGGAATTTTAAGTCATCTTTCATATTTCGACAGCTTTTTTCAAAAGTTGCTTCTTTCTTTTTATTTGTTCAAATTTTTTTGTTTCTTATTATAAGCGTGTTCGATTGGACTGAATTAACTGAAGTAGTAGCTGTATCTGAAGTAACAGAGGTGAAGAGATTGTTCTATAACTCTTTACTTCAGCTAAAAATTGAGCAACTGAATTAACTGAAGAGATATTTTGCTTATGTAGTTACTTCGGATGAGTTATTTGTTTTTCATTTTTTGAATTTTGTTGTTTTCGTTTGTTTTTATTCTCGTGTGCTGATTTGAAGGACTGTTTGGTTGAGAACTTGCGACCTAAAAAAATAATTTTTAATAATAAATTACTAGAAATTAATAGAAAAATAACATTTTGAAACATTTTTTTCTAAACACAAGCCAAACTAAAATAAATTGTTTTATTTTTATTTTGACATTTATCTGAAGTGAAGAATACCAATCGAACAGTTTCTTCTCTTCACAATTAAGTGAAGAGTAACTCAATTAACTGAAGTGAAGAGTTGTACTCTTCAATTCAATCGAATACGCTTTATATGAGCGACAATCGCGTTTGTAACAAGTAAGCACTTGCTATTTTTGCTAATTGGGTAAAAAAGCAAAGGAAATTCTACTATTGTACTTATACTTTTCAAGTTAAATTTAGTATTTTACTTGTATTAGTCTATATACGTTGCTATCTAAAATACACCCATAGCTCACTTTTCGTTAATTTCAACGTATGTACTATGAGTATAACCCAAACTTGTTTACGTGACAAGAAATTGTTTACATTTTGCGCTACCATCTTGTTCTATTATTCACACATGGGGCTCAAAGTTATTATACTTATTAAAAACTAAGATAAAACAGAAAAAAAGTAACATACGTAGCCCCGCCACAAAGCACAAAAGTTATGTATGTACTCAATAACCTGTGTAGGTGGAACGTCCAAAACGCAAAAAACTCTAAAGTCATGTAAAGTAAATATCGATGTATTAATGGCACTCAATTTGTTCGTAAGATGTTTATAAATTAAATAAATTACCCTAATTAATATTAAATTGTTTCTTTTTTTTTTTTGTATGCATTCAAATATCTTTATATAGAAAAGTATTTAATAAAGATTTTGGTGACATGAAACACCGTGTCTTATGTCTGTATATATTTTAACGATAAAATACACGCAGACTTAAATCGAATGATATCTATTCGATATAATAATATAGATTAGTGTTGATCACGCAATTTAATTTCAATTTTTTTTTTTTTTTGTTGTGTTAAACACAAAACTAGATATGGTAATTAATAATATTATAAAAAAAATTAAATTTATCGATTCACTTAAATGCAATAAAATGCAATGAGATCGCAATTAATAAAAGTATTTTTGTATTCTGTTTATAACATATATATGGAGGTGATAAATGAAATTAAAATTTGCGCGATCACACTTGTGAATTAATTAATTTTAAGTGATTACGATAATAAATTATTATTTTCAATATATTGTTATTTGATAAATTTCGTGCGATCACAAACAATATTTTCATAATTATTAAGTTGATGATCAATATTTACCGAAATACAATATTATCTAGAATTTTAATATTGGAAAAACCATATGATCGCATCATAATTTTTAATTCCGATCAGAAGCTAAGCTAATTTTAATCGCGTTCACAACTTTTTTTTTTTTTTTTTTGAATTGTGTGTGAGATCAGCAAATTATGTGAAATATATTGTATGTCGGTTATGAATATAAATATATAAATCGCGATCACACAATTATCTGTAATATCGCGCGCATATTATATGTGAGATATTCAAAATATAAAACAAAAAATTGTAGACTGTTTTTTTTTTCCTATATTTTAATTGAAACTAAATCCTACGCAACAGGGATTTGTTGTAATTTTTCTTTTCTTTTATATTTTATATAGAAAATAATCATCAATTTCATTTATTTTAACCTCATCTGTAACCTTTTTCTATTTCTTTTCTTTACAATATATATATATATATATAAATGTATAAAATTATTTTTATTGCAAAAATTATAAAAAATAAATTAATTAAAAATAAATATAAATGTATGTATAGTAAAAAAAATGTATATGCGATCATGAAAGATATGTGTATAATCGGTATTGGTCGTGGGGAAGAGGGTGGTGTCAACAAGAGCTAGAAAAACGCAATTATTTTTGGTGTGTGTGTGTGTGTGTGTGCGATAATCCAATAATTACGAGGCACCCTACTCACACACGATAATACACTTGAGTTTATGAAATTTTAGAAGATCAGTGACATGTTTTTTTTTTTCGTTAATCTCCAAGATCGGTTTTAGCTCATCTTTTCAGTATATTTATGATTATTTTTTCAGTTAATTATTATTTACCTCATCCAATTAAAAATTTTAACGAAAGTCATATATTTATCTCCTTACGTTTTTATTTTTTATTTCTTACATACATAAGAAGATCAAACTAATGATCATATAATATAAATATATATAACGTTTGCTGTTTTTTTTTTTTTTAATTTTTTTAAGATGTTGGTGATGTAGATGATGATGATCGTCATCATCACCATCATGTTATGGTGATGATCAAGAAAATAAAATAATTTTTTTCGCGATTTTTTTTTTTTTAAATACGAGGATTTTATTTTATTATTATTATTATTTCAATAATATTGCAAAAACAATAACAAAGTATTATCCACTTTTTTGAGATATTATGACAAAATGAAATGGTTTGTTTTGATTGTTTGGCGATCATGAACGATAATAAAATTATTTTTCTTTTATTTATGGAGAATTTATGTCAAATGTGTATATATGGCGTTTGTTACCTTGGAGACGGTAAGATGAAATTTAATTTGATTTATAAGAACTGTAGAAGATTAATTGAAGAAATTTGACAAATTAATTATTGAATTTCTAACTTCTATTTTGAATAATATTGTGTTCGGAAAGTGTGCATGATTTTCCTGTTATTTCTTCTGGCGATAATCGGTCTCACGCTTCATCTAAAAAATAACATGTTATCTGAGAAAAACTTAGATTTGGAATTTTAATTTAATTATACCGCCAACTTTCAGATTCAATTAATTAAACAAATTTGACATTCAATTATTTTCGCCTTTAAATACATACAAAGTACATTGTCAGCCATTCAACAGCCAAACCCTCTAGTTCCTTTATTAATTTTGTCGTCTTCTTCGAGAATTTAATTTAATTTAATTTATTTATTTAATTTGGTGTGAAGAGTAGTATATGTATATATATATTTGCTATATTTTAATTTAATTTAAATTAATAATTAAAAAGATTCGTGAGTGATTTTTGGTTGGAGTGTATGTTATCGTGATTTTATTTGCACGCGTAATAAGTAGTTTCGCTTAAATTAAATAATATCGCGTGTAATTTTGTTTAATGAATTTCATGTGCAGTGAATATATTAAATGAGTGTAGTGGTTAGTAAATGAATGGAAAGTGGACGCGAAATAAATCGAACAAGGAGAAATGTGTTCTATAACGGTACTGCCCAGGTACCGTTAGGCAAGTATTTTCATATTACATTTATTTATGTAATATGAATTGTGTAAAAACCATTTTTTGTTGTTTCTTTTATTTTATTATATATGATTTTGCTTTGGTAAGGTTTATGTGATATCCAGTTAAATATTTCTAGTCAATACATAGACATTTTGCAGATCGTTTTATTCTGTTATAATTTTTCTACTCTTCTTAATAGTTGTTTTTATGTGTGGTGTAAAACTGGAAAGTGTTTGTGTGTACGCAGAGTAAATGTGTGTGTGTTTGATTTAAGTGAGATTCTTATATTTCATATAATCAAGTGCGTTTGAGTCGAATACGGAAACAACAATAACAATATATATATTCTTGTATTTCTTGTGATCGTATATTGCTCGGATAAGTTAAATTGTTCTTATCGGAATAAATATTGTATGTTATTGTATCAAAGCAGCTGTAATTTCTAGGTACATACATGTTGTGTTGAATTTCATTGTAACATAAGGAATAATATATTTATTATATATGTTGATTTGGATGTATTTTTCGATAGACGTGTGTGTTTATGAATATTTACTAGTATATTGTTGAAGATTTTTGTTAGTATTTTGGATGTATTGCTCGTGTTGTACGTAAACATTGTATTTTGTATGGATAGTTTTTTTTGTTGATATAGGTGCAGAGATGGGCGACGTAGATTACGTGATGTAATCTACGCGGTTGCCGACGCGTAATCTATTCTATTACGTAGATTACCTCGCGAGTTTTTGGGTTTTTGGCGTCGACAACGTAGACAACGTCGAAAACCTACGAAATGATTAATTTCCTCATTTATTTAGCCGATCTGATCATATTGCTGTTTGTTAATAAATAAGTCATTGTCTAATTAACCTAGGGATCAAAAAAAGGTTACATTTTGATAATAAATCACATAAATTACCCATTGGTACATGAACTGACTAAGTTACTATCATAGCTATTTTTCATTCGATTCTATACAACAATATAGAGTAAATTATGCACAATTACTAAAATACTTATATATTACATCAACAATTTGACATAATTCAAATTTGTACACTCAATTTTTAAAACAAAAATATTCGGAATACATTTAAAATATCTATTCAGCTAGTGACATCTATCTAAAAATAGAAGAAGAAGCGGCTACTAAATATTTCGACTGCAGGCATAAAAAAGTTGTCGACGTTGTCTACGAATAGTCGACGTTGTCTACGAGTTGTCGACGTTGTCGACGGTTGTCGACGCATTTGCGTAAAAATTAGTAGTCGACGCGTAATATCCCATCTTTGTAATAAGTGCAAGGTCATCGATCACGATCATGTTGTTATTGTTTCTTCTCTATCCACATATTTGTATGTGCTTTCTAGGGAGCAAGCAATCTTGATGAAATGCATTTACAGATTATACAATTTGAAGTTTTAGATTTGTAGTTTGACATTTGGAATTTGAAATTTGGACTTTGATGTTTGAAATTTGAGGTTTGCAATTTGAAATTTAAAATTTAAAATTTGGAATTTAAAGTTTGGAATTTGGAGTTTGGAATTTGGAATTTGAAATTTGAAATTTTAAGTTTGAAATTTAGAATTTAGAATTTGGATTTTGAAATTTGGAATTTGAAATTTAAGAATTAAAATTAAAAATTTTAAATTTTAAATTTGGAATTTGAAATTTGAAATTTGGAATTTGAAATTTGAAATTTAAAATTTGGGAATTAGAATTTGGAATTTAGAATTTGGAATTTAAATTTTGAAATTTGAAGTTTGGAATATCAAATTTAAAATTAAAATTCATAATTTGAAATTTAAGATTTAACATTTCAAATTTTTAATTTCGAATTTGAAATTTGAAGTTTGGAATTTGGAATTTGAGATTTGAAATTTGAAATTTAGAATAGAAAATTTGGGATTTTTTAATTTGGGATTTGAATTTTAAAATTTTAAATTTGGAATGTGGGATTTGGAATTTGGAATTTAAAAATAGAAATTTAGAATTGGGAATTCGAAATTTGGGATTTACAATTTGGAATTCGAAATTTGGAATTTGAAATTTGGAATTTGGAATATGAACTTTGGAATTTGAAATTTAATACATATTTGAAGTTTGAAATTCGGGATTTAGATTTTAAAATTTGAAATTTGGAAATGGATATTTGGAACTTAAGATTTGAAGTTTTAGGTTTGAAATTTGGAGCATGAGATTAAAAATTTGGTATTTAAAATTTGAAATTTGGAATATGAAATTTTGGATTTGGAATTGGAAGTTTGAATTTTGAAATTTGAAATTTGGAGTTTTAAATCCCAAATTTAGAATATGAAATTTGGATTTGGGAATTTGAGATTTGGATTTTTAAATTGGAAATTTAAAACTTAAAATTTGGAATGCGGGATTTGGAATTTAGAATTAGAAAATTGAAATTTAGAATTGGGAATTTGAAATTTAGAATTCGGGATTTAGAATTTGGAATTCGATATTTGTAATTTGAAATTATTAATTTGAAGTTTGGAATTTTAAATATTAAATTTAAAATTAAAATTTAAAATTTCCATTTTGAAATTTGAAATTTGGAATTTGAGAATTAAAATTGAAAATTTTGAATTTGAGATTTGGAATTAGAAATTTGGGATTTGAAGTTTGAAATTTAGAGTTTGAGATTTAAAATTTGATATTTAAAATTTGAAATTTGGAATATGAAATTTTGGATTTTGGAACTTGGGTTTTGTTATTTGAAGTTAGGAATTTTAAATTTGGAATGTGGCATTTGAAATTTGCTATTTAAAGTTTGGAATTTGAAATTTAAAATTAAAATTCAAAATTTGGAATATGGAGTTTAAGATTTAACATTTTGAATTTGGAATTTACAGTTTAGAATTTGGAATTTAAATTTTGAAATTTGAAGTTTGGAATATGAAATTTAAAATTAAAATTCATAATTTGAAATTTAAGATTTAACATTTTAAATTTTTAATTTCGAATTTCGAATTTGAAATTTGAAGTTTGGAATTTGGAATTTGAGATTTTAAATTTGAAATTTAAAATTTGAAATTTAGAATATAAAATTTTGCATTTTTTAATTTGGGATTTGAATTTTAAAATTTTAAATTTGGAATGTGGGATTTGGAATTTGGAATTTAAAAATAGAAATTTAGAATTGGGAATTTGAAATTTGGGATTTAGAATTGGGAATTCAAAATTTGGAATTTGAAATTTGGAATTTGGAATATGAACTTTGGAATTTGAAATTTAATATTTGAAGTTTGAAATTCGGGATTTAGAATTTAAAATTTGAAATTTGGAAATGGATATTTGGAACTTGGGATTTGAAGTTTCAGGTTTAAAAATTGGAGTATGAGATTAAAAATTTGGTGTTTAAAATTTGAAATTTGGAATATGAAATTTTGGATTTGGAATTGGAAGTTTGAATTTTGAAATTTGAAATTTGGAGTTTTAAATACCAAATTTAGAATATGAAATTTTGGATTTTGGAACTTTGGATTTGGAATTGAAATTGGAAACTTACAGAATATGAAATTTTGGATTTGGGAATTTGTGATTTGGATTTTTAAATTGGGAATTTAAAACATAAAATTTGGAATGCGGGATATGGAATTTAGAATTTGAAAATTGAAATTTAGAATTGGGAATTTGAAATTTAGAATTCGAGATTTAAAATTTGGAATTCGAAATTTGGAATTTGAAATTCGGAATTTGAAATTTAAAATTTAAATTTAAAATTTCCATTTTGAAATTTGGAATTTGAGAATTCAAATTGAAAATTTTGAATTTGAAATTTGGAATTAGAAATTTGTGATTTGAAGTTTGAAATTTAGAGTTTGAGATTTAAAATTTGATATTTAAAATTTGAAATTTGGAATATGAAATTTTCGATTTTGGAATTTGGGATTTGGAATTTGAAGTTTGAAATTTTAAATTTGGAATGTGTGATTTGAAATTTGGTATTTAAAGTTTGAAATTTGATATTTAAAATTAAAATTTAAAATTTGGAATTTGGAATTGATAATTTGGAATTTGGGATTTTTAGTTTGAAGTTTGAAATTTGGTATATGAGAGTTAAAATTTAGAATTTATTTTTTTAATCGTCTAAGGTGAAGAAAGTGTCAGTTTTATAAATCAAAGTGGTTCTAAATTTAAATTTATTTCTTCTAGCGGGAATTTTCTTTAGCAGATTGTGCGTTTAAAATTAAAATAACTTTTTTTAGCCAAATCATATATTTGTGCTAATTGTTTGTTATATATGGTACTAATAAATATATGTATACTAATATGGATACTCAAATTATTTAATTTAATTTAGTATGGACAACTTAAGCCTGTTATTATTTAATTAGTTCCAGATCTAATTTAAATTATTTCGCAGTGGGATTTTAAGCAGAATAGCCAATTATTTATTTAAATTTTTTTTTTGGAGGTAATTTTGTAGAGCCAATTATGCATCTCGCATTTCAGGTTATTTATTTAGTGATTAATTGGCTGTCCTTTTATTTTAGATACCGAATTGAATTGAATTTATTTAAGGGCTGATTTTAAATAAGATTTTATAATGAAGTTAATTGAATTTTCGGTTTCACTGAATTTAATGAAATTAAATTAATTTTTGTTACAATTAAGTTGAGATAAATTTAGTTAAGCGAATATTTCGATGTAATCGAAGCATTAATGTCATAATGTTGATATTGATGTTGGTATTGTTATCGATGTGTACCTACATATATTGGTATTGGTGTTAATGTTAATATTCGTATTAATGTTAATGTTAGTTTTAGTATTAGTACTGATATTGTTATTTATGTTGATATTGATGTCCTGCTTAGAATACTGAAATATTTTAGAACTTCAAAATTTTCAATGCTATAAGTTGTTAAATATAAAATTAGATCAGGGATTCAATGAATATCTGTAAATTTTAGACTCTTATCCCTATTAATCAAACACATTATAGCTACTGCTCTTTGGAGCTATATTTTAATAATTGTCTCTTCTAGAATTTGAGACCCTGTTGAAGTATTTTTTTTTTTTTTTTTTCGCTGGCGCTACATCCCATAGAGGGATTTGGCCGCTTCATTTTGAAGTTTCGTAATCATTTTGTTAACGGATAATGAGTGATTAATTCAGTGATCCTACCCTTAACCAGCCGTGATTTTTTCATCACCCGCCGGGAATCGAACCCGGGACCTCCGGAGCGTAAAGCAAGTATGCTAACCACTGCGCCACCGGGGCGGCTATTGAAGTATTGTCAATACAGAATATTATAAACTTTCAGAATTAAAGAAATTTATAACCTTTTTAAAATGTCTCCATTTTGCCAATTACCAACAAACTCTATTTAAAAAATATTTTATCAAATTCTGGAGCATGTTATAATATTCAAGGTGGATTCTCAGTAACAGATAGTGTTTTGAGTGGACGAAAGAAAATTATCTGACTGCGTGGAATACCATCACCATCAAATATGAAGACAAACAGATGTTTGCCAGCAATCATATCAACACACTACTGGAGTTACCCAGCTTAGACATAGACTCAGCAAGCAGCCTGAAAACAATGCATGACAATGCCCTGGAATGCCTCATTGCACTCAATAATTTAGGCGTCCAGACAAAACAAAAAAATTCAAAGTCCAAAAGAAATTCAATCAATGGAAAGTTTTGTAACGATGGAGTCGTTACAGTTTCTTTAAATTTTTGGAAATATGGATCCAATCTCAAAGAGGTCAACAACAAAAAGGATTCACCACAAAACAACCCTAAGAGGATAACACGTGATGACTTATTCATCTCCAAGCTGTGCTCAATGTAGTGGTGACCATAAAATTACAAGCTGCAAAAAATTCAAACCTTTGATAGTTTTGGAGAGGACGGAAACTATAAAGGTGAAAACTTTTTGCAGAAAATTTATCCGGGGTACCATGGGCCATACTGCCGCAAGAAATGTGGGGAATGTCACAAAGCTTATCATAGTCTACTCTACGACATTCAAAAGGAGCCAGTAAAGAAGCCTGAAGCTGTAACCAAGGCAATTTTACAAACAACCTCTAAATCCGTACAAGGTAGTATCTTATTGGAAACCGCTATGGTCAATATAACTACCGACATTGAAAAAAGTTTAGTTTGGATTCTGATTGATCCAGGCTCCCAAGCCATTTTCATCGCCGAAAAGTAGCAAATACAGTCAGATTAACAAGGACTCCGATTCAAGCAAACATTGCCTGTAAAGGACTTACTGAAGCCGAAATAGATTATTAACGTTATGAAAATATTTAATATGTTTGGTTTTCTTAAGATCGACTTCAATTACACGCTATCATACTAATATCTTCAGTTACCGCACTACACTGAGGAAATAATTTCATTCTCACATTTGTAAACTTTAAAATTATCTCCATATCGCAATATTTAAGACTAGGTTTGAGGCACTATTAATCTTAATATTCAGCAAATTTCTGTTTTTAAACACTTTTTTTTAACTTGAAACCCTTGTTTGGGTCAAATTTTGCAATAATATTTTTTACCTATTAGTTCTACCGAACCGGTTCCTTACAAATTTTGCACAAATACTTGCTTTCGACGACAATATGCGTTTTAAACAATTTCGGATCAAACATATCACAGGGAATTATTCTTACGGACACCTATAACTCTAGTGGTGTTTTTATTTAGGCGTATTGAATTTCTTTGATGATCCGGTGCTAGGTGAATATTAGTCAGTAAAACGGTAGTAATGGTGATGGTAATGGTATTCCTAATACACTGTAAAAAAAGAATGTTAGCTAATTATTTTTAAAATGAACTCCTGAACATTTGTTAAAAATAGTTTTAGGTCATTCGGAATATTTAGTATTTATTACTATAGTTATAACGATTATTGGTAATTTCAAATAAAATGCGGAAAAATATTCATTCGATTCAGATACTAAGCCATATGTGTGCTTCATGATTTTTTTGTTGTACTAAGCCTGTTTCAATGCATATACTATACAGTTTTATTATAGAATTAAAAAAAGCTATCATATTATTCGGTTAAATCGTTTATCCGGAATTGGTCCAGCCTCAATCGTTCCGGATAAAAGAGGTGCCACTATGCTGGTAACATGTTTCCTATATACACTTTCGAAATCAATCAATTAAGGAGTTATATCGTTATAAATTTTATATTTTTTACTGTGCTACGCTTTAACTTTCTACACACTCATCATAAACCATTAAAGCTTTTATCGAATTTAACGGTCAATTAATTAAGATTTATGGTATATTGAGATATCGAGAATCTTTCAAATTTGCATAAATTAACTATTAATATAAACATTAATTTTATGACGAATAATTTAACTTTTAAACTATAAGATAAATAATATGCTTACCCTATTCACACCGATCAAAGATCATTTAACTTATATTTGAGTTTTGAGAATTTATGTTCTATAAATAAGAATGGTTTCGTTTTAAAATTAAATAAAAATTATATTTAAAGGATTTAATTAGTTTTCTTTATTTCAAAAATTAAACTTAAGAAAGTATTTCCAATTTCAACTTCAATATTCGGGCAAAAGTTCCTAAAAATTGGTGTGCCTTGTAAAACTTAAGTTATTTCTTAAATAACGTATTAAAACTCAGAAATTAGCTGCATAGAAAGTTTTAAATATGCAATTAACTGGCACTTTGATTAAGAGTCGACTTAAGGGAGTGACTACTTACAGTCTTAAAATGGCTTTTAAATTTGCTAAATTTTGTTGAAACCAATTTGAAATCATGTAGATGTAAATTTTGTAGGCTTATAATTTTTACAGTTACAATTTAAAAATAGATATTAGTTAAATATACTTTACTGAAAAAGAAGACCATGATCAACTTTTTGTAAACCGCATGCTAAAAATTTTTATAAAATTGTGTGTTTTTTTTTTTTTTTTTTCTGTTTCACCTCATTCATAATAAAAGATGTTTACATTCAATATTTTTGTTTGTACATGGTAAAGTATTTAAATTGAGACAATAATTCACTTTTTTATAAAAACAATAATTTTTCAGGATTGTCATCAGATAGATATATAATTTTGATATTATCTAATTGAAATACCCTGGGAGACAAGATAACAGAATTAACATTGAAATAAAGAAATTTAAATAGAAATGTAATACCTGGCAGTAATTCGCAACCTACATAATTTTATTATTTGATTATGACGATTTTTTTTTTTCCGATGTTCCCAAATCCCAATTAACCCTTTAGTAAAATAAAAAACGTATTTCAATTCTACAAGTAAATTTAATTCGCGGCGTAACTGTTAAACAGCTTGAGGAAACTATCCACAGGCGATATTTTTTATTAAGGAAAAGCTCTAAAATTATCATTGAAACAATTACAAGAAATTAACTGATATTTTGATATAAAATCCGATAAATATTATTGGTATACATAAATTAGTAAGCTTATCAACAATAATAGTAATCATTTAGATAATTCTCGGGAAACCCACAATTTAATTATTGAAAACATTCGACAACTTTTCTTAGTTGGTACTTTTGAGTACAAAATTAAAAGACAAAATTCCTGTAGAGTTACAATTTAATTTGATTTATAAACCAAAATGTCCTTGTGGCAAATAATATGTTTGTCATGAGGTTGATCAACATATTCATGACTCAAAATTTTCCAAATTTCAATCTTAAATTTTTTTAAATTTTTAAAGTTTCTTGTTGTATTTTATAAATTTTTGAGGTTACAATTAGATTTAACGGGCAGGAAGCATACATATTTACACAAAAAAAAAACAACTCTACCAAAATATTTCTGGATATCGATGTGAGAGAGGGTATTTTAGAGGGGCTCGACCTATCGCTATACATAATAAGCCTATAGGTAGAGAAATATTTTCAAAATTGGATTTATTTTAAATCCAGACAAATATCGGGTTCTTTAAATTTTGGGGAAATTTTGGTTCCAGTATATTAGTTTGGGAGATATATAATGGGATTCTTTTTTATTCTCGTGAACAATTTTCTCAAGGCTGACTCTTATTTCCTTTTACGTTAATAAAATAAACTTATGTCGTCAATTTTGTATCTTTAGATTTTAGGAAATTTATTCGTTTTGGGTTCCATGAGTCCGAAAAATTCGATCTCTCTGTCTGTCTGGGTCCTCCCTACAGCCCAGATGGTTTAACCAATTGAAATGAAACTGTATGTATTTTAGCTTTTCACATAATTTTAGAGGTCCCAGAAAATTTTACTAAAAGTTGGCCAGCCGGAAGGGAAAAATGGCTTTACTCTTGAATCTTTATACGTAAGAAACTAACAAGAATTAATCAAATCTTAAGCTAAAATTATTACACATTTTAAGCCTTCTAATGTTAATAATTATTGTTAGTGATCACAATTTAATTAATTTAGATTATCATATGAATAATCTAAACGTTTAAAAAATTTAGAGTTTCAGCAGTCCGAGATCATTTCTCTTATAAGAAATATAATGTACAAGAAGTTTGGAGAAAACATACTAGGCACACTTTTAACGCTAGGTGTAAAATTATTTTAAATACTATTTGAGTATTTAAAGTAATTGACACGTACGTTGTAGCTCGGTAAAATACCCAATAACTGTGGCCGACCCATTATAGATCCAGTGGAGAGACCAATGTTTTCCTAACGGATTTTTTGTCTTGAGTGTGAGAGATGTATGCTGGATCGGATGACGTCACCCAGTCAACTGCACAAAAGCGTCTTTCAACTTTTTATAGGTGTAGCATAGGAGTGGTATGAGATAAATTCTTATAGAATAGAAGACTGGCTGAAGGAACTGAATAAGACCATCGCGATCTTTTTAATGTACTTGCCAGAAATATTCAGGAAGGTTTATCCACCATTAGAAGAAGATTAAAAATATATATGGATTTGGTCAAGTTCATAAACTAACGTTTGAATGCTTTTGGCAAAAGTGTCAATTATTTAGAAACTGTCTATTTTCCTAGGAGAAGAAGTTTTCATCAATGCCATGCAGTGGAAGAAGTGGCTAAAGTTAATTTTATATCTTTCGTAACCGCGAAATTATCAAGCAAGAAGAACACGTGAGGATGGAGGAACACGGACGAGGAAATAACGACCCCAATTAAGAGAGATTCACACAGACGAATTAATGTTGCAGTATGTGATGAATTTGACAACACATTTTTTGAAGATGTAGATATTGGAGATAATAAGCTGATTATTAAAATCGTGATTGATACCGTATCGGCCATAATAGACTAAACATACGTTGAAGTTCTAGGTAATGCGGTAATTGTTTTATAAATGCTAAGCTGTACAATACTTGGCGGAACAGATTTTTGTTTATGGAAGAGGTTTGGGCTAGAGTTAGTTCCTAATATGTAGTTCTAAAATCAAAACATTGGATGGAACGATACATAATGTCGACAACATTCCACGGTTTTCAAAGCAATGCAACGTGGATTACTGCGGTTTAATACGAATTATATTACACAAGCTAATTAGCTAACCCTGCTGAGAGAGTATAGATTGGATAATTTTGTCGGTTATATGAAATTATCTGAACGAAAACCATATCGTAATTGGGACACTAATATTGCTCGTATAGCCTCCATAAAGCAGTCGCGGGGAATTTAATGAAAGCTTATGGCCGATATTCGAAACATTATAACCTGAGGACTCGTCCGAGACAATTTGCGCCTGCGGATGTAGTTTAAAAAAATTTAGGCAGTCTCGGGCCGCTGATAAATGTAATGTTAAATTCGCCTCAGTCTAAGAGAAATGTAGAGTGTTAAATCAAATAGGTTTAAATACGTATAAACTGGAGACTTTAGACGGCAAAAAAGTCGACCGATTTCACGCGAATGATAATCGAGAATATCGAGTAACATGTGTGAGGAAAAAAAATTATCATTGCATATATGGTTCAGTACGGGTACACGGAAAAGAAGATCGATTAAAATCATTATGCCACTTTTGTAAGTCAGTTTTTATTATAGGTATTCATTAAAATTTTAATGATTCAAATGATTTTTTATGTGATATGCACAAACCTGGATTTACTGATTTTTCTGTGATTGTGAATTAAAGCGTGTTTTTTGAAAATAACAGTAGAATTCTTACCAGATTTGTTGTAAATCACATGTAATGTAAATGAATTAAATCAAAAAATTATCTTTTTAACATTAAATCTATAAACAAATTGTTTATTGGAAATTGAAAGAGGAACCACAAGTAACAATTTTTAAAGCTGCGAGCAACAACGAGTTCTATTACAGTTCTAAAACTGGTAAAATGAGCCTAATGGCTCTACAAGACAATTTTTTTATATTCGTAGCTTTGCGCAAAATGTATGCTGCTCTAATTCATTGTTTCTTGATGGTTTTAACTTTTTTTGTTTGTAGAGCATTTAGCTTTATTGGTAAGCTCTATAACCACAATTATAGCTAAACGATCTGCTCATATAGAGCCGGGTATGTCATAGAATAAAATGTTTCTAAAAGCCTAATTTTTCATGTTTAAGAGCTGTATTAAAGCAGATTTAGAGCTTATTGCTTATTTATTAGTTTGCTGTAATATAACATAGCTTTAAACTATTTTAGTGCTCATCGATAATAAACAAACTTACAGTTACCTAATATATGTAGAGCTGGTATATATAACTTATACCCTTTTAGAGCAGGACAAATTATTTTAGTGGATTATAAAGCATTTCTTTCTTTTTGTTTTTTCTTAATTTTAATATGTCACAAAAGCCTGTTAGCAATTTTACATTTTTTATAGAACTAACTCCTGTATTAAAGAATCGGTTTCCTATGTAATTCAGCCAATATCTCTACTATAGAAAAATATTTAAAATATAACTTCGAACAAGGATACAATTATTATCTTTAAGAGAGCCAAGCTGTACAACAAAATATTAAGAGAGAGAATGCTCTAAATTAGTATAACAATAACATAAAGTCGTCCATTTTTGACTAAAATAAAACTTGTAACTTGTCGGCCATGTTTAAATAATATTTTTAGCCAATAACATTTGGACCAATTATTACAATGTTGAGCCGCAAAATTCAGCGGTTTCCACAAAATTAAGTTAAAGCAACTGAACCAATTTTTAGGGAAACGTAAAATTAAACTTTTCATAAATACTCAATTAATTTTTAAATGTTACCGATTTGAGTGGCCAATTTATAATTTAGTAGGTATCGTACTTCCTTTCACCATAAAAATAAAACTGCATAGATATTTCAGTATTTGTGAATTTTGTTGTTGCTATTTCAATAATACGAAGTTTTCCAGCAATTTTTTGTTTTAAAGGATGTTATATGATTCACATTTAAAGCAATTAGCTTAAAAAATCTACAATTTTACAGAGGTCTGCGCTCTATTATAAACGTTAGAGTTGCTCTTATTTAAGTACCTTATAGAGCATAGTTACGTTATAAAAGCGATAAAAAATATACTTATCGAGCAAAAATGTAAAAATAAGCTTCATAAAAGTTCTAGGAGCGCTTCTAAAGCAAAATTTAGAGCTCTAAAGGCGCTCTTAAAGCATATCTAGAGCAAAATTGTGACTTGGGTTAATATAAAATTCACTAATACAGTTACAAATTTTAGTGAAAATAGACTTCATTATTCAGTTAATTTTAATAAATTTGGTTTCAACCCTATGCATTTTTTCAATTACCGAGCTTATATTTTTAGGGTGGATTAAATTTTTAAGTGGTCTGGAGACTCCATTTTTCTGAAAATTCATTTAGTTTTAAGCTAAAAAGTCCACAACACGATATGGCTACGATGAATTTCGAGCCTGCATAATTTGATTTGAAGATTTTTCTTTAAATAGAGTGAGTTTTTAAAAAATGCCAGGCGTACCTACGGTGCTAGACAGGAGAAAATTACTTATAATGAAATTTGTTAAGGGTCGAGGTGGACATCGGATGGCAACCTTCAATTCAATCTTGACTACGACCTTCAAGGTTATTTGAAAGTCAAATTGAATTTTTTAAATATAAATCCCTATTTTTGACCCCAGATTCAAAAAACGCAAAATTTTACGTTCAGATAGGTATTTTAGGTACTTCCTTTGAATGATTTTCAGGTGTTAGTTCAAGGACAAATTAATAAATAATTTGAAATGATCTGCAAATAATGAAATGGGGAATATACTAACACAATACTAACTTGGCACCTTTGGTCATGGTGCCAACAAATTTAAATTAAGTCATTCCCCATTAAAATTCATTATTTGCTGATTATTTCATATTATTTAGTAGTTTGTCCTTGTACTAACATCTGAAAGTCATTCAAAACAAGATAATAAACTTCCTATCCGAACGTAAAATTTTGCGCCCTTTCCGAATCACAGGTCCAAAAATAGGGCTTTTCATTTAAAACAATTAATTTGACCATCAAATGACCCTGAAGGTCGTAGTCAAGGTCGAATTAAAGGTCATCATCTGATGTCCCCTCGACCCTTAACAAATTTCATTAAAAGTAATTTTCTCCTATCCTCCACCGTTCTCGAGATGAAAGCCTGGCATTTTTAAAAAACTCACTCTGTATAAAAAAAAATCTTCAAATCAAATTATGCATGCTCGAAATTCATCGTAGCCGTATGGTGTAGTGGACATTTTTGCTTCAAATATAATTTTCAAAAAAGTGGAGTCTCCGGGCTAAACATTTTTTCTCCATACAATTTAATCCGCTCTAAATAAACAAATATTTGGTAAACTTTTCATGAAAAATGTAATTATCTTAAATTATAAGAAGTTAAATGTATTACAGAGTCAATCATCGAGTTTACAAATGGAAATATTTGGAAAAATATTTCCAAAAATTATTTTAAGATAAATAAAATAAATTTCAATATTGGATAATAATTTTTCTCGTTTGTTATGTTGATTTTACACTCAAAAAGCAAAAGGTGTCATAATACCAAATTTAAGTGCCAAATTAAATAAAACAAAAAATTTCACGAATAACCACAATTTAAGACAGAACCCGTGAGTTTCACAAAACAGAAAATGAAATTCACCAAACAATTGTGTTATTCACAAAATAATAGTGAACACCATTAATAAATATTTGGTTTATCACACAAATTTCAGTGAACTATATTATCTGTCCCGTGAAAGTTACAAATTCTTTCCATAATTTGCCACTAATTGTAAGAATTGTATTCCATTTCGTTTTGACCATTGTCTTTTCATTCTATCAGTATCAGGTGTGTTCGAAAACAGCGGGCGTTATTAAATTGTAATTTGTAGAGCATTTCAAAAACAGTGTTTAATTAATTAGGTTTTAATTCTAAAGAGGTTTTCTATCATTTTTATAGAATCGATATTACGAGACTAAAATAAACAACCGTGTAAGTACAAGATAAATACAATATTAACACATCTAATAAAATCTATCAAAATTAGCAAAACCAGCCAAAAACTATAAACTCAACTTAACTACTAAAAAAACATAAATTGACCGAAAGTTTTTTTGATATTTTCAGGAGTTAAGTGTATACGCAACAATTTTCACGTTGCTGCATGGAATTTAAAAAAACAACCCGTTCAAGCCGCATACTGCAAAAAGAATTCAGTAACTTTTTTTGGAATTTCGCAACAGAAGAACTTGACGGACATAAAATTTTCTCAACTTTTCGGTAATATTTTCTCCCCCATGCAAACTTAAAAAAAAAATAATTCTTTTTTTCATACGAGAAAAAAAAATTATGTTTTTTAAGTTGGTATGGAGGGGAAACAAATTTACAAATTATATGAGAAAATTTTATGTCCGTCAAGTTCTTCTGTTGCGAAATTACCATAAAAGTTACTGAATTTTTTTGTAGTATGCGGCTTCAGGAAATTACAAAGGAGGATGCTAAACAAACAATATTGTTTTATATAATAATGCTGTACAGGAAAACAGTTGAATATTGACAACAACATTTGAACAAACTGCTGAATGGAAATTATCGGTAAAAGTGAAATTAGATGATATGTGTAATTAGATAAACTGTAATTAGATGATATGTAAGCAAAGCTAATTAACAAAGACCCTAACCCACATTTGTAATTTTTTTGGAAATTCGAAACAAATATTTTTTGTCATTAATCCAGTTATAATTATTTGTGGAAAGTTACCTAAATACGGAACGTGATGTATTGTGTTTCAAGCTAAAGCAATTACTACCGAAATATGCAATAATGTTGGGTTCTGTATTTTAGCATTAAAATGTATTTTTTACAAAAGTGTGGTTTAGGCTCGATATTAATTAAGCTATTGATATTTAATTTAAGTTACTCGATTATTATTAGTTAATTTTAAGTTTTTGATGTGAAAACATCTTTAGCGGCAGGAGTAAGTAAAAAATTGTATAGAAATCGGGTTACGGAAGCAAAAATGCCGAACAAAACATATTGCTGGTATGTGTGAATATCGACAAGAACAAAAAATAAATAAAACCTAAAATCAATGCAAAATCTACGCATACACATGCAATATATAACATCATCCGGCATTTCAAAAACATCGTGAGCCGAATACAAAAAAAAATCTAAAAACAACCGCCTACTTTAATTTATTTTGTTGTGAAAATATCTGCTATATATGGCCGCAGTAGCAAGTGTTTTTGAAAATGAAAATTACATACGAGCAAAAGGACCACAAATAATGCGGAAATGGAAATAGCGAGCTGTGAAAATTGCACATATACATTGATACATAATAAAATAATCACTTTAATGATTTTAAAATTGTTTAATCGGTATGCTTTTTTATTAGTATTCAGGTTTAAGTATTAAGTTGGTGAGTTTGGTTAAGGGGGGTTTCGCGCTATTGTCTTGCCAATTGCAATTATTTTACGGTCAACATTGAGCCTAAATAGAACCGCTCTGTTTAATTTATTTTAAACTGATCAGTGATAAAGCGATGCGATTTTGCTTTGTTCAGCGAGTTTGCCGTGAACACTTACTACAGTGGAATCTTGAACAAGATTGCTGTGTATGAGTAATGATATATTTCAAAGCGTACATGGTAGGTTAAGGTGATTAACTTAACAAAACTGAACTTTGCTCATGCTCAATTAATGTCAGTAAGGTTCGTCCTCCAAATTCAAAATAGAATTATAATTTACAAACTTTTTGAACCAAAAATGTAACTTAGTTTAAATACTGATTGAACAACATCCGTCTTTAAGGAGGGGTTTCTGAGCCTTATCGAAATGGCTTGAAATGATTCAATAGATATTTATACAAAAAGGTTTTCACATAAATCTTTTGCGAGTTGAGGGTGAACTCGCTCGTTGTTTTTTTGTTAAGCTTATATATATATATATATATTGAGTTAAACAAATTGTATATTTTGTTGTTTGAATTTGTTAATGTTTTTCGTAAAAATGAATTCATTGAAATTTAATTTACAAAAATTGTTGTAACTATAAAATATATTATATACAAAAAATAAAATGATTTTGTTGTAACTCATTTAATATCTTCTGAACATCGTTATGGGGCTTAATAATATTCATGCAATATTCTCTAATTAACAGTACACTATATTGTGATTTTTATTAGTTTCTGTAATGATTATCATTTGTTATTGCATCCATTTCAGAAATCCATTTACTCTATAACACTAAAAATTTAGTAAAATGTACAAAACAAAATACTGAATTTCATTGGTAATTCTATGTATTCCACTAATTCTTTAATGATCTCCATACGTATGGTTGATGTATATCACAAAACATTTATTGATTTTCATAATAAATTCTTGTGACGTCATCATTTGTTCACTAAAATATTTTGTAAATTTTATTGATTATTTTGTGATATGCAAAAAACAAATAAATTACTAAAGAGATTCTGTGTGAATCACTGTCAATTCGAGTGGAGCCGATTTAGTGATTATTATCCACCTTTTCATATATAATGCGATATTTTTTCCGTGTATAAAGCCTTCGTGAGTATTTTTAATCGACACTAATTCGATCAAAGGGCTAAAGCGACACAAATTCTGAAATTCTATAGGACGAACGGCACAAGCGTGTGGTTTCGATACATGCAAGTGACAACTCAAAGAATCTAAAAAATTTGAAAATAAATATTTTCTCTTTAAATCTTAATTGGGGTTATTTTTAGTGAAAGTAGTGTTTCAAAATGCTTTTTCATAACGTTAAATAATTTAAAAACATATTTGCTGATCCTGTTTTGCTGTAAATATACCATACACAGTATTTCGTTTCTGGTTAACAATTTACGTTTTGTTGCTTAGTTTTATTAAATTATTAAATTAGCATCGATATTATATGTGGGCTAAACACGTTAACCCGATCATCATTCTCTCCAAAATTGAGCGCAGCAGACAGGGATGTTTGGGCTATCAAAATTTTTATTAAATCACAATTTTTCGAATGTCGTGTAGTACCTTTCCAAAAATCAAGACGACGGCTCCACTTTGGCTTTTTTAGAAGATATTAAGCACACTAGTGTGGGACTATTTCATATAAATGCTGATTAAATTTAGCTTTAGGCGTCAAATGTACATAATTTTTTCAACGCATTTAGATCTACAAAAAACTTAATTTTTTTTAGCATGTAAAATGTGTGAGACGTTCTCGTTTATTGTGGGGTCTAACAGCACTTAAAATAAAATGATTTTAAATATTAATTAGAGAAAATGGCAATAATTAAAATTTGCTTGAAAAGGATGAAATTTTTTCAATATTGTGAGCTTCGATACCATCAGATTTTTGGAGCAATGAAATATGAAACAAATCTAACTGAGAAATTTGTTTTGCCTAGAGGTTTCTTCAGAAATGCAACCCACCGACTGCCACAGAAGAAAGAACTTTGTCCAGATCTTACAAATACAAAAGTGTTTATGAAGAAGAATGGATCTTAGATCTAACACGTTTGTGAATTCCTCAGAAGTTTTAACAATCATAAAATTTGGTAATACATTTTCTTTACTTTTCGAGACTGATATTATTCCGTATAAATTAGACGAGACAATACAAACTTGTAAATATTTTTACAAATTTTTAATTTAATGGTAACTTGCCAAATCAATTTTAGACTAACAGTTGTTATTTGGCAATCTCGTTTCTCGACACCTTTAATTTTAAATATCTTTCAGATAATTAATACATTTTCTAGAATTACACTCGGTCTTAATCAGTCCAAGTATATCCAGTAATATCATGTTCCTTTTGTATTCTGTCACATTAGAACCCCACAGAAAATCTATGACAAGTATCATTTATAAAAGAGGGTAACCGACCATTCCAGACGGTTAATGACTTAAGAACAGCGTTTGAACTTGTCTGTAGAGTGAATTATCACCCAAAGCCATTAATCAATCAATTGGCATCACGCCCAAACTGGGAGAAAACAAAGAAGAACCCCAAAATATATAAATGTATTTTATTTTTGTTTGTTTGATTAAAGTTTGTACATTTTTCTAAAGCGAGGTGAGTGCAGCGAATTTAAAAAACCGATTTTTTTTTACAGTACCAATCAAAGTGGATATTTTTGTTTTGCATAAGTGCAGTTGTTTAATCATCGTCCGTCGCTTTAAATTCATTATTTAACCTTCCATAGGTGGACTGTTTGCAATACAACGTTAGAGTTGGTGAATAGTAAAGTAGTAGAGTAGGGTCAAGGACTGACCCTAAAATTTTCCCTTGTATTTTATATGGTAATTAGTCGAAATAGCAAAATAAATTGTTTATAATTTCCAATTAACATTTTATAAAAGCAACAATTTTGTATTGGAGACATATAACTGTTTGATACAGGATGTTTTATAAACGTTTTTTGCATGATTGAAAAAATGTTGGATTCGTTCAATATTGGGCAAGAATGCTGAATTACGGAAGGTTGTCTCTGCTATAAATTCCAGTCCAATTCATATGAAACCAAAAAATTTCGATTTAGTCCATGTCATACCAAATTGTGGATTTTGATTTACGTTCGCTGTAGTACTTAAGGACCTTTCGGTGCATCTCTGTTCTACGTTTTAGGGCTTAAAACATTCATTCCATAATAAATACCGTAAAAACATCGATTTTGATCCGGTTTAAAACTATTAAAGGCTCATAATTTCGCATGTTTTATCTAATTATTAGTTTACAAATAGGAAATAAACTTGCTAGTATAAGAGTGCTCTCAACAAATTCAAAAAATTCATAACTCTCTTAATTTTAACCATAAAACAATAAAAATCCTCCAAAATGTTTGCCATTTCCATAGCTATTTATAGGTTGACAGCTTCTTTAGATTTTTGTGTAATACCATTTTTGTTTACAACATTTAACACCCTCCAGGAAGTACCAGGACAAAGACTGAGCGCTAGACTTTTTGTTGTATTCTATTGAAGATTAAAGAAGATGTGTACCAAGTTTCAAATTCGTACCGATTTTGCTTGGTTTGAAACTAAAATATTTAATTCTTGAAAAATTTGGAAACAAAGCTAATAAATTCTATTCGCTATGTAAATTTAACATTAACAAAAATATTAACTTTAGAATTTCAAGGCCCAATAATAGGCCCAGGTTTCTAAAAAAGCAAACATGCAAACATAGGTTTAACCGAAAATGCTTTCAACATTTTAGTCTCAATTTATTCAATCAGTAAATTTGATATTCAGGGGCAACTGGTGAACCATACACTTGCTTTCATCGTTTTCTATTAAAACTAAATTCAGGAGACTCAAGGACCAATTCTAACGCCTCTCCGATAAAATTAAAATCCGAATTTTATAATATTTCGTAATTAGTTAATCTAATGTAAAGCTTTGTTTAATGCCTCATCGAAAGTATACTTCTACGAAGAAACTAATTTATAATTTTGTGGAAAACTAAGATGTTTGATTTTAACTCTCTGAAATCTTCCGCATTTTTTATTACCGAAAAATTATGACACACGTCTCTATCCAATTCTGCGATGCATTTTGGAATTATATTAAATAATTTCCAAAAATCTATGCCTAAGTATACAGGTTGTTTCAGACTCGAAATCAAATATATCTGCATAGATTTCTGTTTTCCATTATATACCACAGATGCGGTGAAGTATCCATGCACCTGTTGTGAATGGCCACCTGCGGTTTTCACTTCTGAGGTTACATTATGTACTTTAATTTGAGGATTGTTAAGATATTTTTCACATCCACACCCAAGAGCAGTTATCGATGCGCCACAATCCATTAATCCTTTGTATGGTTCTCCATTAAAACCCACAATAGCGTATGGTCGGTCATAATTCACTTCATCAGAGAAAAATGTTTCCGCAATGGAGTGAATTAACTCCTTTCGTTTGGCCCAATAACGTCGAACACGGAATTTAGCGGCATCCGAATGTTTATTTGTCGTTTTCTGTGAGACTATGTGGGTAATTTCAACGTTGAATTTTGAATTGTTAGTTAAAGAATTAAAGGGAATTGAAATAGTTTTAGGAGACAATTTTATTGTGGATTCGGTGGGAAATTGTTTCTGGGAAGTGGGCTCGGATACGTTTGCTGTGGCTGCCGTAAAATCCGAGGATAGCCCGTGGCAGCTGTTTGAGTCCACGAATTTCCGTTTTCCGACGAACAACACTTCGTACAATTCATTCTGTAAACTCCATCTTTACCGCATCCATGACAAAACAACCTTTGGGGCTTTAAGCCTTTGACGAAACTGTGCGCAATATCAAAACAATTCCAACAAATATAACTATCCTGGTTATTCATATTTGGTGGGTTTGGATTATAATTGGAATTTTGTTGCAACGCGTCAATTTGAAAGGAACAATTTGTATTCTGAAATGGGTTTAAATTTGGTTGAAACGAATAATCATAATTTTTATATCCCAGATTAGGAACCGAAAGGTTGCGATTATTGTCCGGAATAAAATTTTGTTTTATAGTAGCATTACCAGGAATCATGTTGCCATATTTGAACCCAGGGCCTGACATTTCATTTACAAATTGTTGAGGTCTACACCATTTGTCAGGAACATAGTTATGACGTTTCCAGGTATCCTCTAGTGCTACGCATCTTCCAACTAAGGTACTAATTGAATCGATACCTTGATCTGCAAGATGGTTCTGCAGGCCTACGTTCATGTTATACCGTAGAATTCTTAGAACTTCGGAATCAGGAATAGAGGCTCGAAATCTCAACGTTAGTGCCAGGATGACATTGTAAAATTCCATGAACGATTCATCTGCGTTTTGTTTTCTCGAGTCGATTAACCGGCGTATATCGTCATCTGTTCGACGATCCTGAAATCTTTCGATAATCGCAGCCTTAAGTGGCTCATTTTTTGATACTTGGTGAGTCCGAGCCAAATGTTCCACTCTAAAGATAAATTTCTCTACCGGTACCCCATCAGTTGCGCCATCGAATTCAAGTTTCCAGTTTGATAACTGCGGTATTCTATCGTAAGAGGAAAAATTGTGCTGAGGTTGTGCTGTTAGTAGCGGAATCGTTTGTGGCTGTCCGAATGTTTGACGTTGGTTATTTGCATTTTGAAACGAAAGTGGCGGTATATTATAATTTATAACCAAACGGTGGGATCGAATTATACTGCGGAATCTGATTTTGATTGAAATTGAGGACATATCCAGATGCTAGATTTAAATCTTGCATACCAGAGCTCAAGTCATTTATTTGGTTATTATTTACATGTCCAGACATTGGATTATTTGTAACAGAATTGACTAAGTGCTCATTACTAATGATTGAACTATTATTACGTCGAACTGTAGGAATTGATTTCTGTAGGGTAAACTTGACTGTTTGTTTAGATGATTCCGAATCAGTCTCCGAGCTTTCGTCTTCTGAAGACGACACGCCCACTGTAATCACTTCCGTGTTTTCTTCCACAAATGTAATGGAGTCATTTAGTGCCTCTTTATTACCAATCGAATTATTAATGTGGGTTTGTAGTAATTGGGCTTGCCGAAGCGCATTCAAGCACTTGGATCGAGAACGCTTCGTAGTAACCGATAACCGTTCTAATCTTCGAATTACATGAAGTATTCGTGACATAGTCGGAAAGAAATTTTGGTTATCCAATTCTTCATTCTGTTGCCTAAGAAACCATTCCCGGTGTTCTTGAATTTTTACTAGGCATTTGCGAATTTCCCGGTCAGGATTTTTAGAAGCTGCTTTTTGTGCCTTATAAGGTTGAAGAATTGGATTTTTATCATAGTTTCTTTTTCAATTATACTTTTCAAAAGGTCCACAATATCTGATGGACTACCATCAATATTTGTTACTTGACACTCCAAAATTCATCGGATGTCAGGTGGTTAATATCAAACGAATTCATATTTACCAAGAAAATTTATTTACAATAATTATAATACGTATAAGAACTTAAACTATAGTTATATTGTGGAAATATATACAGTTGTACAAAATAAATTCTCGAACAAACTACCCGACCCACAATTTGCACCGTTACTCCCAATATTATCCCAAATTTTAAACTCAAACCAAACGAAAAACAATATTTTACTGTAGCACAAAACTTGTAACTGTGAGAACAATACTGTCAAATCTCGTTATATTTTTCAAGAAACAATAGAATAAAATTATTTTCAAAAATTTAAATTTGAATTTAATGAATATTGGTTTGTTGCAGAACCATGAACCAACCTGAACCCCCAAACTTACGAACAGAAACTAAAAATTGAAATGAAAGTGGTTTGTAGCGGATACAAATTTTGAAATAAAACTTCAAATAATGTCTCAGCTGAATTAATCAACTCAGATGAGGATAAAACAAAACATTATTTAAAAATATCGTTCGTATCAGGTACAAATCTTCAGAAGTCAATACCATTAAAATCAATTCGAAATTACGAAGACAAGAAAGCTTCTGAAAAGGTATACTGCTTAATACGAACAGTGTAAACATTTCTTTGACTGTTCTCCTTCAAAATTATATAAATTGTTAACAATCCAAGTAACTTATACTTAATCAATCCAAACTGGAGAAAGTAAACAACATGAATTGGAAACATACAATAAAAGAAACCGAATGAAAGAAACTTTTTGAAATCTAAAAGAAGTTTGAAGTATGAAAATTTAAAAAATTTGAAAATGCTGTTTTGTCCTTATTTGTTCGTAAATGTATATTCCACTGCGTTTGAATCATAACTCAAATTCGCATTCCGAAACGGAAGAAATGAAATATTTTCCAAAAGCTACAAAACATTACCATCCAAGAAAATCAGGACACTAAATAAAATTTTCATACATGAATTACCGTAGTTTGGGCGCCATAATGTTGATGGACAATTGGAGCTTCATACCCGGGGCTCAGTACGTGGCATGGATCGTGAGAATTGCTCTGTCCTCAGCATTAGTTTAGGGATTTGGTCCTGTCCATGGCCCTGCAACAAACCGCCAGTCTCCCGGTTTTTATTTACGCATACATTGCCAAAAATAGAAATTTGAGATATTAAGCAAATTAGTGTGTGACTGTTTCATATAGGTAAATACCGATTAAATTTAGCCTTTGGCGTCAAATGTACATATTTTTTTTTCAACGCGTTTAGAGATCACATAAAACACTTGATTTTAGCACGTAAAATGTGTGAGACCTTCTTGTTTATTGCGAGGTGTAACAGCGCTTAAAATAAAATTATTATAAATAAAAATTAGTGAAAATGGATTTAAAACTTAAAAAATATGCTTTCCAATAATTTTTTACGAAAAGAATTGGCGTTGGAAAATTAGATTTTGGCTTAGAGGTAGAAAATGGCACTTTTTTCCGGATAATCGACCAATATAAAAAACGTATCGATAAAAACTCCGAGAAAAGGAATCAAATTTTCGACCTAAAGAAACTTTTAAATACATCCACATTATCTATTTACTACTCAATAGTTAAAATTAATAAAGAAAATTAAAAAATTTCCCGACCAGTAAAATTTGCTGGAAAAAGAAAACGATTTTTCAATATTGTGAAGTTCGATACCATCGCATTTTTGCAGCAATGAAATATGAAACAAATCTAACTGAGAAAATTGTTTTGTCTAGAGGTTTCATCAGCAATGCAACCCACCACTGCTGCAGAAGAAACAACCTTGTCCAGATCTTAGAAATACAAAAGTGTTTATGAAGTGGAATGGTTCTTAGATCTAACAGGTTTGTGAATTCCTCAGAACGTTCTAAAAACATTTTTACAAATTTTTAATTTAACAATAACTTGCCAAATCAATTTTTGACTAAGTACGAAAAACGAAAGTATGTACTTTAAATTCGACAAGCTCGCAAAGCTTAACAGTTTTTATGTGACAATCTCGTATTTCGACACCTCTAATTTTAAATATCTTTCAGATAATTAATACTTTTTTTAAATTTACAGTCGGTTTTAACCAGTCCAAGTACATCCAGTGATGCCATCTTATTTTTTTTTTCTTTCGCACCAAAACCCCACAGAAAATCTATGACGAGTATCATTTATAAAAGAGGGTAACCGATCATTCCAGACGATTAATGACTTGAGAACAGCAGTTGAACTTGTCTGGAGTGAATTATCACCCAAATCCATTAATCAATCAATTGGCGTCACGCCCAAACTGGGTTTTAGCATTGGGGGAAAACAAAGAAGAACCCCAAAATAATAATTTATTTTATTTTTATTTGTTTGATTAAAGCTTGTACATTTTTCAAAATCGAGGTGAGTACAGCGAATTTAAAAAACAGATTTTTTTAACAGTATACCAATCCAAATGGATATTTTTGTTTTGTATAAGTGCAGTTGTTTAATCATTGTCCGTCGTTTTAAATTAATTATTTAATTTTCCATATAGGTGAACTGTTTGCAATACAATGTTAGACTTGGACCCTAAAATTTTCCCTTGTATTTTATATGGGAATTAGTTCAAATAACAAAAAAAAAAATTGTTTACAATTTCCAATTAAACATTTTATAAAAGCAACAATTTTATATTAGCGACGATACCGGATATTTTATAAAGGTTTTTTGCATGGTTGGAAAAATGATGGGATCTTCCACTATTGGCCAAAAATGCTGAATTACGGAAGGTTGTCTCTGGTATAAATTGCAGTCCAATTTATATTAGAACCATTGTTGTTCATCAATAAATCAATGTTACAAACAATTTTGCTTGAGTCCGAATCATATCAAACTGTTTTGGTTTACGTCCACTGTAGTACTCAAGGGCCTTTCGGTGCATCTCAGAGACAATTACATTTACCAATGGTGGTGAAAAAATAAAAATGTTTAGGGTTTTATTTTATAAGTGTTAAAGTTGAGTTGAAAATTCAATGCTAATATTTTCCTCTTTTTATGGTCCCAGGTATAGTAATCCCGGTATTTTATATAAGGCAATACCAGGATCCCGATATTCGGTATTGACAAAAAACAGCGGTTTGGGGATTTCGAGATTAACAAAATGGCCGGGATCCCAGGATTTGACAAAAAGGGCAGGATCCCGAGATTGCACCGGGAATCAGGATTTCAGGATTGAAAAAAATCCAGGGTCCCGGGATTTGAAAAAATACCGGATCCCAGGATAAGTTAAAACAGTTTAGTTTAAATTCCATTTTGTGAATATTTGCGCATTGTAAGTTTTTTCTTGTGATTTCTTTGCCCGAGTTTAGAAAACGAAGGCGGTAAGCAAATTATTGCAAAAGTTTTACTTAGCACGTGTTACCTCTGAAACTGTAAAATATTTTCACGTGGCCGCTGCTGTACCGCAGAGCGCAATTGATTCAGTTTTGAATTTTATTCAAAATCTTTCGCAAACGGATGAATACAAGGGATTAAAAGAAAAATTAAGCGAACGTCATTCTTTGAGCGAAGAGCGCCGGATCGAAGAACTATTATGTAAAACCGAACTAGGGGATAAAAGGCCATCCGAATTTTATAGGCAAATGAAACAGTTAGCCGTTAACTTCTAATATTTTCGGTGATAGTTTAATTTCGAAATTATGGCTCATTTTAAATCACCTTCATCATAAATATTGCATCTCAAATTACCTTCATCATAAATGTGGGGGGCGGGTAGACAAGAGAGAAGAGACGCAACAACTTCAACAACGATGACAAGCAACATTTGCTACGGTTAGTACAAATTTGGGTGATCGCTTGGGAACATGATGATGAAACGAAATCTCGCCCCTCCCACCGCACAACCGCCGATGGGAATAATAGTAGAAAGTAATAATTAATTAAATTAGAGCTTTTCAGATCTCGCGGTTATTCCAGAGAGATGCTGTATTAGAATAAATTGTGATGTCTTGTGATTAACAAGTGTCAAAAAAAAGAAAAAAAAAAAGAAAAAATACTAACAAATTTACTAACTATCGACTACTTAGGTGTCTGGAACCGGGTCGAGTCTTTAATGCTAACATACCTTTCCTTTCCTTCGATCTTGTTATTCGTAAAAGGGTGTACGCTGGACCCGGCTTATCCGGGAAACTTGCCTTAGGCTTGGTCGTACATTACATACTAAATCAATCAATCAATCAAATTACCTTCATCATAAATATTGCATTAATCCCATTAGTTAAAGATAATAAAGACATAAATGACTTAACGGAACTAGCATGGTATTTCATGCAAGTCGAAAAAGTAGATCGTCTCAAAAAAGAGATCTACGAATAGAAATCTACATACATATATGGTGCGTGCCTTATCAACCAATAACTGTCACAATCAACGTTCATGTTCACGTAATTCCAGCCGATCGCGTAGTAGAAGTATACGTGATTTACAAAGAAACCATTTTGCAGGTACCATTTCAAATTTGGGAATAGAGCTAACAAATGCCACAAGCCATGAAATTTTATGTCGAGTGACAATTCCGAAGCAAATAGTTCAACAAACTAGAAAGTTCAATAATGATATATAAAATAATTTGACATTTTTGATAGATACCGGAGCTGATCTTTCGGTCATACCTCACACGTTATATGATTGTTGCCCTAAGGATACTGATTTTTGCTTATCAGCTGCTAATGGAACAACAGTTACTACAAATGGTACAACATTGTTGCATGTTGATTTAGGATTACGACGTAATTTCGTCAATCCATTTCTGTTAGCATCCTTCAACAGGGCCATCATTGGTGCCGATTTTTTACCAAAATTTGGATATCTAGTAGATTTAAAGGGTAAACAGTTAATTGACCAGAAAACAAATTTCACAGTAAATGCTATCACCAAATCAGAACCGAATACACCCTCACCGCTGTACTACACTTTGGAGAATGATTATAGTTTCTTGTTGCAAGATTTTCATCTCTCGTTGCAAGTCCTAATTATGATTTACTATTAAAGTATTCGGTTGTCCATCACATCGAGACGAAAGGGTTTTGCCGTTTTGTACTCCCTGAAGATTAGATTCAATAAAATTTAAAGCTGCAAAATTAAAATTTGAACACACGGTTCAATTGAGAATTTGTAGTCCATCCTCGGCCTGTGTTTCATCACCACTACACTTAGTTTCAAAGAAAGAAAGCAGTGACTGGCATCCATGCGCCGATTATCAGCGTTAAAACGCAATTACCGTTCCGGATAGGTATCCTATACCTCACATTTATAATTTTTCTATGAATTTATATGGTTGTAAAGTGTTTTGTAAAATAAATTTGGTTAAGACATACCACCATATTCCAGTAGCTCGAGAGGTTGTCCATAAGACGGCCATAATAACTCCATTTGGTTTGTATGAGTTTAATCGAATGCCATTTCGCAATGGCAAATTTAAATGGTCTGGAATTCATAAACGTTTGGATGAATATGAAAGTATTAAGGGTTTCCTTATTGGGTTTTCTTGGACACACGATATCCAAAGCAGGAATTGCTCCATTGCCATCCCGAGTTGAAATTATTTCTAACTTTCCCTCGCCTGATAAATTATTATAGCCGGTCTATTAAAACCAGCGCACATCTTTTGGCTCAGTTACATTCCCATTTAGCTTCTATGGTTAAAATTAAATCAAATAAAAAATAATTCACCTGGCCAGATGAATGCGAGGAATGCATTATTCAAAGGATATCGTTGCATTACCACGGATACGTCCAGTTGAACGATTGGAGCTTTTCTTGAATAGTATAACAATGGCCAATGGGAACCATTATCTTTCTATTCACAAAACTCTCTCAAACTGAAGCGTTTGATAGGAAATTGCTCGGTATATATCAAGCTCTAAAACATTTCAGGTACTTCGTGGAAGGCAGACAATTTAACATTTTCACCCCGCCATTAGCTCGCGTGACATAAAACATATCAGTGAAAACCATAATGTAACCCTTAAATTACAGAAGTCGGATGACGAATTAAAAATTGTTATTCCCTCCCAAGACAGAAAGCCGAATTCCAAATTTAAATTGGAATTGATGGAATTTCCTGTTACCAAAGAACAATTCTGGTGCGACATATCAACAGGCAAACAATGTCCGTTTGCACCATCGCCACTGAGGAAAAGTTTATTCGACCAGTTACACAACAAGGTATTTTTGGCCCAATTTAAATAAAGATTGCGCTGAATGGACAAAAACATATCTGTCCTGTCAAAGAAGCAAAATTAACCATGATACAAGATCAGAGATAGGAACATTTAGTGTAACTCAAGCAAGATTTCAATTCATATATTTGGATTTGGGTGGCCCTCTTCCAATATCTAATGGATGTTCTTACGTTCTAACCATAGTTGATAGATTCACTATGTGGCCGGAAGCCTACCCAATACCGAAAACGTCTGCTTGTACTATCGCTAAAAATTTGTATTCACAGTACATAACACGTTTTGGAATCCCGTTGAAGATTACCACTGATCGAGATTCGCAGTTTGATTCAAAACTCTATTCTGAACTAACGAATTTCCTTGGATGTCATCGTAATTGCACAACTGCATAGCATCCCCAATCAAATGGAATGGTAGAGCGTTTTCACAGAGTACTTAAATCTGCACTCATAGCTATAGGGGAAACACTACTAACTGGTGTGACGAAATTCCATGGGTATTAGTTTACAGCGACACATTAAAGATTCAAGGATTTTTTGTCGTCTTAAAATCATCATTCAGTGTGTTTTACATAAAGTGACATTGCGAGTGCAAGTGATTAAAAAGCTTTTTCAGTTCTCCAAGTTGTTCTTGTCCGAATCAAGCGCCCCAATAGGGTTAGCCTAACCTCTGTTCAACGTTTTAGGACTTCAAACATTTATTCCATAATAAATGTCCTCTAAACACAACGATTTTTAATCCAGTTTAAAAATATTACAGCACAAGCATTACTAGAATATCAGCACCATTCATTGGTCCAAAAGTATTTAAATCAATTTGAAACACGCCTATACTCCTTCAGGCGATCTTGGGAACACATGGAAAATACATACATATATTCAGACGTAATATTTTCCACTCTTTCCGAATTCGGTGTCAAAAATAGGGGTTTCTATCTAAAACTACCCCTGCGCCACTTACAAGGAGGGGGGGGGGGGGGGGAAATGTGGAGTGATTAAATTCTGATTATGTATGTTTTTCCATAGAGTGATTATTTTGCGAGATATTTGAAAGTAACAGATTAAAAAAATCACCCGGCACATATACCTACTAATTTTAATCACGATTTTAAAACCATAAGTTATAAGGTGGACAAAGACAAAAATAATTTTAATCCGACGATATGTACTATAAACGTTTTATAATTATATTTTCCAATAAATAAATATCCATATAGTAAATAAATCTGTTTCACGTAAATATATAGTCACACTTTCCAATCGTTGCCAAACACATTAAAACCAAATCTCCTCTTCCGCTGTCAATCAATCATATCCACAAAATCAATAAATCATTTTACGTCACAAATAAAACTTTTCAAAATTACCATACCACTTTGTATACGATTAATTTGGCTGCGCTAACTAAAATAAATTATCGCACAGCATTAAACCATTCCAGCGAGTAAAGCAGACTGCATTTATACGCGCTTATATCACCCCAAAATCCAAATCGTGACTCGACATATTATGCGGTTGCTACACATTTTTGTTGTTGTTGTTGTTGTAGATTTGTCGTGCCGCATGACAATATACTTGTTGCTCTCCGCTTGTTAAATATAATAAAAAGCGCCTTTCAATATTAATTTTAATTTCCAATTGATCTCACAAGGTATTTAGTTTTGCATAAAAACCATTTAAGACAATTTTTTGGTGTAAAAAGATAACGAAAACGTATAGCATGAAAGAAAATTAAAAAAAAAAAATTAATCTTTGTGTTCGAACGTAAATTTAAGATGACGACGAGAAGAATATGTGTACATATATAGGGTATGTAAGTGTAAATAAGAACTTAAAAGAAAAAAAAAATGTAAAATTGGATTCCTAATCAGTGTAAATTGTTAGAGTCTATAATTATTGTCAATGTCATGAAGAATTTGAAATATGATTAGATAAGTAGAATCCATTTAAATGGGGTTTATACATTACATAATATATATACATATATATAAGGTGATGCAGAATATACGAGTAATGGAGCTATCGTGAGAAAATTCAAAAAACTATCGCGCACACATCAACAGTAATTTCGATGGAATGTCACTAATTCTAATTTATATATTTACATTATCTCGATCAACGTCTTCCCAATTGTATATATTGATCTATTTGATTAGCATTAGAATTGAATAGAATGGATGTAAGAAGAAATATACCGAACATATATGTATATGAAGAACAAAAAAAAAATGTAGAATACAATTGCTCGTATGTATGTTTAAATAATGAGGATGGAAATTTAACACTTTACTGTGTGCGCGCGAGAATGAATAGTAAATTGAATAAGGTAGTATAGTAAAGTGTTTTTGTTCTTCATATATTGCATTGTGCTTATGTATATATATACGAATACACATAATATTTGTATTTTCTTTTCGAATTTTACCGTTAAATATCGATTGATTTTTCTCATGAGATTTTCACTATGAAATCATAAAGTCTAATCATTACAATTGTTTTATGTCAAATGATATCCTCATGAGAGATGTGGTAAATTCCAAATATGATCAATAAATTAATCATGTCAAACTATAAATTATCGTTCTCTGCTGATTTTTTTTTTTTGCTGTATAAAATTGATCGCGAAATTATACAGATACGAACGGAGAGTTGATGACCATAATCATCACAATAACGTGTAATAATTTCATTCCTATATACCTTTTCGCCCGTGTTGTATATTTAGTATAATGTTTAAAAAATATAAAAAATGTTCTAATATGTAAAGTAAAACCCAATATAAGAATTTTTTTGGTATTTGACACACACCCATACAAACACATAATAAGCTGTGCAAGGAAAAAATAAACACAAATCTGCGTGAGGTCTCAGCATATCATTATCATGATTATTATCATAAATTTTAGCTTCGGTAATAGAAGTCAGGAGAAGAATATATCGTTAAACTCGTATTTATGTATATAGAATATGCAAATGATTTTTGTCGCATGCCAATAAATTTTGAAAACATTGTAGTTTGGTTTTTTAAATTAGATTTAGCTTAACTCTTCTATAAGCGCTTCGTTTTGGTTTATTATTTTTTTATTGGTATATATTTTATAATTCAATAGGCACAGCAATACAGAAACAAATGACCAAAATTTATAGTTGTTAATATCAGAAATTAATGTGTTATCTAATTAAAAGTTGATGTTAAATAAGACATTAAAACAAAACAAAAAAAAAAATTGGTTAGTCGAGTTTCACTCAGCGATTTGTTATTCAAATACTCTTATGGTTTTATCTCGTTTTACTATTTTATTGAAATTTTGCTTACGGTTTAACATGTTCTTTGATTGATTAATTATTTGCCTCGGCTTATCTTCCGAAGAAAGACATCGGTATGCCACCGTACACCCTTTTACAAATAACAAAATCGCACGACAACAGATACCTAGGTATAGCCAAAAATTAGTACCACACTTCAAATATGTTTCTAATTAATTAGTTAAAGTTAAAAAAACAGTTTGCATTTCTCCTATCAAACACCACTTAGTAAAATAACCTAAAAATACGTTCACATTTACTAAATTATTCCTAAAAAAGTTAGGGCCAGTTTAGGAAAATCTTGAAAGTTGAAAGTGAGACGGATGATAAATACAATTTGTATAAAACTAGAAGCAACAGAAAAGTTATACAAACTCATATTTCAAGTTTCGACTCGGATCCGTTTTTTGTTGCAACTGGAAAACCACATAAATATTTTACTGAACAAATAAAATGTGACCATCATAGTACAATTTCCTCAAATGTGACAACACATTTCTATTATTGTTAAAAATTCTGTGCTGGTGAAAAGTTGTAAAGAATAATTTAATTTAAAATAAATAAATTTTCATTGGTAAAATTAACTGAATACATAGTTTGTTTGTTCTTTTCACCACAACCCTCCCACAAACGGATCAAAAATAAACAACGAAATCCAACATAAATTTCTGGTGCCTTCGAGCCGGATGTGGAAATATTGTTCCGGAAGAAAATTATTTATTTTTACTGTACGTGTAATCACCACGCGGGTTTTGCAACCTACAATAGATATACGGGAAAATACAATTGCTACTTTGAAAGGTACATTGGACAGCCACGCGGTCTAGCACAGCAAGGTAAGTGTCTGTATTTAATCATATTGGTTAGTGAATTGTACAACAAATTTTTACGAAATTTTTCCAATTCGGACATTGAACGATTACAATATGGCCGACGAAACACCAAAAGCAGATTCATTGATAACTCATCAATATTATTGGTTGAATTCGTGAAGAAACAATTGACGAATTTTCGATTGGCGTGTTTAAAAAAGTTTCATTCGGATTTTCATGCTAATCATCGTATCGTAATTCCATTACTCGATAAAACGGCAGATTACATCAATTTAGATGTTGCAAATCAGTTTGAAGAGGCATTCCTAAATTCAATGGCGGATATAGAAGAAACGTTTGTGCTGAGTTTTCCACCGTCTACTCAATCACCATCACATCGACGAGCATCGTCAACGATTACGCAAAAATTACAACAATTATAACAATAAACGAATGCTATTCGCGCAACAGATGAACGCTTTCCTGACGCAGCCAGAGCTTTCGATGCAAAGAAGATACCATTACGGAGTGATTTAGAGAACGCAATAGAAATCCGACTAGCCTCTCTTCGAAGTCGAAGAATTTATGGACATTTACAAAGCCAAATTCATCGTATAGGAAACCAAATACATTACACGTATCCAATTCAAGCTTAGCACAGTGTCCATATTGCCGAGAATCAAGCATTTTACGAAAATGTTCGTCGTTTCTCCAACTATCCGTACAAGAACGCAAAGGATTAGTCGAAAAATGTAAGCGTTGTTTCAATTGCCTTGGATTCAATCATTTATCGCCAGATTGTTCCTGCCAATGGAATTGTTCCACATGTGGTGGTCGCCACCATACACTGCTTCATTTTGTGAAATCCAACGATAATTCGATTACATCATCATTCGCGTCTCAAACTACGACGCAAAGTCCAAATTGTCATTACACTTATAGACTAACCAAATCGAAACCGTCAAGTATTATTAGCTACTGCAATCATTCATATTCGTGCTAATAATGGTCAACTCATTCCATTACGTGCTTTAGTCGATCAAGGATCTCAAGCCACATTAATCACTGAAGCAGCTGCTCAACGTTTACTCTTACCCAAGACAGCCATTCGCGCTCAGGTCAATGGCATTCGTAGCTCTCAAACTAATCAAAGCAAAGCATTAATTTCAATTGCCATTAGATCGTGCTACGACGATCGTTTCGAATGCCACACTTGACTACACCGATTAAGACCATATTCAAAATTTACCGTTAGCGGATCCAAATTTTTCGCAACCGATCCATATCGATGTGCTCCTAAGGGCCGAAGTACACGCTTCAATCCTACGACCAGGTATACGCCGTGGAAAAATTGGTACTCCAATAGCTCAATATACTACGTTGGGCTGGACATTGTCAGGTGAGATTAGTCAAACTCATCTTTCAACCATCAATGTATCCAGCTTTCATTCTCAAATCGAAATTGATTCACTTCTATATGCAAGTTTTAGGAAATAGAAGAAATCCAAAACGAAAAAACATTGTCCAAGGAAGACAGTGTGAAAAGTTCTTTCAGAAAACTCACAAGCGCCAATATAATGGCAAATATCTAGTCCAGTTGCCTCTCAAGTCACACTATGACTCGAATACAGTCATTAGGTCATCTTACAAATTGGCTTATGATCGATATTTACAATTAGAAAGGCGTTTTCGTCGAGATCCATCAATTCCACTTGAGTATCGCGAGAACAAATCGAATTTCTTAGTCGCCTATTTGATCCTTTGGGATGGATTAATCTAATTGTTATAGTCGCCAAAACATTTCTTAAACGATTGTGGTGCGAAGGACTTAATTGGGACGATCAACTTCCACACAATCTAACTCAAGATTCCTCGTAGAATACATACGGACAACAGCCAACAAACCTTTGAACTATACACGTTTTGTGATGGATCAATGCACGCTTATTCTGCTGCAACGTATTTACGAATCGAAACAGTTCATCGTGAAGTTTTCGATCATTTACTAGTCGCAAATTGTGAGGTAACCCCAAAACAAGTTCTTACAATTCCAAGGATTGAATTGTGAGGAGCTGTTCTGGCAACGAAATTGCATCAATACATCAAGTCAATCCTCCAAATTTTGACACATCCAATAACTAGTAATTTTTGGACGGACTCCACTATTGTTTTGTCATGGATTCGAGGAGATCTGCGGATATCTCAAGTCGTAGGATAAATACCGAACAGTTGATACATAAAGAGCTATGCTGGTGTGGACCTCGTTGGTTCAAAGAGGATGCTGCTAAATGACCAGAATCATTGCCTCGATCATTGCGCCGATTACTACCGATCTACAAGAAGATATTATTCGTCGCTATTCCTCATATATTCGTTTGCGCAAAATCACAGCATGGATTCTACGTTTCATCAATAATTGTCGCGAAAAAACCAATCGAGTCACAGTGGGTTACTTAACACTTACTGAATGGAGACAGAGTGTTATTCCATTACATACCATTGTCCCGTTGGAAGCATTCTCAACAGAAATTGCAGCGCTTAATAACAAACAGCCGCTCCCAACCAAAAGCAAACTAAGTGGTCTTAATCCGTTCATTGATCATATGAGGGCATACTGAGAGTGGGTGGTCACATTCGAAATTCATTATTACCATTCGATCAAAAGCACCCAGTCATCATTCCATTATCGCATTACTTCACTAAACTATACTAATCGATCATTGTCACCAAATCTGTCTGCATGGACCACTAATACAACTTACATATTTCAAGCACGAAGGATCGTCGGTTTACAACTGAAAACTTGTGTTGAATGTTTCAAAGCAAATCCAATACCACGTTCACAATTAATCGGCGATTTGCCTCATATAAGAGTTCGTCCCACTTTCCCGTTCGCAGCCACTGGTGTTGATTACGCTAGCCCGATCGAAATCTAGGGGACATTTAATTAGGATTGAACATTTCTGAATTCACGTCCACTATGGTTGTTATAACATTATGAGTTACTGTATACCTATACTCTAAAGGAAAACCATACCGATTTTTCGAAATCATGGGGAACACTTTGGATGTAAATCGGTTTTCCAAAATGTTCCTGATATTCCTGAAAAGCACGCATAATGGAAACCTGTTGTGAGTTTCTGTAGACCTATACTGTAAAAGAAAATCATACCGAGTTTTCGAAATCTAGGGGAGCAGTTCCTTATCTGGCACACTTGCCAACATATATCTCAACCATTTAGAAAAAACTCATATACAAGACAACAAGAATAGATATACAAACAATATAATTTCACACAACAAAAAATTGCAGCTTATAATCACATGTTAACGAGGCTAAACCCTATCCCAACGTCCGAAGCATATTGCAGTACAAAATGGATTTACAATAAAAATTATTCACCGTATTAATTCTAGAATAAAAAACAAAATAAAACAAAAACTTCTCAGACAATGGAAATACATAGCTATTGAATACGACGAAAATGCCAGCCATAAGTATATTAAATAAAATGTTCAGAAGATATAATTACAAAATCGCGCAAAAAACATCACACAAGTTAAAGAGTAAATTAACACTACAAAATAATCCAACAAAAGACAGCGGTATGTATAAATTATATGCAATGATTGCCCTAGCTTCTACTTATGGCAAACTGGCAGAACATTTACACAAAGATTTGCAGAACACATACAGGAGACGAAGGGATCTAACACAAAAACAATTTTTAAAACAAATTTCGCTAACCACTTTGTAACTCAACAACACACATATACCGACATGAACACAAACATGAAAGTATTACATACACTTAAGAAATGCCAAATGATGGACCGTTTAGAAGAAATTGAGATATATGTATAAACATCGGAACAATTCATAAATCAACGACAAATTAAACACTTACTGTGGGTTTCCACTTGGGATGCCTTTGCGAATAATCGTAATCTGTTTTAAATTTTTGCACACAGATAGTATACATTGAAAAAAATATATATCGGTATATAAATTTGTCTACACAACCATAGACAAATTTACAGTATGATTTGCAATCAAAAGTAGTCATGCCAACATCTTTTTCCATTGCAAATTTTGCATATTTAGGCTGTGTTTCAAACGAAACAGAAACCGCATGAAAAGGTAAAAAGTTACATTTTTGGCATTTTATTCACCACAAAAATTTTAACTGGTCACGGACCAGTTAAAAATTAGTAGCTCTGTATTTTGCTTTTCTCTACGCAAAACAAAAATAAAACAAAAATAAAAAACGAAAACGTCACCATTTTAGCCAGTTTCATTTGAAACACCAAAACGATTAAAAAATTAGGAAAATTTAATATTTTTTACCACAGTTAAAGAATTTAACTTTTTACCCGATTGAAACAGCCTTACAAAAAAAATTTACAAAAAAAAATAAAAATTTCCCTTATTTTGTTTAGAAACATTTTCAATCCTCCGATAAACAAAGCAAGCTGAAATATTTTTCCTACGTGAATACTTTATTGTTTTTATTATGATTTTTTATTGACGTCTAGAAATGTCTAAATTGATAAAATTATTTCATAATACAAATACAAAGTGTCTCTTACACAGTGACATGAAACAAAAATTTCCCTTTGCAATTATATGCAATCTACTTTAGGTGGAAACTAATAGTTAGCTTCCACCTAAAGAAAGTTGTAAATAATTGCAAAGGGAAATTTGTGTTTCATGTCACCGTATTAGAGACATTTTGTATTTGTATTACCAAATAATTTTGTCAATTTAGACATTTCTATACGTCAATAAAAAATCATAATAAAAACAATAAAGTATTCACGTAGGAAAAATATTTCAGCTTGCTTTGTTTATCGGAGGATTGAAAATGTTCCTAAACAAAATAAGGGAAATTTCTACTACATATTAAATTTACAATGGAAAAAGATGTAGGCATGACTACTTTTGATTGCAAATCGTATTGTAAATTTGTCTATGGTTGCGTAGACAAATTTATATACCGATATGTATTTTTTTTTCAATGTATACTATCCGTGTGAAAAAATTTAAAACAGATTGCGACTGCAAACACAGTGACTAAAGGTATAAACAGAACAAGAGCGATAGCGACAAGCGACAGCGCCTGTCAAATTAAAATACACAGAGAGCATACGATGCTAACAAAACCAATGTCGCTGGCGACGACGACAATATCGCCGAACTTTTTTTAGAATATATTTCTAATTTTGTCGCCAGCGTTGTTATAATACCAATTGACTTTTGCGTTGGTATAGTTACAAATTTTTGGTTGTCAACTTTGTTTTGAGTTTTCACACAAATAACATAAAATCGTTTTATTTAATTTAATAAAAATAGTACATTGTGTCATTAGGATTAAAAGTAATACTTTATTTGACTAGCAATTATATTTGCATGCGAGGCGACGCGCGCAGTGTAGCCGAGCAAAAGCAAATATTGCGAGTCAAATAAAGTCACTTTTAATCCGAATAACACATCCTACTATTTTTTCTCCAACGAAGAGTTCATATTGTGTCGGTTGTATATTACTAATTATACGAGTAAGTACAAATTATGTAATTAAAACTTCAAAATTGAACCTAATTTTGTTGAAATATTTTGTGAAACTAAGGAGATCATGACTTTTGTTTGGTTTGACTATTGTACGCGTCAAACTGCAAAGCTATAATTCAATATTTTCTTTCTTGCGAACAAAATGTTTGATTCAGAAGATTTATCAAATTTACCACCGGATGTGGTTCAAACAGGTAAAGAAATTGTGTTAAACCTATTGCCATCAAAATCATGTGAGATTTATGAGTGCGCATATAAGCGGTTTTTGCTGTTTTTATTTCATATACATTATACATATTATTGGGTCTTCACTATATTTTTTTTCTCCTAGTATTAAAAGTGCCTACTTTTACACCAAGGATTAAAAGTGTAGCTTAGCAACACACACATTTTTTAAAATATTAAAAAAAGGCCTACTTTAATACCCAAAAACAGTATTAAAACAAGAGGCTTTTAAGACGTTGGGAGAAAAAATATGTCATTTGAAGAAAAATTGATAGAACTGGTGAGAGAGAAGTCTATTATTTATGATTTGAAGCACATGAATTATCGAAGCACCGATATTAAAACCAAAATTTGGCGAGAAATTGCTACTAAGCTTAAATCGACAGGTGAAAATATTAAATTATCTCCTTCCCCTATAGAAATTAAAATCATTGTATTTTTAAAATATTTCAGAACATGAATGTAAAACGAAATGGAAAAGTTTGCGAGACGCGTATAAGCGTGCTCGTCGTGAGCGGGTAAATTCAGGAGATGCTGCACCTGACCCGGATGATGTATACCAAAAAAAAAAAAAAATGGAAATTCTACGATCTAATGAATTTCTTGTCCGACGTTGACGATCAAAGAATTTAATTTCAAATCACCTAACAAATTCCTATTATGTACTATTAAAACTATTCTATTTTTAGCACAATTGGAAATTATCCAAGTAAAAATAGCGAGAGGTTAAACTTTTGTGAGGACAACTCATACGATTATATAGACGTTAGTGATAATGCTAATAGTATTACAAGCCTAGATGACCCAATAATTACATCTACGAGTAAACTTGCTAAAAGTTCTAAAACAGCTAAATCATCGTCCAAAAATGACGTACATAGTAATTTTTTAGAATTTTTCTGAGGTGAATAAAAGGAGCAGATAATTCGGGGCTACTCTGTCATTAGCTGTCAAATTTGTCATTCTTAATTTAGTTAGTACGTATGTCGTGCAAAACGCCACTAGCTAACCTGAATTCGACACTTAAGGGCTTCCGATGGGAGTACTTCTGCAAACGGGTACTGACAAGATTTAGCAAAAGCTTAAAGTGATTGACACTCATTCTGGTAGCCGTTTGAAAATGTTCCGGATGATGTTGTTTCATTTGCTGGAAGCCTTTGCCAAAAAAGCCATCTTGATCTCGGCTCAAATTCACTTTCCTGATCCACCAACGCCTACGACATATGTTACATTTGATTTGTAAAATCAATATTGGCAAATAATGCCACTTTGACATCAATACGTTATTGTTTTATTGTTATTCGGTTGTGTCGTCGATCGCTGTCGCTCTGTTGTATTTACTAGGGCGACTTCGCCGGCAGAAAAATTTATTTTGTGGTCGTCGCTCTTGTTGTGTAGTATGCGCAATTTTTTCAACTATATGTCAAAAGTAAAATTTACGGAGCTGACGACGAACGAAATCCGAAACCGGTGCACCACCTTTAATTTAATTAAATAGTGTCACAAAAAGGAAGGATTTTACTATTAAATCGTCTAAAATACAAAAACAATTATTTGAATTTTTTAATTGTGTAGTTTTATTTGTAGTTAGGATTGAACATTTCTGAATTCGTTTCACTATGATTATTTCACAGTTCCTAAAAAAGAATTTTATTAAATTATTTTATACTAAAAACACAACTAATTGAATTTAGATATTATCATTATATTGTACAAAATGAAATGAATAAAGACTAAAGACTGAATGTTAAACCACCACTTCTTGCTGTCCCAGAAGAAAAAACTTAAAATGACATTAAGACCCTCCAAAAAATTTTCGTTTTACCACAAATTAGATTAACTGCGCTAGTTCAGAAATCGGATACCTCATATATTGATTTTACGAGTATTTTTTAAATCTTCCAGGCTTTTGAATATTTTAGGAATTACAAATGAATTTTGCTAATTTGTTGTTGTACATTTTTCAAGCCATATTGAACTAAATAAATTAGTTGACATTTAAATTAAATATTAAACGCAATTTATTTTTATTTTTCATTAATGCCACTATATATTTCGTAATAACTATTTTTCTAATAGTTTCACATTAAATTTGAATTAGGTTTCGGAAAGAAATATTTTCGCATTCCGTAGCTTTTCAGTAACAAACGAATTTTTTTTCGTATACACACATAATTTTTTATGTATGTACATACGAAAACTGATATGAGTCGAGATCATCGCAATTATAGAGAATTTGGAAAGCACAATAAAAGAGAGAAGATTAGCCAACTTGAGAATTTGGGAAACTTACTCTAACATTTTCTGGAATATTTTCAAAAATCAGGAAAATTCAACCAAATTCCTAACAAGACGGAAGCATATTAAAGTTTCCTAATCAGGAAGCTGAATCGAATTTTCGAGTACAATCGATAATCTTGAATAATAATTTAAGGAATTGTTAATTTGATTGACCTTGGCACACAGATTTCATGTAAATCTAACAAAATTTCAATGCAATTTGCGAAACGAAAGAAAGTCTGGGAATTACTTTTCATAAACAATTCGCAAGATTCGATAAATTAGATGTAGTTACCGAGAGTATATATTTATGCTTCATATATATGAATATATTCATACGTTTAGATGAAATTTTAAATAAAAAGTCAAAGACCATATATGTAGGTGCCTATAGTCAAAAAAATTGCGAAATCCCAGAAAAACTTGTTTTCGGTTGATATTCTACATTTAAGTAGATTTTTGGGTGTTATGAAAACAAATCGATCCTCCGAAAGAAGAAAGTGGAAAAACATTCGACATTTAGGTGACCGAATTGAAAAAACTTGTCCAACCAAATAAAATTTCTCAAAAAAAAAATCATGTTAAATTTTGTTGATAAAGTGGTCGGTCCTAAGATTAGGAAAGCGCACCCAAAATTTTCTACTTTTTTAAAAGCTTTAAAATAGAAATAATTAGAAGTATATAAAGAAAAAGATTGATTTCTGATCTTCAATTTTCTGTTCTTTATCGGTAGCGATATATATTTTTTATAAAGAGCTAGTCGAGTCGAGCTGCATGTAACGATATTCACCCATTAATAAAAAAAAATGTGAAAAATCAAAAAAAAATAGTTTTTCCTTTTTTTGCCACTTTTTAATCAACATTAATTTTATAAAGACGATATACAAGCCGTATTTTGTCCAATTAAAAGTTAAAAGTCACCCAACCTATTTTGAGTAATGTTCCCCTCTTTTATTTGGAAAAGTCGGCTTTTTTGCACCAAAATATCAAATTTTCCCCCGCTTCCTTTTCTCGTTTTTACCTATTTTATGACTTAAAAGCTGCTTAAATCCAGAATTTCAGCCTACAGCAACTTTTTTTTGTATAATATACGATATGCTGGGTCAATACCACATACCATTGATTAATACCACAAAAACAATTTAATTTCACTTGTATCGTCGACATAAGATACATTTTCTGGAAAATCCTTGTACTATCGTTCGTCCAATATTTCCAACAAATCATTGGTTATAAATCCCCGATTGTGTCCACTTTTATTGATCGTTCTTCTTTGAATCTTAATAGGCTTTGCTGAAGTGGCCAATATTATGGACTATAATTCAGCCAATTTCGTCCGTTTTCACCACAATTTATGGTTCTCAACTTCTGAAGCACATACACCCCGCGCTGGTACAATCTGCTGGATTTGTCCCCAGTGTTTACGTGGAAGTTCGATTGGCTATAAATGTTATCCATTGGCGAGGGTTACTAGCCAGCCAATCGAGTACAACTTTGGAATCAGTCTATGCAAATATATATTAATAATTTTTAGATTGGTGTTTTGTTTGACTGTTTTAATCCCATTAGACAAAAGAACGGCAGCGTATAACACCAGTCTCGGCAATGACACTTGTTTAGTTAGTGCAACTTTATTCTTGGCTGTAACTAAATGCACGAATACTCCTTCATAACAGCTTGGTACTACATTACTGTCACTTCATTTTCTGGTATTTTTTATGTTGTGCAGCGTTCTCGGTCATGAAAGAGTGATATAAAGTTTTAAACTCCTTATCCCTCTCGAATCGTCCCTCCATATTCCTTAGCCTCTGTATGGCGACATTCAGCGTAAGTTCAGTTTATCGGCTGGTTGCGTGAATGTTAACCTTATAATAAATTGGCCATTCGAACTATGCGCCAGGTTTACCCTAAAATGTTTCTCGCACAACTCTTCTTCAGTTGACAGCATGCTTCTTCCTTCACTAATTGAATCTACGTCCCAAAACTGATATAAGATTACGGATGAAAAAATGATGAATTAAATTCCTTTTCTGCCTTACAGCTTCCTGATACTAACCAGCCAAATATCGTAATGTGCGCAGGATTGGCCATCTCGAATGAATTGTTTTCTAAATTCAAGAAAAACAAAAACAAAATGTTCTGCTCCGATTAAAACATCCTCTCGGCGAACTGCAATGTAATCTACATATTTGTCGGTACACCTGTGATAGTTTGCGATAATAAATCTGACTAGAGTTTCTTATCTGAGCCCGTTTCAAGTTCAGTTGTTGCACGCAGGGTTTAGCAATAAAACTGGCTTGGGATCTTTAGAATTCCCTGATTTCAATGAGGAGCTTAACGACTCTAAAGCGTCAATTCTAATTTCTAGAAATTTAAAAAATCATCTGATTCCGCTGAAGTTTCAGCCCACTTGCATTACCTCTTGCCATCTAATTTATTCACCTATCAGTAAATTAGCCAGAAGTCTTGTGATTCTGCTTTAAGGCCAGATCTGCTGAATCTTATTAGTTTTTAATTTTTTCAGTGACCCCTTTAAATATTGCAACTTCTGTGCTGGACTAAATATTGTTAATTCGTGAATGGTGATCGAGAATAAGTCATTCAGGCATTTAATTTGACTTCAGCTTGACCAGAATGGTAGCGGTCACAATCATATCAACCCCTTGAACTTCATTGCCAGCCAATATTTTGCCTAATAATAGTTTAGGTTAGCGTTTGCCATATAATATTTCTACAAATGGCAAGAACTTAACTTTATCTCAACTGACGAGATCCAGTAACTCTTCCAGGAAGGGTTTATCCTTCTCGAAGGGCTAAAGTGTTGGGGCAACATAAAATTGCTTAATTCCCAAGTTAATTAAATACGAAAACAAATTTAATTTCACTTGATACTTTAATTTTGATTATTTTTCAAACTTAGACCTATTTCTTAATAAAACGATCGTATAGACTGAATTTTGTAATACAAAAAATCTTATTCTAGGCCTTAATAAAAAAAACATTAATTTTTACAATTTTCGGCTTTGACAATAAAATGGCTTAATTAGTTATCTAATTCAATTAAACATCTTCCATGTTTTGTAAGATATAAATGTTAACATTTTGTTACAAATCCTCAAATTTAGTTAAACACTTTAATTAATTCAAATTAATTTAATTTCGATGTACCTATAAATTCTATTAAATTGATTGACAACTACTGATGGTAAACTCAATACCTTCTTTATTTCGAATTTGACTCGATAAGTTTGTTCTACTTTTTAAAAGTATTTTAATGCAAGGTATTTTCAGTAAATACACCCACAGGGTTTCATGCAATTACATATTTTCTGACAACATGCAATCCAAAACGCAATTTAAAAGTAAATGCAGTGTACTGTTACAAATGTAAAATTCCAGTGTTGTGTTTCACGATGCATTTTTCTGCTGTTTGGTAAGAATTATCCACACATCATATAATTTCTATAAATAGGATAGAAGAGAAACTCTTAATTTATTGTTTATCTTAATACAAAAAATTTATAAACAGAAATATAATTAATCTGCCAAAATATTTAATTGCATATTTACATCTTTTCAAATATAAACGATCAAATTTCTTAAATCAAATAAATCAATCAATATTAAATTTCGATTCGCTCTTTTAAATAAAAGAACAATTTAATTTTGTGGTTTATATTAACGGAACTCCTGAAAAAGCCAATGCTCTCCGTTGACACTCAATTATATGTATGTATTACGTAAGATTTAAGCGCACATGTATTAATTAACACCCCACGCATATACACATCAAAATCACATGTAGCGTTAATACAAAGCGCACACCAAATATATTCAAATTGTTTTAACTCATAATACCAAAAATATAATAAAAATGATAATAATAATAATAATAATAATATTAATAATAACAATCAATAAACCAAAAATAATCGTTAATTGATCATCCAAATAATAATTTATGTTAAACGCAACGACGATGAATTTCTTCTTTTTCTTTTACCTCCTCACTCTCATCTACTCAAAGAAAACGAATATACAACAACAACGATTTACTAAAAAGACGATAATCAAATATTTCAACACAAGAAAAAAAAAAAACTAAAAATAAGAAGAATTACAATGCTCACACCAAACCATTATCTTGTCTTCAGCGAAATAAAAATAAAAAAAAATATTCTTAACAATAACGTTAAGAAGATGTAAATTCAATCATCTTATTATTATTATTTATCCATTAATTAGACATTTAAGTATTCAACAATTGAAATCGAATTGAATTGAATCTGTATTCGATCGGTTCTAACAGAATAAATAAATAATTGCCCAAAAACCAGAAATACACAGAATAATAATACAAAAATAAATCGATGAGGTCCTAATTGTTTAAGAAATTCTACATTTTTTTTTCTTTTCTTATTTATTTACTTATTATTTGTTATTAAAGTTAAATAATAAGACGAAATGTTATTTGAATTATTTCAACATACGGTAGTTAGTTTTCACACGGAATAATTGAATAAATTATTGTGTGAAAGATAATTTATTATTATTTGGTTTTTTGTTTTTTTTTTGGTTGATGCGCGAGCGGTGTAAATTTGGTCAGGTTGACAAATAATCTATTTGTTGAGACAATTATTATTTTGGCTATTTGGTGCGGGACTAATGGATCGATTACACATGACTACAAAACAAAATATGAGTGGAGGGTTCCTTAAATCAGGCCAAGTGGAAAACTGTTTTGCCCTATCACGTCAGCGATTTTTTTCTAACCTCAAAAAACAGCTTGAAACTATAAAATCCAACAATATCCAACCCTCAAACCTTATAACACTATTCCTTCATAGCTCAATAACTTTGAGATCGATAACCTAAACTCCTAAAACCCTTAAACTCAAAATCTATAACCTCAAAACTCATAAATCTCACATCCCAAACTTCACTGAGAACTTAAACCTAAATCTCGGAGAGTTTTAGCTTTATAATTCCGTACCTCAAAACCCATAACCTCCATAACCCTGAAATCCCATTACCATATTAACCCCAGTAATTCAAAACCCCATAACCCTATAAACCCATAACTCTATAACTCTTAAATGCTAGAATAAAATTACTTCGAGGTGGACAGTTAACTCCACGACAACATATCTCTATAAGTCCATCACCTTTCAACTTGTAACCCTGTAACCACATAACCCTATAATCCTAAAATCACTTGAGTTCTGAATCTGACAATTTTGCAGTGTGTTGGCATCCAGGGAACCTCCACGCGGTGATGATGGGCAAAGGAGTTATTCCCCGATCCGGCCAAGTACCTGGATCATTGCGCTGATGCTGTCATGGTCGGCACACGGAAAAGTACGATGCAGGGAGTCGGAACCCCAGTATCGGCGGGCTGGTTAGGGTGAGAAACCGGGCCCGCAGGTGTCGGCATAAAACGAGCGCAGCTCTACATCGGTGCGGGTAATTCTGCATTTGAAGAGTATAATGTTGCAAGAAAGACATCTTGCAATAATTGCGTAGACTCTTTCTGCGTTGTTTGTGGAGAATATAAGTTATTTACAGATCTACTTGAAAGTAGATACCATGTTGTTTTTGGTATAGAAATAAGTGAAATATTAATCATTGTACTCCAAAAACGGTATGCTTAAGATGCTCCTTGCAACTTAATAAACAAAAGAAACGGACATTTGCTTCTCCAATGATCTGGCGGGAACCAAAAAAATCATGAAAAGGATTGATATTTTTGTTTAACGAACATTTATCGGCACGAAAAACAAAATACTAGCGACGAATATAAAAGTGCAATGGTAATGTCGGATGTCTATGCTGATGGCGATGCTGAGGATATACAGATGAATGATGAAACATCAGAAGAACCAGAACACGAGACTAATAAAAATCCCATTGGTTTCTCTCAAGAACAGCTTAATGACTTGTCCCGAGATGCTGGACTTTCAAAAAAAAAAATCTGAACTAATGGCGTCAAGATTAAAAGAGAAAAATTGCCTAGCTCCAGGAATTCGTATAACTTTTTATCGCGAAAGAGATATCCAATTTAGAAAATATTTTACAGGCGTAAAAAATTTAGTTTACTGTAACAATATTGATGCACCAATTTTTTGTTTTCTTTTTATTTAACTGTTAAGGCTTTACTTGACTCTTTCCTATATAGAAAATTCACAAGATGTAATCAAATCTTAAAAACTAATACAAACTTTTGATTAAGACTTAACCTACATATGTTAGTTCTTAATACTAACTTGCACTTAGTAAGTACTTTAAATTAGATGTAGCTAGACCTAAAGGAGCATTTTTTAAGACGCCGATATCAGGGGATTTTCAAAATTTTCCTGGCTAAAACATTGGGATGATGTTCTAATTTCAACTGGTACATTTTACTGTACTGTTTGATTGGATCTGTTACTGTTTCGATGTGTAGGTTTCGATGTAAGTATGTTTGTGTTACGTATATACCACTGTGGGGGGGGGGAGGGATTGTTGGAAGCACAAGTGGACCCCCCACAATTGAATACCATACATCCAGATATAAGTACTATTTTATATAGTAAAACCTTAAATTGGAATGTTTACCTATTAACCAGTGCATTTTAACACACCTTAACTTGATTTGTTGACGTTTAGCTTCGATTTGCTTTTTTCATGTAAGCCTTCTGTCTAAATATAGGCCGAGATATTTAACGTTTTGGTGTTGTGGTATAGAATGATATTGTTTAGTCTCAAAAGGAGACAGGTAAGTTTGCGGAATGTGAATGTAATGTGCACCAATTTACCCTCGTTCACCTTAATTCTCCATTTAGTTCACCATTTTTCTATTTCAGCTTTCTAAATGATCTTGTACATTTCTTAATGCTATCGTGGGGTTTGATGCGTAGATATGATCGCTCTATCATCTGCAAATGTTAAAACTTTTACGTATTTTGATGTTGGGCTATCCTCGTTATTGCGTTGAAAATGTATGTTATTAAATTGATACTTCTGGAAAATTTCTGAGTATTTTGCCGCTTATCAGGTCATGCCCTGGTGCTTTTGTTGGATCAATATTTGCCTTGATTTTATTTTGTACTTGGCGCCACTTGCATTTAATTGGCTGGATTTCCTCAGATTCTGGATCATCAGGAATAAATTCAGGCCTTCCAATTTGTTCGGGGTCGTAACGATATCTCGCATTTCAAAATCCCGCTTTCAAAATCCCAATTCTGCAAAAATAAAAATACCGCTTTTCAGAAAATCCCGGTTTTTATTTTTATTTTACTTTATAAAATTTTCCTTCACCAGAAAGCGCGGCTCGAATTAAAAAAATTACGTCTTTGAAATTTCAAAACCAAGATTTTGAAAAGCGGGATTTTGAAAAGCGGGATTTTAAAAAGCGGGATTTTCAAAATTAGGATTTTGATTTCGGGATTTTGAAGGAAGGGATTTTGAAAAGCGGGCAAACTTACCTTCTTCAATTTGTTCATTGGGTATAAATACCTTACTAAGGTTTTGTGCAAATATGATTGCTTTATCTGCATAACTTTTAGCCCAATTTCAGTCAGGGAGACGAATCGCAGGACATGAAAGTGTTGGTTGTTTCAGCTTTTGTGTGGCTTGCCACAGAGAGTAATCTGTTGCTTCGGTCGCTATGAATTCAGTGAGCTAATGTTGAACCCCTTCATTACGTTCTTTTAATAAGGCCATTTTCCACTAGAATGCATAGTATCATAAAAGGTGCATCCTTTAATTTTGAAATGGCTCGTATTTGTAAAATGGGTTTCAGAAATCAACATAATATCGATGTTGCGTTTAATAAGACAATTTTGTACCTCTAGTTTACGTTGCACTAGTCCATTGGCGTTCCAAACAGCTAATTTAAAGTTGATTCATTTTTGGTTTTTGATGAGAAGTTGCGTGAGGGTATTCATGTTTTGGAGCATGAGACTCATATTGGTCTCCATCATTTGCATAAATTTATTCATTGATTCATTTATGGTATTAATCACTTTATAAATTCCCAATTCGTTTGGGGTTGGATTAGGAGAATTACCTCTAAAAGCTTCCGCGTACAATATTTTTGGATTGATTGTGACCGACTTGATTAGATCAGCGAAGCGGTTTTACTAAACATCCATGTTTTCTATGTGAATGGGACAGCCGAGCTCGTGCCGAACATTGGGCTAGATACTCGATACTCAGATAAGCAGATAAGCAGTTATTTTTTTGCGAATTTGCTAGAAATGTTATACACGATAATTTAGCAAACCAAAAAATGGTATACACGATATTTTTTCTTGGTTAGTAAGCAAGCAAATCGTAGAGATTTTACGACCGTTTTAAAGTATACGCTTGTTTGTGGAAATATTTATTGATCATATTACGCAAATCAATTTACGATTCGCAAATCCGCCATATTTATCGATTTGCGAATTGCTAGAGTTTCGAGTATCTGCCCCACTATGTGAAAAAGGATTGGCCAACTAGAAACAATTTAACTCCAGGATCTAAAAATATTATAAAACAGAGTCTAATATCAAACAAATAAAGTATGGTATCCTTCCACCATTACATATAAAACTGGGACTTGTAAAACAATTCGACAAAGCAATGAAAACTGCGGAGAGCAAAGCTTTCAGTAAGTACATATTTGAAAAGTTTCCTAAACTGTCTAATGCGAAAATAAGAGATGGTAAATTCCAAAAAAGACTGACTAAGGTGGATAAAGCAGCTTGGCAAAGTTTTAGAGAAGTTACGAAAAAAATTCTAGGAAATAGGATAGATCCTAATTACATGACTATAGATGAAAATCTGGTAAAAAAAATTAAAAATATGGGACGCCTAATGAACCTAAAGCTGCACTTTCTTCATTCTCATATTGAGTACTTTCCTGAAAATTTAGGCGATTTTAATGAAGAGCAGGGTGAAAGATTCCACCAGGATTTAAAATATATTGAAAAGAGATGTTAGGGTGTTTAGGATAGCTATATCTTGGAGTGAGACATGTCAAACCAACACAAAATAAAAGCACTACGAAGATCATTTACAATAAAGGTATGTGTTATCACTCTAAAATTGAACATATATGAAATGGCTACTTACAAAGTCGTAAAGCTTTTTGAAAATCGTAAGAGGCGAGGGGACTCATATAAATTAGGCACCCCAAAGGGAACAGAAGCCTGCTACGTTCACGTCGTTATTCCTGGGTATCGCTAAATGTAGATTATTATATTGTAGGAAATCTTGAATTTATTGAGTATTCAAATTATAGTTTTGGAGACCCAAAGTTTATGAGAAATAAGATTAATTATCTGGCTCAAACTTTCTGCAAAACAAGAATTGAGTCTCGAGCATAAGTTTTGATTGTAGCTTTCTGAGTTTACAGGCTCTTGAAAGCTCACTTGTAAGTCTTTTTGTTGCTATGGTTATGGGGATGTTATGGAATTTCTGGGTTATAGGGCTATGTGGGGTTATAGGATTATAGACTTTTGGAGTTATGGATGTTTTAAGGTATTAGGTTGTATGGAGTTATGGGGATGTGGAGTTATGAAATTTAATTCTACATGATTCGGAGTTATATTGTGACATTCAATTTTCTTATGTTACTCTTCAAGATTGAGGGGTTATGGGTTTTGAGGTTATGAAGTGATAGGCGTATGATTTATAAAGCTAAAACTCTCCGAGATTGAGGTTTGAGTTTTGTGTGTGAATTTTTTTTTAATTTTTTGCTGTATTTTTGGTTTGTAGTTTATTGATAGCGGTTTATTTGAGATTTATGAGTTTTGAGGCTATATATTTCAAGGTTATTGAGCTATGAAGGTGTAGGGTTATAAGGTTTAAGGGTTCATATGGTTGGGTTTTATAGGTGCAAGCTGTTTTTTGAGGTTATGAAAAACGCCGACGTGATGGGGCAAAACAGATTTCGGATTTGGTTTCAGCGAAACCAAAAAACATTTAATCCACTTGGTCTGATTTAAGGAACTCTCCATTCATTTTTTTGTGGTCCTGTGTTACAAACTATATTTAAGCAAAATATATTAAATGCTGCATTTTTGAGGATGGTTTTTACTTGTATTACAAGGTCAAGATTTGATTTGAATATAATTCCAAAACGCATTCCAAATTCATAACTTTCATTATATTAAGTGGAAAAGTTAATCGGTAAGATTCTTTTTCTGTAACAATTTGGTATCAGAAGGGATAGTTTGCAATCAATTGTATAATAATGAATCAAGACAACATTGAGAAACGAGCAACTGAGAAACGAGATGCAGCGGCTAGACCTCCCCATGCTATGTTCAAGACTGCACAGCACTGAAAAAACTTACCACGGAGAAGTTGGCGGAGAAACGTGGAGAAAGAGTTCTCGTACATATAGCCATAATAGTCTGAGATCGGCCCCCCGGCCGATGTTTCAAAGCAAATCAGGAGGCAACGAAAGAAATAAGATAAGTCCGAGTGCGTCCGTAGGAAGCCCCAAATATCGGACAAGTTTTAATGCCTTCTGCTATTCGTAAAGAGGATATTGTGGATTTTGAGCCGGGCAAACCAGGTTGTAATCTGATGATCGCGAGAAACAGCCTGAGCTTTTGTGATGGGCATATATTTCATTGTAGGAAATAGTAATTGGACGAGTAAGAGTCGTAACTGAGAATCGCAGATAACTCCTATTACCGTGTGATTAAATTCTGAACACTGGTGTAGAAGGTAAACAAAGAAAGATTACCTGAATATTAAGAGCGGAATAATCTAGAAAAAATAATGGTTTAAGTCAAAAATGATAATCATCTGGGAACACACCAGAAAAATAGCGCCGTTAGTTAACGCTAACGGATAAAGAACAAAGCATACAGAATCAATAGAAATAATTCAGCAGACACAATTATTCGAGAAAAATTTATGTACAAATAGTTTAAAATGGTGATTAAGTTGTGCTAAGGATTTTATATTTCCTTAATGTGTATGCATATCCGCAGACACACACTACTATTTATAATGAAGGAAGAGATACAACGCGTCCATACAATGCAACATTTAATCGTGGGAATTGAACCCGAAACCCTCAAAATATGATAAAGTAAGTGTTCTACTCTGTTTACCACCAAAGGCGTTAAACGGTGAACAAGCATTTTCAGAAAGCAAATGTATTTTAAAATTGGCTAAACGAAGTACTGCAACTGTGGAGATCGACCTCGACTGCATGTATCGTCAAGTTTAATATGTAAAAGTGCTAACCACAAACATCAACAGCTTTACCAAATTGGTATTAGAAAAGCAAATGGGTAACTTCTAAAAATTTCTAATGACTGAAAGTTTTATTAATTTTGTTAACAGTGGATCACATTCATATTCACAAATGAATTATTTTTCAAAAGCATTGATTTTAAACAAAAACATTTTAGACAGATAACATCAGTGCAATCCATCTTCAGACATAACACTATAGAATCTAATTTTAAACAAAGATTCTAATAAATTTTGGAAAATCGAATTTTCCCAGATTTCCCACATGAAGCTTGAACTGAATTCTTTTCCTGGTATCGTCCGAGGACCACTACCGATCCAGGATATATTTGTACTATTCCGCGGAAAATTTAAAAAAAAATCGTATTTAAATATTTTTTAATTTTCTTTTCTAAAATTGGAATATATAATTCTTAAAAGTTTTGAACGTAAGCGCCACGAAATTCGCAGAAAATATATCGAATGTATTAGTCCTTGGTGTTGAGCACCGCTGCTCTAGACGCTGATTTTATACAAATTTTCTAATAATTTTTGGAAAATCGAATTTTCTCAGATTTCCCACGGAGACTTGAACTGAATTTTTTCCTGCGATAACTATTGACAAGTCAGATTAATGTAATCCATCTCCAAACATAAAACTCTAGAAAATCTTTAATTATTACTTCTCAAGGACAAAAATCGTGTATTTTACAACATGGACGGCTATACCATGGATATCCGAACATGATCTCGGTTTTATGCAATACCAATTTAAATATATATATACGTGAAAAATCTGTACTTGCTTATGTTAATGATTTATCAAGGGTTGATGAGAACAAATTTCAGAATTTATTTACCCAATTAAATTGGAACCTTATTTCTGTGCTCTAAAAGTAAAACAGCTTAAGTCGACTGAAGCTGTTTTACCTTTTTCAATATTCAACGTTTTCTATCTCTTCTCTAACCTCACTAAATTGCACTTAAGTGATATTGCCATGTGGCCAAAGGCTGTGGTCTCAAGCCATAGCAACTTTAGCCGACATAAGTGAAAAATGAATGTAATTTTCAATTTTTTCTAGCTCACTAGAAAAATTATGAAATTTGAAATAAACTGTTTTTCCTTTTGACCACAGATTTTATGTACTGCTAATATAATTATTTTTAATCATAACTATCATTATTTGTTTTCCACTTGTGTCCCTTTGAAAAAGGTTGTTATTAAATGTCATTCTGCACCTTGGTTAACAAATCAAATATTACAACTCATGAATCAAAGACAAATAATGTACAACAAATGGAAACGAACACTAATATCTTTGTTCTTATTGCGCTACAATAATGTTATACAATTGATTGTAGTTAAAATACGCGAAGCTAAACAAAAATATTATTTTGGAAATTTAAAATCATTTTCAAACAAAATACTTGGAATTCATTAAAGCACCTTTGTATTCAAGGGAGCAATAAGTCGAATAATGTTTCCAGTTTTTCTATTGATTCAATAAATACATAACCAAGCCCCAGTTAAACAAGTCAATTTTCCATTGCCTGATAGTAATTTCTATTTACATTATAAATCAACTCAACAATTGACATTTCACTGTATTGCCCCAAATATTACAGTGTTCCACAGGGTTCTATATTGGGACCACTGCTGTTCTCGTTGTTTTTGAATGACATTTCAACGTATTAATAATTGTTATTTTCATATTTATAGTTCTAATCGTTCTATTATTAATGAAGGTAAATGTAGTGCAACGCTTATTACTAACTCTAAAAAACCCATTTACTTCTCCGAAATTGATCATCAATGGATCTGCCATTAAATTTGTTGGCAAAGTTAATGATCTTGGTCTAGTAATTAATAACAGCTTCACTTGGAACAATCACGTTGCATCTAATTGTCAAAAAATTAATTCAACCTTTTGCAAGTTGCGACTTGCGCAACATTTTTGTCCACAAAGCCTTAGGCTTTAATTGATTAAGTCTTTGATCGTGCCTCATATATTGTATTGCGATGTAATTTATACTAATTGTTAAATACATGTATAAGCTGCGGAAAAGGAAATATGATCTTATATCGCATTATTTTGGTAATGTATTTGGTACCTCATTGTCTAAGTTTTTTTTCTGTTGTGCGGTAATTTTTATTTTTAAGTTGATTAATTTTCGTGAGCCAAATTATTTGTATGCTAAACTTCAGTTTTCCAAATCCTGAAGGACAAATATGTTGATGTTTCCAAATAATAGAAAAGTCATTCTCAATGATTCAGTTTTACTTAACTGCTTCAGGAAATGGAATGAATTGCCAAAGTATCATCAGAAGTGTATACTCTTTCACCAAATTTAAGCAAGAATCATTAAAATTTATTAGCAACATGACTTGATCCGAATCATATTTATTTTTAAATTTAATTAATTTAATTTTAATATTTTTCATTTTATTTTATTGTTTATAATTTGATTTTGTTATTTTTTTAATATGTTCTTTAACTGTTGAAATTGTTTCTGACTTTAGTGTTGTATAAGCTATGTGTTTACTATACCAATTATTAAATAAGTTATTATTTATTAATTAAATTAATTCTTTAGCTTTCGAACCCTATTCGGGTTCATTTTCAAAAGCGTAATGAAAAATATATCAAAAAATTCTTTCTTTTATACAAAAATCAAACAATAAAGCAATCACAAATTTTTATTAAAACCGACTTTTCATAAAAAAGCACAGCTATGTAATTTTCTAAAAAAAAACATTGCTAAGGCGCTTTCATGTAAAAAAGGTTGTACATTTGAATAAAAATAAAGTTGCATGAGGCAAAAACAATTTAGTTGAACAAATCATATGAGTTGCCAATATAAGCATAATCTTCAACGACATTTTTATTAAATTTGTACTTTATTTAATTTGTAGCATTTCGCGTAAGTGCACTAATGCTTAAATTTTGATCTTTATTTATGTCACTTTTGTGTTGCTAAAATCGTTTTTCTAGAAATTATTTCGCCTGTCCTGTGTAGGTAGCGTTGCAACTACATTGTACCTGATAAACAATGTTCGATTGTTTCTTTAAAGGTGTGTTATCTTTAATTTTAGAAAACAAGTTGTTGTTTAAGCTTGTGGCTGCACGTCCAATAATTTTAAAGTTATAATTTTTGAAAAGATTTTCGGTTTTTTCGTAAAGATTTATAACTTAGGGAATGGCCTAATAATTAGTGGGTTCATTTATTGATCGAGAAATAAAATTTGTATAGACATTTTTTTGTTTCCAAATTATGTGGTTTACCAATTTTTCCGAATACTGATTGCGAAATAATGCACCTTTTAGAATTTTTAAATTTTTATTGTGAAATTAAGTATCGGTTAGTTTCAGAATTTTTTGGGTCAGAATTTTAATGGTGTTAATTTTATAATTGTTGGGAAGCCAAGAATGAAAATTTAAATATCTGCCAGAGCAAGTATTTTTATGGTACCAATCACACGAAATTTTGCCATTTGGTTCTTGGATCAGCAGAATGTCCAAAAATTAAATTTTGTTATTTACTTCTTTTTCTAAGGTTAATTTTATTCTGTCATTTTTCGAATTAAATGTTTCCTCAACATCTAAAAAATTTAGAACCGAATTTTCCAAATTTTCCTTTACCAAATTTGCTATGGTAGGACTTATTGGTGAGCCCATAGGTGAGTCAAAAATTTGTTTATAAATTTTGTTATCAAAAGAAAAATCAGAATTGTTCAAAACTATATCTAAAGCCGTAAACAAATTGATTTTAGTTAATTTTGAACTAAAATCTATTTTCAATATAAGCCGAGATGTCTTCCACCGGTTAGAAAATATGTTCGTTTTTGGTGTAATAAACGAAAAATTTTCGATGACTATAGGAAACATTAAATGTGTAAAAAGGGATTTAACTACACTCAGTCGGTTTCTTCAAGGAATTTTACCAGACAGCGTTTCGAAGAATTTTTTCAACATGCAGAAAGGACATTCAATTTTCATTTTAATGAAATTAAGGTGAGACAAAATAGCCAAATTTGAACAAATCATAAATAATAATTTAGATACTTTAACGAATTGTTTATTTGGGACATATGAAAAATGGCTGGTAAATTATTCAAACATCGAACTTCCGCGTCATGTTAAAATTATTTTAAGTTTAGGTAATACATTTTGTCCTCCAACCATCGGCTCCTCAATGCCATATTTCAAAATTATTTCAGATGTGGAAAGTGCAATCTTTGGTTTAAATGACAACGATCGTGTAAATATTCGGAACAATTTTATAAACATTTTAACTAATTACAAAAATAGTATGATACAAAATTTCAAAATCTATTGCCAGTCGAAAAAAGAATTTTAACATATGTGAAACAAACTAAGACTTTTCTAAACGATAATCCAGGGATTATGGTCACGAAGGCAGATAAGGGTAACGTAATAATTGTAACTTTACGAACGAACTATCTGGAAAAAATATACAGTTTACTAAATGACGGTTCCACTTACCTACAAACTGTTTATCGACACCAATACAGACGAAAATAAATTGAATGGTAAAAGAATGTGAGAAATCTGGAAATATTGATGTGAAAACAAGAAAAAATGTAACGTGTTACACCGCAGTGATTCCAAAATTATACGGTTTACCAAAAATCCAGACTCCAAATTTGCCGTATAGACCAATTGTAAGTCCCATAGATGGCCCCACATATTCATTAGCATCATTTTTAGGTAATTTCTAAAACCTAGTATAGGAAGGTCTAGTCTTACATACAAAATTCTGAAGATTTCAAAAATAAAATTAGTATTGTTACGATACATCCAAATTTTCTGTTAATCTCTTTAGACGTTATCTCTTTGTTTACCAAGGCCGATAGCCAAATTGTTAAAAATATTATTAGTCAAAGTTGGAGAAATATAAAGAAAAATGCTAAATCAAAATTAACTAAAATACAATTTTTAACGGCTCTAGATATAGTTTTGAACAATTCTAATTTTTCTTTTGATAACAAAATTTATAAACAAATTTTTGGCTCACCTATGGGCTGACCAATAAATCCTATCATATCAAATTTGGTAATGGAAAATTCGGAGAAATGGGTTCTAAGTTCTTTAGATTCTCAACCATTCTTTTACTTCCGATACGTGGACGATATAATTACGGCAAAACCAATAAATAAAATTGATTCATTTATCGAAAAATTTAATTTGAAAAATGACAGAATAAAATTAACCTTAGAAAAAGAAGTAAATAACAAAATTTAATTTTTGGACATTCTGCTGATCCAAGAACCAAATGGCAAAATTTCGTGTGATTGGTACCATAAAAATACTTGCTCTGGCAGATATTTAAATTTTCATTCTTAGCTTCCCAACAATTATAAAATTAACACCATTAAAATGTTGACTCAAAAAATTCTCAAACTTTCCGATTCTAAATTTCACAATAAAAATTTAAAAATTCTAAAGGGTGCATTATTTCGCAATCAGTATCCGGAAAAATTGGTAAACCACATAATTTGGAAACAAAAAAATGTCCATACAAATTTTATTTCTCAATCAATAAATGAACCCACTAATTATTTGGCCATTCCCTACGTTAAAAATCTTTACGAAAAAATCAAAAATCTTTTCAAAAATTATAACTTTAAAATTATTGGACGTGCAGCCACAAGCTTAAACAACAACTTATTTTCTAAAATTAAAGGTAACACACCTTTAAAGAAAAATCAAACGTTGTTTATCAGGTACAATGTAGTTGCAACGCTACCTACACAGGACAGACGAAACAATTTCTAGAAAAATGATTTTACCAACACAAAAGTGACATATGTAAATAAAGATCAAAATTTAAGCATTAGTGCACTTACGCGACATCTGAAAAATACAAACCATCAAATCAATTTAGATAAATAAAAATTCTAGAGAAACAAAAAAATTTTAGAAAAAGATCGATTTTGGAAATGCTACAAATTAAATCAAGTACAAATTCAATCAGTGTCGTTAAAGATTATGTTTATATTGGCAACTTATATGATTTGTTCATCTAAATTGTTTTTTGCCGCATGTAACTTTATTTTTATTCAAATGTACGATCTTTTTTAACCTTTTTTACATGAAAGCGCCTTAGCAAGGTTTTTTTTCAAAAATTACATAGCTGTGTGTTTCCATGAGCAGTCGATTTTAATAAAAATTAGTGATTGCTCTATTGTTTGATTTTTGTATAAAAGAAAGAATTTTTTGATATATTTTTCATCATACTTTTGATAATGAACCCGAATAGGGTTCCCAAGCTAAAGCTTTAATTAGTTAAATTTAATAAAATCGAACACTAAACCAAATAAAAATTTGTTTCATTGATAAATATATTGGCTCATAAAAATAAACAACAATTTATTATTTATTATTACATATTATTTAAAAAAAAAAAAAAACAGCTGATACTTGACATCCGTAATTAATTAGCATTAACATTTGTAATTATGGAGCGGGAGAGAGATGATTTTAATTGTTAAAACCTATAATTGGGAAAGTTTAACTAATACGATTCGTGCTTTGCAAAATAATTTTGGTATACATTACCGTCGAACTCGAGCCACAGTTTACAAATTAATCCAGAAGTTCAATCCAACCAAGCTGTTACGCGAAAATATTGACACAGTGAATTGTTACATAGCTTATTTTAACAAAATATCAGTATCCGCATTCAAGATCCAGTTGACTCGGGAATTCAGGCAAGCAGTGTCGTGACTTTGTCGATTGGATATAGATGTGGAGGTAGGTATAGATGTGGTTGGCTTACCTACTCCAGATTTATTTTTATTTTTCTTGATGTAATTAAAGTCTTCCCAAACTTCTTTGTGAGGAAACCGAATATTTATGAAGCGGCTGATTTCAGCGGTTGCACGCCTTTATCGTTGCACCAGTAGACTTAAAACGTAATTTCTTTACGTGGGGTGCTCCTTAATGTGTGAACGGGAGCACATCGAATCGAACTAATTCCATTAATCTCGAATTCGGATAACTATTTATATTTACAGTTTTCAATAGAAGGCACAATTGAAACACAAACGCTGTTGCAATTTTATATTTAATTGGATTTTTTATTATGATTCCAAATATAATAGATAGTTCAGTTGAACTACAGTGTCTTTTTATTTTTATTATTATGTTGATGCAAAATATTCTCAACTTCTTACTGAATTTACATTTTATATCATACTAATGTTTTGAAAAAACAAAAACTTCCAGGAAAACTTGTATTTCCCTGGCACACCGAGTCTGAAAAAGTCTCCACTCTTCCACAATTCTCTGAGCTTTCAACCGACAAAATAATTACCAAATTTGGCGCAAACAAACCATCTATCGATAATCAAAACTCCACTATACGCCACAATACTCCCCCTCCAGTGAATTCGGTGAGAATTCACGCTCCAAACAATTATCCGTATGTCAAGTACTTGTTTCGTCAATTGTCCTTAAATTTGGCTGGCGTTTTGATGAGTCGTCCTGTTCTTGTGTACGTTGTTTTTCCCAATCGAATTAATACGTTTTGTCCGGTAAGTCGAAAGAAACTTTACGAGAGTTGGTGTTTTTGTTGTCATTCGGTTCGTTCACAGTTGGTCCGTTGTTTTGAGCAGCGTCCGTTTTTTCCAGGATGTTGTCCGTATGGCATGGTTTGATTCTGTCGAGTGATACCTTATTATGTTTACCGGTTATTTTTATGGATTGTAAATGTTTTTTCGTCCCTGTTAATTACTCTGTATGGTCCAGTGTATGGTGACTCTAAAGATTTCCGTATCGCGTCCATTCGTAGAAAAACATGAGTTGTATCCGTTAAGTGTTTTGAAATAAAGATTTTTTTCGGTGCTATGTCTGGTAGCTGGAGTCGGTTTAATTTCGTCGAAGTACTTTTTTAAATTTTGTACGTTTGTGAAATTTTGTTGTGCGTGACTTGGTCAAAAAACTGTCCTGGTATTCGTAGTGTGTTTCCGTAGACTAGTTCTGCTGGTGTGGTCTTCAGTTCCGTACTATACGTAGTCCGTAATCCCAGTAGGATCAGCGGAAGTATGCTGCTCCAGTCTGTTCTGCCATGACGCATTAGTGCGGATTTTAACACCCGATGCCACAGTTCTATCATGCCGTTACACTTAGAGTTGTAGCTTGTGGTACGTTTATGTAGAAATCCCACTAGCTTCGACAATTCAGCAAACAGAAGCGATTCAAACTATGCTCCCTGGTCAGTTACTATGAAATCCGGAACGCCAAACCTGGTTATCCAGAGAGAATTCACGGCGAATTCGACCGAGGCAGCAGTAATGTCCGGAATTGTAACCGCCTGAGCGCAACGTGTGTAACGATCTATCAACGTCGCACAATAACGGTTGTTTCCAGAAATTGGTAGTGGTCCAATGATGTCGAGATGAATTTCAGAAAAGCGTCGCGATGCAACTATACAAATGTACCGAGAGGTGAATGTGTATGTATGTTAGCCATTATTCTTGAATCTTTTGCAATCGAGAGCCATATAGGATTTTTAGTTAAAAGTTTTACTGAAGCGCGGTATGGCCGGATGTGATAAATTATGTAAATATTCAAAAATAATTTTCCGAAAACTTATTGGAATAAAAGGTCTTGATATACCGGTTGAAACATCACAACAAATAGTTTTGTTGGAGTCGAACTTTAGGGGTATTGGCTTAAGAATGAGTGAAGTATTTGAATGACTATTCAATAGTTCTCGTAATTCGCCATCATTGGTTTGAGCATCCGCTATTGCTGTATAATCAATACTTTCGGGAATTGAAATTTGATTAATACGTGATAGGGTATCTGCTACAACGTTATTTACGCCGGAGACGTGTTGTATATCGGTAGTAAATTGGCCGATGAAATCAAAGTGTCGAAATTGTCGCAGTGATGCTTTTTCTGGATTTTGTTTAAACGCGTAAATTTACGGTTTATGATCCGTGAACAGGGTGAACTCACGACCTTCTAACAAATATTTGAAGTGCTTAATGCCAGAGTAAGCTGCAAGCAACTCTCTAACCACTACATTTTTCCTTATTAGCTAACTGTCAATTCATTCCAGATAATGTGGCTTGCTGATTAAAAAAAAATTAATAATAATTTCCAACTACTAGACACAATTCGATATGTTAAATTTGTAGTTATGACACATAACTGAATTAAAATATTTATTTAAAGAAACATTTCGGGTTCGTCGCTTTTACTCAATGTATATAAACAAAAGACTTCAATTTAAGCAAATTTTAAATAATGTCTTTTTTGATAGTTTTAAATTAAGTTCGCATTTAACTTCATATTTCTTCTCTCACACAGTTCTATATATTTATATAGATGATCACATCGCATCATATATAATTGAAACATAATCCTAAATTCTGAACTCCATATAATGTCACCTCAAGATAATTAATAGTTATCGCCTTAAATTTTAAAAGTTTTAAATATAATATTCCAAAATGTTTCACGATAATGAGCATCACAAATCAGCCACGTCCGAAATATATGTTTATTGTATACATATTTATATTAAAAAAAATAAAAAAAATAAAACATAATAAAAAAAAATGTTCCACATTTTCAGGTTTTGTCTTTTTGATTTTACGATCAAATGTAAATCAAACAACTAATTAGATGTCCAAATTTTTAATATTTATCATTTTTCAACCAATTTTATGATAATTTCAATGAATTCCAAATATTTTTCTATATAATAATGTTTGGGAATCGTTTCTTGTAAGGTGGAGGAAATTTTTATTGTTGTTGTGTTTTTTGGGACACAAAATGATTAAATTATTCAAATTATATTGATTGTAATATTTTAAAGTGAGATCAAGATTATTTCTTGATTGTTATCATTAATTTTATAAATACACATACCTATATATACACAAATGAAGCACAAACAAAAAACAAAAAAAAAAAAATACAGAACATGAAGAAAAGACTCAAAACATGATCACTAATGGGCTAATGAATATTCATAAATTAACAGACAGAAGACATATGTTATCGATTATTTTTATTTGTTTGGTTTTGTTCAATTTAAATGAGTCTAAAATAAAAAATAATTCGAATCCTTATCTTTGGTAACATATCAATAACCTCCATATTGAATTACATCATCACTCGTATTTACTTCACTAATTAAGTTTTTTTTTTCTAATTTGAGTGATTTATATAAAAATAAAAAAAAAATTGATGAATGGATTTTTGTTTTCTGTTCCATGACAGCTAATTGGGCTGAACTTTAGTAATTAATTATATGATTTATGGAAATAGAATCCACCTTGTATTACCACCTATTCTTGTTTATATTCAATCAATCATATCGCCAAAGTGGCTGTAAAAAGATTAAATGCAAGCACCACCTCTAAGTCACGACTCTGTTTCGAGTGAAAATAAAATTAATTTTATTTATTTTTCTATATTTTGTTTGGTTAACAATTTGCAGATTAAATTTGTAATTAATCTGTGAAATGACCGCTTACGTACGTACAATATAATCGATTTACGATCTCGTGTATAGCGTATAATAACAATTTTGACTTAATTATTGCTCCAAATTTGTCACAGCATCCCAAAATTTTCACAAAGTTTATTGTCTCGCTCGCCAAAAGTGTAGGACTATATTTTAATATTTCCATTTTTATGGGATATTTTACTGTTTTGGTCATGTACGATATACCAATTCTTTCTTCTTACTCTTGTGGTCTTCGCCTTATCATTCTGTTTTTCTTATATACATATAGAATTTGGTTTCTTGTACATAAAAAACAAAAAATTGTCGTGCGATTGAATTTCAATTGAAGCAAAAAAAAAAAAAAAAAAATTATTATTACTGTTTTTACCATTTCAGATTCTGTTTATGGATTTTTCACTCATAAATTCAAGAAGTCACTAACATGAAGAAAATTATGTTAATGTTAATGCTAATAAAAAAAAAAAATAAAATAAAAAACAAAAACAGAGCCAACAAAGAAATTGTAATTTTATGGTAATTGATATTCGTTTCAATAAGTTGGTGCTTCTTTATATATAGTTCTCGATGTTCATCTTCTTTTTCTCATCTACTACTAAATAAACGAAAATTACAAATTACCGTCAAATTCACCACCAACGCAAAAAATTCCAAACAATACAAAAAAAAAGACATTTATCAATCGATCAATGTAAAAATTTGTTTTAATGTAATGTGAGAAAAGAGATAAGATACGATCCAAAATATGTAAATATTGATTAAATCGAAAATATGTAGCACACACACAACATAGAAATAATAATGTCTTGAAAAGTGGTTGCTTGTTAAAATCTACTTTGAATTAATTAGCAAATTTTTGGTGAAGTCTTTTGCTCATTTAATTTATGATTTTTGGATTAAAATTTAATGAGAGACAAAAAACACACAAAAAATTGTTTTAATGGTTTGTCGTATTTATTAAATTTAATATACAACAAATTTTAATAAACAAACAAAATTTATATTGGCTTCTATCCAATATATTAGATAAAAATGTAAATTAGATTATTATAGAGGTTGAGCGTGCGAGATGGAAGATGTTTTTTTTGGTTTAATCGCTAATATCGTTTAAATTTTATTGTTGTCTTTTTTTCTCGTGTAGATTGACATCTTGTCCTGATTATTAAGATGACCTGATATGCACGGTTTTGTTTAAAACTAGCTAAATATACCAATACAGCTTAGACGTTATTAGGTAACTATTTAAGATACTTTCTGATACAAATCACTTATGAAATGTTTTTTTTATTTTAAATTTATTTTGATTTATTTTGACATGAGGTATATTACATACAATATAAATAAATCAAATAAACTTTATGTGAAATTTTTGAAAATTCATCACACTTTATACTGATTAACTTACTTTTTAGTTATACATTGATGGAAATTCGAGTTCAGTCGAATGATAAATACGATGTTCTGGTAAATAAAATTGAAGATACGAAGAATCCATTTCACAGCAATTTGCGAACTTTTTATCAAATTTCCATAAAACAGAGGTGAATTCATGTGTCTCTGGACCATCTTTAAATTTAGTGTTGCCTAAGTCTCCGGGTAACTCATACAAACATTTTGTGGTTTCACAGCCTACATGAAGTAATTAATTAATTGTCCACCCGTGTAGACACTGTATGTAAACAATTTAAAATATGGCGTCGACAACGTAGACAATGTCGTCAATGTAGACAACGTGTCGATAATTCCCAGCAGCAAAAAGAGTAAAAGTTTTGATTTAATACGGATATGATTTTCATTTCAATAAATTCAAAAGAAATTAGCCTCTGTCGCCTTTGTAGGCTTTATCAATATAAATAGGCGAGAGACCACAACGATTAATGAAAATTCGGGTCCTAAGCAAGCTTTCGTTTCCGGGTTTTAGGAAATAATAAGAGAATTTCTACCCACCTTATTTTAGACAACACAACGCTATTTCTTTGAATGATGGGAGTGGATTCGAACCACTCCTAAAGAGAATTTGAAGAAAAAAGTACATACTCTAGATTTACATCCTCGATGTACATGGTAGATTGGTTCTTCAAAATTCCTTGTTATTTGAAACCTTGCAAAGCATGTTAAATTATGGAATTGGTCCAAAAAAAATCGATTAAAATTGTTCATATTGAACATATTAAGGTACACGACTAAATTAAGGTTTTCAAAAATCAATTTACAGTCCGATTCAGAATATTAAAATTTAAAAAAATTGGTCCTGAACGACTTAAATCCGTATCCTTTTACATTAGACAAAAATTTCTTAGTAAAAAAACGAAGTGGAACACCTGAGATAAAAATTCATTTAAAAGTCTGGTCGACTACCTTTTTAAAACTGCTCTTATTTTTACATTATAACCACAAATGTCAATAAAAACATTTTTATCGTTTACAGAACTATGCAGATCTGCTAATAAGAAAAATAAAACAATCTTGGTACCAATTAAAAGTTTTTCATTTTGTAAATAAATTAGTTGGTCCAATTTTATCAAAAAAACCACAACAGCGTATTGCTGCGGGTTCCATGATGACGCCGCTACAATATAATGGGTGTTTTCAAGGTTGTGTAAGGGGCAAAGGACGGCGATACATACTTCCGGAACGTACAACAACCTAAGCCAAGTTCGAATATGTACATAATTTGAATAGCTGTGTTGCCATTCGGCTTTCAATATTACAGTTTTTATTTTTACTTGCTTAATGTTATGCCATTTCATGTCCACACTCTGTTACGAATGTGGATATAAGCTCAATACCGAGAGTTGAAGCATGAGCATGACAATTCAAAAATCGTCAAATATTTAAAATCGGCAAAGAAATTGCCAAGTTCCTTCCTAATCGCCCACATTCTAGAACTTCATCTATATATAACTTTAGAATGCATGTTGAAATTCATCAAAATCGGTTAGCACCCTATACCTAATGACACTTTGAAATATGTCTTGTCGACCGGGCCAATAAAATAAATGTGTTGATTTCTTATCGAGTAACATCCAAATTAACAGGGTTCCTTCCCTTGGATTACCCGAAGGTTTAAGCTGGAAGCACAACAAATTAGTATTTAAGTTTTATTGCCTTATTTTCTATGTTCTATTCTAAACCTTCTAATATTATTTGTAAAACAGTTTTGTCTTATTCGATGTGACTAGATTAGACTGCTTTAGCAGAATGTGCCTTTGGCCGCTAGGAGCTTTAAGTCAAAAAACGAAAGGTTATGAATGAATAATTTGGAGTGTTTCCATCAGCATTAGTGTAGAAATTTAGTTGATATATCCATTCGTTCTTAAGTTATTGTGTACAAAGACGGACGGCAAGCCGAAACCATTCAGTATTTTTTTTTTGTACAAAAATGGTTAAAATTGAATTTTTGTGAAAATTGTAGGACGCTGCTAAATTTTTGAAACAAGTAAACTTGAATAAAATATGTTTGGAGAGAGTTTTTTTTTTTAACCGAAATACATTTTTAGTAGCCATTTTCGGCCAGATTTCACTGAAATATTTTCACCTAGAATCTAATTAATAAAACAAAATTCATTTAGGAGCAGGACGAAGTCTATATCTTTAACAGTTTGTTTTGATTTCGATATTCTCCTTTAGACTGAAATATTGATTTTGATAAACCATTATTTGCCGTATATCTTTTCGTTAGATTTTCTAATTCCATCGCTCCCGTCCTTTTTCATTGTACGTAATTTTAAACACCAATAAACCCAAATTTTACATGTTTTAAACGTATATCGTAAAATTTTAATTAGAACAACCACTTATCGAACAGCAAATGTTTCAGTGTCTAAATAATCTATTATCGAGATATCGTAAATCAAATAATGTAATGTTTAAGATGTGTGACATATAAGTTCATAAGAAATTCTTAAACATACTTTCATTTACGACATCTCGGTAATAGATAAAGATATTTAGACGTCTAAAATTGAATATAAGAGGGGAAGAATGGTACTTTGTGACGGCAACTTTGGTTTTTTACTGTTACGATTCACTAACAATACAAAGAAATATTGAACCATAACAACAGCTTTTCTTGCAACTTTAGATTAGGAAATCTCAAAATCCTGACGATATAGGGCAATTCTGTGAGTTGATTCAAATTTAGCGTCGAAAAGTATGGAAGAAATTGTTATTCTTGTTTCTGTATCTTATTTTTGTTGGTCTGTGTAATAGACCAACCATCCGAAAATTGATACACTTTTGCTTTTTTATAAAAGTTCTCTAATTGAAAAATTGTGATAGTTGTAAAAAAAATGTATATGTAAAGAGAGTGTATACAATCTATTCAAATATAACCCAGAATTTTTCATTCAAACCGACCGCGCTAAATATTTTGCTGAATTTTTTTTTGTCTACGGTTGGTAGCACTGTCAGTAGACTTTATGTCAAATGTGAGCGCAATCAGTCACTTAGTTTGTTTACAGCTTACGTCTAAACAAGTCTACCTTTGGTGTGTGTTGCGAATTTTACAATATCGAAACGCGTTAAAAATGTTACATAAAGCCTATGGGGCTCGTATATGAGAAACCTAAACCTATAAAAGCACATCAAAGCCGCTCAAAAATTAAAGTTCTTTTGACTGTTTCTTCGATTCTCGAGGTATTGTACATAAAGAATTCCTTCAAGAGGGACAAACAGTCAATGCCCAGTGTTATTTTGGCGTATTTTAGCGTTTGAGGGAGAATATTCGTTGAAAAAGACCGGAATTGTGGCAAAACAACTCATGGTTTTTTCACCACGATAATGCACCTGCTCACACATCTCGTCTTGTTCTTGATTATTTGATCAAAAAACAACGTCAACATCATTCCGCATGCGCCGTATTGATTTATTGACACCGTGTGATTTTTTTCTCTTCCCCAGACTCAAATTACCATTTCGAGAAAACGTTTTGAGTCGGTTGAGTTCATAAAAGAGGATTCGCTGAAGAAGCTATAGGCCATACCTTTGCCGGCCTATGTGTTTTTAAAACTGGAAAAAACGTTGGCATATGTGTATCACCTCCGATGGTGATTATTTTGAAGGGGATAAAATAAATATTAAAGAATAAATTAACCGTTGTATTTTTATTTTAAAATTCCGGGTTATATTTGAACAGATGGTATATGTTTTATTTCGAGAAAAGTTAAAGTAAATTTTATCAGGTATAAAAGTTTAAGTGAATAGTACAGTGTGTGAGGAGCATACTTAACTAAAAATGTGAATTTTAAGCTTTCATATTGCGGAGAGTATTCTTGGCGACCATATGGTGAGTTTTATATTTCTGATTCTGTGTACTCCCAGCATAATCAACCAACAATCAAGAAATTAAAGAAATATTTTTAATTTCGAATATACATATTTTTAAAATATTGTTTGATTCAAAAAGGAAATATCAACATTTATATAAAAAATTAAAAATGTTTCAGCAACAACTCCAAATGTCGAACAAATACAACAAAGACAATTTTCAAAATTAATCTGTCCAGAGGCTGAACACCAATGCAACAGAGCTATGGGAGACGAAATATTAAATAAGAATAATGGTTAGATATATTTGGGAATTACTCAGCAAAGCCAGTATTGTGCGTCTATGCCTATTTTAAGATTGTGTACACGCAAACGTCGACAATAGCGTAGACAATAATTTTCGATGTAGACTATGTAGACAATGTAGAAAATTCGTATATAAGCGACTCGAACTAGGTATCGTCGAGCATTCGAAGTCACGTTACTGTATGTATAATACCGTAATTCTCATTATACTTACTTACAGGCAGCCACCAATTCATCTTCTTAAAGAATTATTTTTCTTTTCTTTCTTCAATTTTACACATTTTTCATTCATAGAACCGAGACACCCCAAAATTTAAGATATTCTGTTTGGTAAAACCATCAATAAGCGGATAAAGTTTCACGGAATCAACTACTGGAGGCATATTCATAGTAGAGCTGCTTCTCGTATTCTCAGAGCTGCCTCCACTTATACTGCTGGCCCCAAAAATAGGACACCCTATTGTTATATGCGGAATGATTCGCCAAGGCAAGATTTAAGTTACTTTAACCAATCTATCGCTCACTGGGAGTCGCTATTGCCACACCGATCTGAACTACGCAAAGCAGCCAATGATATTTGTTTACTTGACGAGTTGGATTCAAGCGAATTATTTGAAGGACTATTTGAGAAACACATAAATACATAAATATTTCTCAAGAGAAAAATAGTGGTGCAACCATCGTTTGGTCTTTAGACATAGACACACTAATCGTTTGGATTTTAACCTTAGAAAAGGGGACTACTTAGGCCTGATTTGTTTTTTTTGGAAACCTCTAATCGAAAAACGCAGTGAAGCCTATGTGAACTTCTTAGGTAATGTTTGAAATGTGTGCCCATTCTTCTCACATTCCACTCTCCACAAGTCAACCCACACACATCCTACGCACATATACTCATTCTAATAAAATCTCCCGTTAGCACATGCAATACTCAAAGGCATTCAAACACCCACACTTGCATAGCTATAACCATGCAAAACAGGTACATATCTCCATAAATACAGTAGCATCGCATGAATTCAACATGAAGCGGCAACTACTAAGTTTTCTTGAAACGACATATTTCGTACTATAATGAATGCCAATAACAAAGGTCAAGTGATTTCGTATTTTTATAGCTTCCATCTCACACTGGAATAATCGAGATTGAAACAGCGGATCAAAAAAAAAAATCAATTTCGAAAATTACAGAGTCAGGATCTCAAAAATGTAATCCATGACAAACTACATGAATATTAACGTTAATATATGGCAAAACACAATCAATAACAAATTAATGAAATTAGAGACTTGTATTAATTTTTGGAAACCACCTGAACAGAGAAGAGGACAAATAATAGTTAATCGACTGCACATATGTCATACCAGTCTTACATACAGCTACATTTTCAATAGAACTTGTCAACCTATGTAGGTGCATCGCCTGTTAACAACCACTTTCATTATATCATGTCTTATAAGATTGTACAACTTACACCGTTGAGAGAACAACATCCAACAACACAATTGATGAAATCACAAAAAACAACGAATTACTTTTAAAGTTTTTAAAACTATTAAACACTGTTAAAGTTAACCAAAAGTAACAAATCGATAATGCATATTGCGCTATCCTAGTCCAAAATAAAAAATATAGTCGATAGGGTTTAGACGAAAATTACTATGAATAGATAGCTACTGAAGACTTTTGTCGCATTAAATTTGCTCAATTAAAATTGCTATAAAATCAGCCTCTAGAGAGTTATGCCTGGAGATGGATTGCATTTGTTATTTGTCAAAAACTATCGCAGGAAAAATGTTCAGTTGAAGTTTCCTGTGGAAAATGTGAAAAACATCGATTTTCCAAACATTGATTGAAAATTTGTATAAAATCAGCCTCTAGAAAAACGAATTTTGTCAAATTTCCCACGGGTAACTTAAACTGATTTTTTGACAAATAAATACAATCCACCTCCAGATGTTCAGTGCATTTCAGAGGATTATTTTATTGAAATTTTAAATATCTTTTCATTTTCCGATATTTTCCAGCAAACGTAATCTGATTATCGACAGAAAATTTTCAAAATTGGTCTGTCCAGCTTAGGCTTCTTTACCAACACAACCTTTCACTAGTGCGGAAAAAACAACCTATCCCAGAGCTGTGAGAGACGAAATATTAATAGAAACAGACCATAGATTTAACAGGTTTGAGAGGTCGTCCTCAGAACGTTCTAAAAACCTTAAATTTAGATAAAATATTTTGTTTACCTGCCAAGAAAGATTTTATTCAGTATCCTAAACTTGTAGCTGATTAAAAGAGTGGCATTTCTGAATTACACGAGACATTCCAGATCAGCATCAGGATCAAACTTGTAAATATTTTGATAAATTTTAAATTTAACAATAACTGGACTACTAAATTTTGCACGAAGAACGAAATTCAATAAATTCGAGAAGCTCACAATCACAAAGTAAAACGACTTTTATGTGCCAATTCCAATTTGTACGTGTTGAAGACTGACAAGGGTCATTTTGGTTTTAAGGTGATTTTCTGCTAATTCTAAGAAACAAGCGGAATTCTTTAGTTGAAGGCGTGGAAAGTTGTCAAAGCCATAATTATGAAGAATCATTAAGTTTTAATGCGGTCGGATAAAGATATTTTCTTGAAGTTACGAGAAATGAACAATCGGGAATTGCCTGCTTTTAAATGGCACTCCAGACGAAAAAATTATGTAAAAATTAGAAAAAAATCAAACTCAATTCGTATTAGAAATTTTGTGCAATTTTACAACTTTAACTATTTGTAAAGAGAGAAAGTAGTAAACACCTTATAATATTAGGCGGCTTTCACATAACGGATAATTCGGAATTCGTTAATAAAATCAGACCGTTATTCATACACAGAAAAAAAAAAACACTATATTTAACAAAAATCGTAGTCAATATTAATAAAGTTTTACTCCAACTAGATTGCTTTTAAATAACACAATATATGTGTTGTCAAATTAATTAATTCATTATTTTAACTAAAGTTTTGTAAAATTTAACTAAAGCTTAGTAAATAGAACAATGAAATATTTTAATGACGTCATAAATTCTTAAACAATTTATTTGTAAATTTACTAAAATTGTGTTACATTAGCAAGAATACCTACTCCACTGAATACTACAACAGAATTTTCAAATAACAAAATTATTCCATTGAGTGACAAAATAATTTTTTAAAAGAACTAAAAATTAAATTAATTTCACAATAGATGAGGTGAAGGGAAAGCTAAACTATTTTGTTAACTAACTAATTTTTAGTGAAATCCAAGATACAATATAATTAATATAAAACAATCTTAAAGTTAAAATAAAAGTGTATATTTCTAAATAAATGAAGATTTTATTAATTTAAATGTACATTTTTTAAATGTTACAAAAATCATTAGTTGTTTAAATTAAGTGTTTTGTTATAAATAAACAAGCTTTGTTCAAATACAATTCAGAATGAAATTCATTTAGTCTAATTTTTCCAGCAATTTCAGTTGTGAAATCCTTATTTATTTTACCACCGAATAAAAAAATCGATCAATCATCTTTGATAACCATTAACCATTATTGAACCATTTAATTAAAGGATATAAGATGACGAAAATTTGTATTATAATTTAATACTAATATTTTAAAGGTGAGGTGGCATGTGATTTAATGAATTTAATAATAATAGTGTGTTCCTTGATTAGAATGAAATTATTAAGCTCAAATCCTCGATGTTTGATAGGATAAAATAATAATAATAGATAATTTTAGATTGCATATATGTATAATATAAAGAATATACAATATACATTATATTATAATAAAATAAAATTAATTTCATGTACATTTCGAAAAATTATTTGTTCTCTAAAATATATATAATAATAAATCATAAATTAAAAATAAAGATAAGATTGTATTATTTCACGATTAACCTTCATAAAAGTTACTAATATTTTAATTTTTAAATATAAATAGATTTAGGATAATAATTCTTTGTTTAAAAGAACTACTTTTGGTAATACAACTTCACCAGAAACCTTAAAACTATAAAAATAAATTTGTATGAATTGCCAAACTGCAAATCCAGCATCAGGATATTTCAAATTAAATAAATGAAATATTTTATACACAATGTCTATAGCTTTGACTATAGATAACATTTTATATTTCATTCTGTCAAAGTACACGATTATTTCTTCGGGATGCAGGATATCTGGTCCAATTACTCCTATTAATGGTTGAATGGGTGATTTATTATTAATTAGATAATGTTCAAATTCGGCAACTGTCCTCGCTAAAAACATGAATTGATTTTGACAATGTCTTATTGTGAATTTTTTTGTTTTTGTTGGGTTAGCTTTCAATAGTCCGTGAAGTAGGTAAAATGATGCAGCATATTTTCCATCTGTAATGAAAACTTTATAAGCAAACAAAAATATTGGAATATGTTAGAAATTTACCATCGGTTATACTTTCAGAATTCAACATCCCATAGCCCTGCAGTATTGATCTTTGAGTTGATTTTGATAAATTTCTACAATTTTTATCAAAAAAATTTTGAGGAAATCATCACTGAGCATATTTTTATTGTCTTCGTACAATGCACTAAAATCGACGTTGATCTATAAAGAAAATATAGGTAATTACACTTAAATTCTGTGAAGATATTTATGTTTAGGAAACACCTACCAATCTATAACCCATAGGTTTTTTGTATTGGGGCCATTTCTCAAAAATGTTTGCTGTTGAAGTATTTTCTTTTATACAGTTTATTCTTGCTTTTACTGAACCATTCCAATGTCTCATAAAGTCTTCATGATTTAAAACTTCGTGTTTCAGTGCTTGAATATGCTCTTCTTCGTTAGTTGAAAGAATGAATGTTTTTTTGGGTGGTGATCCGCTGTCTTGATGAAAACCACAAAATGATGCTTTACGAAAACGAGATTTCCTGTTGTGATATTTAAAGTACAAGCTTCCCAGAGGAGAAGCATTCTTCCGCTTTACGTAATAATATTCCTTGAAAGTACATAAAAAACAAGGTGTATATTAAATTAAAGTTAAATGTTATTTAATCGGAAATTACCTTTTCTTCATCTGGCATGATCGCCACAATCTGTTCAGCTATTTGCTCGCAGGTAGTGGTGGACAAACTTATGTTAAATCTGATGAAATGTTCCACAATAATATTCACCAATAAATTCCGTTGCATTTCATTTAACTTTTTATTGGTTTCATATATGTTTAATAGCATCCTTCCTTCCGCAGAGTCATTTAATATTTTAAAAATCGAGACATTTACACTATTTTCCAATGACATATTTGACATATTTGATGGTGAGGTAGGAATTGTTATTTGTGACAATGATGATACCGTCGATGTGGTTTTCGCTGACTTTGATTGTTCCTGCCATTTTCGTAAATTATAGTCAAAATTTATAACAACATTCATTTTAAAGTTTGCGTCTTTTAAAATTCGATACCCTTGTTCCGATGTAAGTTTTTTTAGTTCGTCTAAATAAACTAGTTGTTCTGAAATTAGAGTAATATCTTTGATAAATAAAAAATAGATCAAATCAATAATAGAAAAATTGTCCGATCTTTGACAATTAATAGTTACTCGTTTAGCTATAATTTAAACTTTAAACTGCCTAGAGATATTAATTGTTAAGAGTCAACATAGTTTTTAACTATTATTCAAATTTTAAGTTTATGTTATCAAAGAACAAATTTTTCTTGATCTTCTTCAAAACCTCGTACTTACCATTTAAATATTCATAGAGATTTAATAAATTCCAGCTCATTAACAGTTCATGTAGTTCATTTTGCTTGTTATTTAAATGATAGACGTCGATGAAAACATTATTTTCAGAAGGTTGTTGGTAAGTTTCCGTATCATCGGGTAGCAGAAGAAAATTACCTTGGCAAATGTTTGCGTTGCTTACTGTGCTTGCTGAATCACTCACCAAACTGTAATTGGTATTTATTGTGGACTCTGCAGTTAACTCGTTTAAGTTTTCGTTACTTTTGTCTGCATTTTCCAAAGCTTCAACAACTATATTAGCTGTGTTATCCATTGGGTTATTATCCAAGATGTCCATCTAGATTACTTTCATATAACGTACGAGTATGTAAGTAATATTAATGCATATAATATTAATAAGATTTAATACATTACATTATTCTTGGATTTTTAATTTAATTGCATTAAATTGATTTGTTAACAAGTTAATTAATATAAACATTTACGTACATTTCGAAAATCAAAAATTGTACACAGGTAATATAATAAAATTCTTAAGAAAATATTTAACAATTTGAAATGGTTTAGATGTCGTTTGGTAAAATTGTTTTACATTGTGCTTATTTTTAAGAAAAGTGTAGGTTCTAATATTAATATCTACTTAAATCAAATGGCAAGAGTTCTAAATAATAAAATGAGTAAAGGATAAAAAACAACATTAACAAAAATATATTAAACCTCTAGATAACTTATATACTGATATTCAACATTAAAAATATTGTTTCGGCCTGAACATAAACGAGCCATTAGCAAGTTTTGTATAATTAATCGGAGGGCCACTAAACTCCTTCAATTTTTTAATAACTATAGCTTCCCGGATAAATGGATCTATCAGATAAGCAGCAAAATGGTTATCATAGTGGGACATTTTAATTGGTTGACATACCACAAAAATTTCGTTATTTTGTAAATTAACGGCCAGTTCTTTAATTTCAAAAACGCACATTTCATCCCAAAATTGAGTTAATATCAACTCAGATTTATATTGGGTGCCTTTATAAATAATTTCTGAATAACTCTCGAAAATTATGTCGTTTTGCAAATTTTTAAATAACATTGCATGATTGCTCTTGATTGAAAACTTTTTCTCTGCTATGAGATCTACAAAATCTAAATTTTTATCTACGTGAATAAAGTTTGCAAATTTTAACTGATATTTTTTTGCAAGTGTCAAACAAATATTTTTTCTAGAAGTAATCGAATGTGCATAAATTTTAAATTCCTTATGTTTGGCTTCGTACCTGAAGCACCAATACTGTCTAGGTGGGCCGGAATATTGAATTACTCTAGGGTAATGTGTTATTAAATGATGCTTAGGCTTTAGGTTATCTTTAAATAATTTTATGTAACTTTCATGATGATTTTGGATTTTCTTTGCCAAAATATTACAAGCTATTAGATTCATTTGATTACTCAATAACAAATCTACTATTTCTAGAAAGTCTAGAAAAAATTGCCACACTTCATCATCTATTGGTATAAGATCTCCAACCATCAGAGGAAAGAAGTGAATGAATGTTTTCATTTCTTTGGCGGACATTTTCAATTTAAAGCTTTTTAAAGAAGCTATTTTGATTAGTTGTGAAATATTACCCTTTTCAATGTAACCGTAATTAAACAACTGTTTTCTAGTATTTAAAATTTCCAGAGAAAAGTATTTCGCTTCTTCTATAAAATATAAAATGATATGACAGAGATCGTAATGACAAATTCCCTCATAGAAATCGTGCATAATGTCGACGGCAAAATTTTGAGTTACATTAAATGTTTTAATTTGATTAAAAACCGAATTTTTGCTTATACCTGTAGTTTTTAGATTTGCTAATAGGCAATCGTTAAAATAATTGGTTGGATTGCGCAACAAATCTTCCTTTTCATATGCAAGGAATTTTGACTCATCTTTCAACACTTTACAAAATCTGCAAAATGATGTTGCAGAAAAAGATTTACTGAAATCCAATATAACATTCAAGCCTAAATTGTCGCCTAACACAAGTCCCAATACAAAGTACACTATCTTTGGACCTGTTGAAGTTTGAATAACTAGACCAATTTCTTCTAAACGCTTTAATTTATCGATCAAATATTGGAGACAACTATCAGTTCCAAAATTCTTAAGATCAATTGATTTGATAATAGCACCTAAAAATATATTTTCTAGTTTTGACATATCTAGACAAGGAAACGAATAGTACATATTTGCCACCGAATGTGTAGTAGCATAAGATCCCAACGGATTATTAATTTCTGTTTCATCAAAATAAAGAAAATAAGGAATAACAATCTTGCCTTTAAAGTTCTGAAGTTTAGTTTTCCAAAGTAACCCTTGAAAAAAACTATTTAAGCTGGAGCTATCTTGATTTGCTTTTTCTAAATAGTTCAGTGCAATTTCTAAAATATTTTCTTTTTCAAATAACTTGGTGAATTGAAATTCTAAGGGTAATATAACACCTTTAGTATGGTCATCGCTATACTGTATCTCACCGTCAATCATTATTTCAGAAATTTCGTTATTTATTGAAAATTCTTCGACATGATGTATGAGGTTTTTTTGATGCAAATGTTGAGCAAATTTATAATCCGCCAAGGATTATAGTTCGGATCTTATCTTATCATCAATATGTTGCATCTTACATTTAATAAACGTATAAATGGATTCCATTAAGGGTGTAGTAATGAATTTAATTATATTACTCTGAATTTTATGAACATCGCTTCTGTTGATATTGCTATAGCTATGCATATCGAGAATGAGAGACAACGCATTAAAGTGTATTTTCTCAATTTCCGTATCCCACACAAATTCGGAACTATTTTGAGAGTTGTTTTCTGAATCTATAGATAAATAAGGATTTGTTTGATTTCTTAAAGAAGATTTTAATACTTCATTACAAATATTTGGTGGAGTGACATCTGTTCTAACATTAATTTCCCTATTTTCAATCGAACTGGTATGACTACTTAATTTATTATCCCTATTACATGTAACTGTGTGTTGTTTTATTACATGTTTTCGAAAGCTCTTAGAATTAGAAAACAAAAGTAAACAATTTTTTTCTACACATTGATAAGTATCATATGTTGTTAGATGGTGTATTTTTTGAAAATGTTTCATTAATCGCTTAAAATTACAATCACTAAATTGACATTTAAAACATTTCATTTTGGAAAGAAACTGCGTACGAATAGTTTAATTCTAATTAGACTAATTAATTAAATATAAAAATAATTTTTATCCAATGAACTAACTGTAAAACTAAAATTAACAGTTTTCTGTATATGTGTATGTGGTGTATTAGAAACTCATCATAAAAATACAATTGCAGCAATAATTTCTGTAAAATTCGATGCAACAACTATATTTTTTAAGAATTGAAAACTATATGAATAAACTCACCTGTATTATACTTAAGTATGTTTTAATATTAAATAGATTTCACAAAAACACTTTGTTTAAAATTCCAAATTGAATTTGATTTTTCCCAAAAAACATCAACCAACCTTTTCAACAAGAAACTTGTAAATGATTCCAATGGAAAAAGGAAGAGATTTAGAACGGAAAACTAACGGGACATTTTTTTTTTGTACAATACACAATTTTTTTGTTTTTTAATTAAAATGTTTTGTTGATTGACAGGAAATTTAGTTATTTTGCAGAAGTTTTGTTTTATCTAACTAAACCTCCAGTTTTTTAACTAAATATTCTTTAAGTTAACTAAAATTTCATGTAATATAAAAAAATTATGTTGTAAGTTTTTTTTTTTGTAACCATGCTTGAACATGTTTATTGTTTCTTAAAAAAATGGCCTAAATGATATTATAACCATTTCGATATTCTTTAGGTTTCTTTAGAAATTATAACTGTAGTCATAAATCAAAGTCTGAAATTCGTATTTTTCAGGAAAAGGTTTTTAAAATTAAGAAAAATTCAAAATCGCATGAGTTTTTTTAATTCTGTTTTTTTGTACAGTGGACACGCGCTTATTACTGTTGTTTTTATTTGCCGGGATATTACAAAAAATTAATATTATATGAAATCGAATGCGGAGATTTCGAATTTGAAATAATACTAGTTATCTACGATAATATAGTAGGTAAAAAAGTGTAACCCGACTTATGCCCTTTTAATTTGTGACGCCAGAATTTATTGGTTTTAGGTTCTAATCATTAGTTACAGGTTCTAATCAAATTTTCTTTTCATTATTTATTTAAGGCAGTTTATCGATTTAGGATTTCAAAAAAGTAAAACATCTTAAAATGCATACAAATTTCGTCAATTTTTAAATTATAATTTAAAAAAAATGTTTTGGTTTTGAATTTTAAAAATGTAAAAAAGAAATTGTATGCTATGTTTAGTAATGTTTTTTAACTAAATTGGTTGTTATTATTACTCTGTACCTTAATTGAATGGAACAAATTACATAGTTATTTTAATGAATTTAGAGTAAATACGACTAAATTATGACCAAAATTTGGTCAGTCTAATAACTAAACGTAATTTGTAATATCAACTATGGGCTATTTATTTGACGAAAGGTTTTTTGTAATATTAAATATTATTTTTGTGTCTATCAGTAAAATAATTTAACAATAGTGATATTGTTAATATGATAATCGTTTTTTTTTCTGTGTATCTTTCGGTTTTTCTATATAGGTATCAAAAATGTTACGCGTTATTTTAAGACTAAACAATCAACAAATGATTTTTTTAATTAATCGCCCGACTTTTAGTTCCCCTGAGGATATGCGGTTTTCCTAAAATTCACAAAGACAACAATGCTTTGAGGCCAATATTATTATAGCTGTGTTGGGTCAGCATTATATAAGTGGTCTCAATTTTAATTAAATATTTCGGTCATAATTTTTTTTAAATAAAAAATGCAGAAGTTTCGTTATAGTTCCTTTAGATGCTAAGTTTTAAAATTGATTAACTAATTATGGAAGGATATAAAATTTAAAAGTTATTCCAATATGGATTTAAATAAGGCGTCCTTGATCATATACTGAATTTAGTTTTACCGCAGGATGCTTCTAACGCTTGTATTTCACTTAGCCCCACAATAGCTAACTTATGCCTGTATTCCATGGGAAAAATTGACTGACAGTCAAAAAAAACGAAAAGAGAAAAATAATTGAATGCCCCATATAGGAGACAAAGCCAACGTGTTTTTTTATTTTATAGCCAAATTGTTTTGTTATAAAATAAAAAACAAAAAAAAGCGTTGTCTTTGTCTCTTATATGGAGTATCAGATTATTTTTCTCTTTTCGATTTTTTTGACTGTCAGTCAATTTTTCCCATGGAATTGAGGCATTACTGATACACACATTTTTAAAATTTTTAAAAACACTTGTTAAATATTTCGCAAAATTACAAAAGGTTTAAAAAATCATTCGATCGATTTCGGCTTATTAGGCCATCATCAGGACTATCTACCTAGGAGTAAGTACCTTTTGTAATTTTGCGAAATATTTAACAAGTGTTTTTAAAAATTTTAAAAATGTGTGTATTAAGTGTGTTTCGCCAAGTGCCTACGGCAGAAAGTGTAAAAAGTACTAACTTACTGATACAGAGACTTAAGTGTTCTTTGAGCCGGTTCCTATTTCCTTAGTCGTATCGATTGTCACTCCAAATAGTAGTTAAATTTTAATATTCCTTCTATAAACCCTAGATGACTGGTATGAAATCATCGTATTAAACAAATTTTTTACGACAATGGTCGTTTAAAATGGCTTTTATGCCGCATACTCGAAAATTAACGACAAAATCTTGTTTGATAATTTTCTTGACGGAATTTATTTTTCCTCATCTTTTCTCAAAAATACTAAAAAAATTCAAGCCGTCTCAAGTTCTTCTGTTGTAAAATTAACAAACAAGTTATTGTAGACAGTTTTCGAGTATGCGGCATGGTTGTCATGATATATTTTCGAGTGAGGAGTGTATGTTGTAAAACTCAGTGCAATAAAATGTTTTTCATAGCAGCAGTCTAGGGTTTGTAGAAGAAATATTAAAACTATTTGGCGTGACAAATGACACCACTAGGGGAACAGGGCTGTAAAGCATTTTGGGTTTAACCCAACAAAAAGAGTGATTGGTTAAAAAACGACCAACCGTCTGTTAAATTGTATTTTCCTGTCTTCCTTCTTCATAATGCAAATTAAATGCAAGCCGCTTATGTTTTCTCTTTACACATAGACTATTTGGCTTTCAGTCAAATCATCTTTCAGTTGTAAGGCTTCTATGTTTTTTCATTGTTTGTAAATGTTTGGAAAATGTTTTTTATTTATTATTGTGATCCACGTCTTTTGGTGACATAGAAACATGATTCATACAATTTCTTTTCATATGGCATCACTTTGTTAGCACCTATTCTCACCTTTTCCGTGATTTGGAACTTTTTTGACCTAAATAAACAGTTTTGAAACTTTTTATTGCCGAAATTGTATAATACGAGTATTCAAAAACATTTACAAAATAATCATGAAATGTCCGCATTTTACATTAAATTGGTAGGTATCGTATATTTTTTGCCTATGCAAATGAATTTTAAAACACGGGAAAATTAAGTATTTACATTAGTTCCAACGCTATTTTAAATGTATTTTTCCCTTTTGTTAGCATCCATGATAAAAAATTTAACATAAATAGGTTTTATCGTTGCAGTTAAAAAATCACATGTAGGTTAACATTTAAGATACAGCAAACACAAATAAAATGCTGCAAAACAACAGAACTACAAATCTGACGTTTATATCTGAGGTGATGAAAGAAACCATTACGTTCCCGGATTTTTGTTTAAACCTTTGTAAAATGCTACAGTATATCTTCTGACATTCCTATAAATAAATTGACAAATCCACATTTTGCTCAATTAATTTACAAATACACAAACTTCAAAGTACCCGAATAAACTACGCTTCGAAAAAATTAAAAAAAAACTATATACGATGAAACTATTTTACAAATAAAAAGTGCGAATATACATTCGGTCAAAAAAGTACCGGGAATTATTATTTTCAAATGCCCGCGCTGAAGGGATTTCAATTTTTTTCGTGGTTCGTTTACAGCAGTTGGTTATGTCAGTCGAACTCATTAGTGAACGCCGATTTTTCTATGATCGAAATTATTGAACAAAGAGTTTGCTTTAAATTGTGTGTTGCATTTCTTGTGCTGATGCGAAAAAAACGACCGGAATTATGGGAAAACAACTCGTGGATTTTTCATTACGATAACGCACCATCATTACCAAACTACGATTGCGGACAAATATAAGGCCAACAACTTAATAAATATACCTTCGATCACCGTGTGACATTTTCCTGTTTCCCAGGCTTAAATTGCCACTCCGTAGAACTCTTTTTGATTCCATTAAAGTCATAAAACAAAACTCAGCGCGCCATTTGAAGGCTCTTCCAGAAAGTGCCTATAAAAAAAGTTTTGATTAAAAATTTTATTTAACAAGTCCTGGTACTTTTTGACAGAATGTATAATGTCAATAGATGAAACAACCGGAAGATATATAATAGTTCCATAGTAGCTAAATTTTTGACCACTCCGTTAAAATTTTAGGCGAGATTTTTAACCTAGGCAAAATTTTAATGTTTTTATCAGATGCTGTGCCTTATATCGAAAATTGTTCACGTTACTTGTTTGGCACATGTGGAATTATATCGAGTGACCGAAACTATATGATCATTACATCCCGATGTAGACAGATCATTACTTTTGTCAAAAAATTCTTTTTACAAGCGCCCTCGAGAATCCAAATGCTTAGGGATTTTGAACCGGGTTTGGAGTTTCCACCAAAGGTAATAGTCAATACATTTTTATTTATAAATTTTACTTTGATGAAATAAAAAAGAAATTTACAGACCATACTTTAGGTGCCTAAAATGCATTTTTTAGGACCTAAAATTCACAACCCTACTACGAATTGTCTACCTATTGTCTACGTTGTCTACGTTGGAAACTAGTGTCTACGATTTTGTCGACATTTGAGTGTAGGCAATCTCAAAAAAGGCGTAGATGTACAACACTGGAGGGACCGCCCTTGACAGTTATATAGGCTAGCATAAAGCAATGCAATCTGCAGGTGGTCTATGCAAAAACGGGTCTATAGCCGTATGTCCCCGGTTTGGCTAAAACCTTCGTATAAGTTAGGACTTTATAAGCGAACTGTGAAAGAGCTATAGAAGTGCTTTGAGCCCCAGTAAAGGTTGCAAAAGATAAAACACAAACAAATAATACATTTTCAATATTCAATTTCGCAAATTTTCATAGACCAAAGTTCCAATAGTTTTTAGTTTAAATTTAGCTTCGAAATTTCTGAGAATCTATTTCAGATATCAACCTTTGATTTAAAAATGTTGTTACTTCATTAAAGGGCTCAATTTTAATCATGATTCTTTTGTCCCGCAGATCAAGGATTGCGATCTGAAATTCATGTTCCTGTTCATTGTAGAATAAGAACTTGCCTAAAACCATTAACAGCACAGAAAACTGTAATGGTAATTGATAATAGGCAGATGCAGAAATTTGTGTGCGATGAAATTGTGCGGTTTATTAAAGATATACATGGCTCCCTAGAGAGCCGCGGCTCACAGTTTGAAAAGCACTGATTTAAACAACAGAAGAAAAATGCTGGGAATTTTCCTTGATGAGATCATTATTATTAACTCCTCGAAGCTGGTTAATCGTATAAAACAAATATTATATCAAACCTATTATAATTCAGAATTGGGTGATTGGGTTTTCAGAATTTTAAAAAAACCTAAAAGTAAAAGTTTATGCAATTAAAATTTAAAAAAAATTGTTTGAAATATTTTCATTGATTTGATTGCTTTCGAGTTCCGTCTTATAAATGTACGCAAATTGATTTTTGGATTGTTTGGAAAATTTTAGGGTGATCGCAAATTTGATACGAAAATTGTTGAAGAAGAAGAGAATTATTAGCGAAAATGGCTAATCTTTATCAAATATTTTGTATTTAATTTTGCATTTACCTATCCAAATTACTGTAATCTTATACTTTGCTAATCACAAAATACATTTACAACAAAATATACACATGTCATGATGGAAATCGATTGACAAATTTCCATGTTTAACGCATAATATAATGTATTCACATATGTATATGTTGCTGCTATATAATTGCTACTGTGAAAATTTTTTCGAGATCAAATTTCAATTTTACATTATTGATCATCAATATAATGTCGTACTGAATGATAAAATTAAAAAAAATAAAATTGAGCGAGCAAGAAAAAAAAATTGATGACGATCATCATCACGGTGTTATAATGTAACATAACCGGATACAGAGGTTTTAATCTTATATTGATTAAATTAAATTTAATTAATTACTAAAGTCATTTCTGTTTATCTATTTTCTTCTTAGTTCGTTTTGTCTTTTAATGACTTCAACAAGTAGTAAAGTATCGATTTTTGTCTATTTCTACACCAAAGTGTATGCTGTACTGTTAATTTCATTTTTTTTGTTTTTGTTTTTACTTCTTGCGCGCAATATTTCGCTATTCGCGAATAATGGGTGGGAGTAATAAGAAAGTAAGTAAAACTTAACGTTTTTTTTGTTTTCTTCATGCATATAAGACAAAACACAAAACAAGACGAAAAAAAAAACAAAAAAAATAAAATACGAAACATTTGTAAGTTTGAAGGTAGTTGGAAAACAACATGATCAAAAGTGGAAAGGTTATAATGTTAACATACTGTAATTTTTTTTTTTTGCTTAACTTAGAGTCTTAACGTTTTAGTTTTATTTTTTATACTTACAATTAATAAAAGGAGAAATAAAATAAAAAAAAAAATTAAATTAAATAAATTTATAGGAATTTAATTTTTAATTAATTTAGAGAAAATAAAATTACAAATAATAATAAATAAAAAATAAAAATATTTATTAGATTTTAATGGATTAGTTTTGTGAGAAAACCATTGCTCCTTTGCAATACAAAAGGTGAAGCTGTCTTATAATTTATGACCATCTATTGTAGATGGAATATAAAAATATAATAAATTTGATGTTTATTCGATTTTAAGATGTTGAAAATATTATCGCGATTTTGTGGTTTGCTACTTTAGTCTCTTGTATAGAAATATTGGAAAAGTTATTTCATATAAAGTTTATACAATTAGGTTTGTCGCTTTGCTTAGTTGTATGTACACCGTACATTCAAAAGACAACAACTCAAAAATTAGACAATAATTTATCTGTTCGCTCCATAATTTATAAATATGTACGATTTTCGTCCAAAATCTAATTTTCCCATAAATAATTTCACCAACAACTTATAATAAACAATCAATAATTTCTACCTTTCAAACAATTTGAATTCATAAATCAATCGTCATCGAATCGAAGTCATTTTTATTGAAATCGATCATAAATACTCGTATACCATTGAGGTATATATATATATATATATATATATATATATATATATATATATAATGTACATAGAGAAATGATTTCTGATGTTCGTATAACAATAGTACGGAAAAAAAAAATGTATAAAAATGGACTATATTGAGAGAGATGAGTATGGAAATTAGATGTCAATTTGTCAAATATAAGTAAAATTGTGTGTGTATGCATACGAGGGAAAATCTATTCAATTCAATTTGGAAAAATAACAGCAATTGTATTACACACATATATATTGTACATACTATATAATAACAAGAAGTAAGTTTTCTGCTTCTTATGTTCCTCTCGTCTCGCCGGATCGATCGATTTGCAATGAATTTATTTTATTTTTTTATTTGCTTTTTTTAAGATCAAAGTGAAGTAAGAAAAATATAAATTTATTGTGATTGCATACAATCGACAAATCAAATTAAATCAAATTGGATGAATTGATGCGGTAATCATGTTAAAAAAAGTTGAGCGCGCAATACACACGCATAAAGATATACGAGAAAATATGTATTATTGTTACAGCAGCATCCCACCGAGAATTGAAAGTTTAATCCATTGGGATAGAAAGAAAAAAAAATAATTCGTTATGAAATTTAATTAGTTTAGAAATTTCGATTTTTTATTTTTTTTTTTTTGCAGTGATTTTGGTACAAGTGTTAATTTAATCGATTTATAAAAAAAAAAAAAAAAAATCAAGACTAAAACGTACCGTGTGAATTGTAGAGACCCAACCACATAATTGTTCCACTTTTTTTTTTTTTTTTTTCATACTACGATGACAATCTTGTGTTGATGTGGTGCGATGATGATTTTTCTCCATAAATTACCAATATAGAGAAATGTGCGGCGGTGAAGCTTTTCATGTTGTGTTTTCATAATTTATATTCTAGTTTACAAATCGTTAATAACACAAAAATCAAATCAACTATATAGAGTTGGAAGTTATAGTTTAGTTTTATGATTTTATATATGTATATGACGAAACACATAAAGTAAATCTTCAATCAATATCAATCGAACGATCGATCGATCGATTGATGATGTTTCCAGTTTTATTTAATTTATGGTTGTAAATTATGTTCGCAATAAATAAATAGTTAATTTTTATTTGATTGTAATTTATTTGTGAATTACTGTTGATTATGTGATTGTAATTAACGGTTTATTTATATAATGGCTGTAAGGTAAATTACATAATTTCTACTATAAACAATCCTTGAATCCTGTATACAACGCAGGTAGACAAATAATGTTGCTATGATTGTGTTATTTTCCACCGGTTTGTAAAAACATGGCTATAGTGAGCTACTTACTTTACAATTTCAGTGGTTTAATTTATACTACAATAAAATGTTTAATTAAAAAAAAATAGTTTTATTTTTTTCGTTTACGATGTCACACCAAAATATAAAATTGCACATTGAAGCATATAATTAAGTATTTTTAAGTGAAAATGTATATTTAGTTGCAAACTTTACTGCCCAAGTTATAATGTAAATTATACCCCCATAATTTTTTAGTAAGTTTTTTAAAAAATATTTAATAATTTAATTTTTTTTTTTTTTTTTTTTTTTGTTAAAATAAATTTTATTTATTTATTTAATGTTATAATGTACAATCTAGTCTCCTGGACTAATGAGCAATTTGTTTCTGACTTAATTTACTAACTTAATATTAATCTATGGCTTCTTCCCATTGGCGTTCCATAGAGTCTGGTAAATTGAATTAAACCACATCTTTGTAGTGGGCTTTACACAGCACAATGCTGTTTAAGCTAACAATTACACCAACTCAAAAGGTTTGGTTCTTTTAAGTCTACGTATTAAATTCGTGTTGCTTAGAAGCTGAGTTGCCTCAATGTTCACATGATGCCGGAGCCTCTCTTCATGTCTCCGTGCTTTCTCCTGAATTTCATTTACGATGAGGTTCACTTTAAGGTCCCTATGGAGATCATTGTTCCTGACATACCAAGGTGCATCAACGATGTTCCTTAATACCATATTCTGAAATCTTTGGATGATATTTACGTTGCTCTGTTTGGTACAACCCCAAAGTTGAATACCATACGTCCAAACGGGTTTCAATATTTGCTTATAAAGTAGCAGCTTGTTGTATGTTGATAAAGAAGAGTTCCTTCCCATCAGCCAATACGTCTTTCTGTATTTAATTCTTAGTTCTTCACTTTTCTTCTTGACATGTGCTTTCCATAGCAGTTTAGCATCCAGGGTCATGCCGAGATACTTAGCTGTGTTCGCATACGGTACTATTTCTTGATTTATGGTAATCGGGATATGTTCGAATCGCCTGTTTGTAAAGTTGATGTGAACTTATTTAGTTTCATTTAGTTTTATTCGCCAACTTTTTGTCCATTTATAAATTTTAGTTATTGCTGTTTGTAACTTTTGTGTTGACTCTTCGTTGCTTGTGCCAACAGCTAAGATCGCCGTGTCATCTGCAAAAGTCGCCACTGTATTGTTTTCTAATACAGGAAGATCATAAGTGTATATTAGGTATAAAACCGGCCCTAATACACTGCCCTGTCGAACTCCTGCGTTGATTTCTTTCAATTCAGAGAAAGTGTCATCTAACTTAATCCTGAAGAATCTATCTTTTAAGTAAGATTCCAGTATATTAGCAAATTGGATTGGTAGAAGATTTCTTAATTTATGGTTAAGTCCTTCATGCCACACTCTATCAAATGCTTGGGCAACGTCTAGAAATATTGCTGAACAGATTTTTTTCTCCTCTAGTGCTTTCTCAATTATACTGGTTATTCGGTGAACTTGATCAATTGTTGAGTGTTGGTTACGAAAACCGAACTGATGATTTGGGATTAAGTTTTTACTCTCGATTATCGGATTTAACCTTTTTACCAGAAGCTTCTCAAAGAGTTTGGACATGACTGGCAATAGCGAAATTGGCCTATAAGATGAAGTTATGTGTGGTGGTTTCCCAGGTTTTGGGATCATGATTACTTCTGCAATTTTCCACAAGCTTGGTACATATTTGATTCTAATTGCTGCATTTATAAGATTGGTGAGCTTTACCAGAGCTTTCCTTGGCAGTTCTTTTAAGATTTCTGCTGTAATAAGATCATAGCCAGGAGCTTTTTTCATATTCATATTAGTTTTTATCTCACACGCGACTTCTTTTGGTGTTGTCGGTAGGATTTCTTTACTTTCTTGCACAGCTTGTTCAGATATTATCTCGGCTTCTAATGTTTCATCTTGATGTGGCTGGAATATTTTTTCAAGATGTTCAGCAAATTCTCGAGCTTTGTCTTCATTATTCCTAGCCCATTTATCACCTGCTACTCTTATTGGAGGGTTCTGTATTATTGGTCTTTTAATTCTTTTGGTTGCTTTCCAAAGAGAATAATCAGTACTGCTATCATTAGTTAATTTTCTTAAATAGTTGCTGACTGATTCATTTTTCAATTCTTTGATTTCTCTTCTTAATTGTTGAGTGAGATTGTTCAAATTAGATTTATCTTGAGGGGCCCTTGTTTGAGGGGGCCATACTCTTCTCGCTCTTCTTTTTTCTGCTAGGAGTTCCCTAATTTCCAAAGGGTAGTTGTTTCCCTTGATTTTCTTTTTAACCTCAGGGGTATTTTCCCAAGCTGATTGCTGTATATCGTTTACAAATTTGTGAACTTCTTTGTCTAATTGCTCCTCGGTCTTTAATGGAACCATTAAGTTAATTTTTTCTTCTAGCGATAGTCTAAAGCATTCCCAATTGGTGTGATTATTTACTAGAAAAGGGTGCCTTTCTTTCTGAATAATTTTTTCACTTAACGTTAAAAGTATCGGTGAATGATCAGAGTTTAGGTTGTGGCTTTCATCTACTTGTATATAATTTACAGATATCTTCTTTATTATAAAGAAATCAATCAGATCTGGTACTTTATTTGGATCAGTAGGCCAGTAAGTTGGTTTTCCAGTTGAGAGAGCTTCACAACTGCATTTCCTAATGGCTTTAAGGAGTTCTTTACCCTTAGTTGTTGTTAATCTGGAGCCCCAGTGGATATTTTTGGCATTAAAGTCTCCTCCAAGTATAAACCGTTTTCCTAATTTACTGAGGAACTCGAGATAATCCTTTTCTTTCAACGAGTGCTTCGGTGGGCAGTACACACCAGCAATACAAATAGAACCATTTTTGGTTTTGACGTTAACAGCAGTTGCTTGTATTTCTTCTGCTTCATATTTTAACTCTTCATAGTGGTGGATACTATTTCTGATTATAACCGCACTACCTCCTTTAGCAGTGTTTTCCGGATGAATGGTATGATATATATGATAATTTTTAAATTTAATGATTGTTTGTCTAGTGAAATGTGTTTCCGTGATGAGACATACATCGATTTTTTCTGTGTCCAGGACCACTTGCAATTCTTGTTGATGTTGCATAAGTCCATTGGCATTCCAACATAAGATTCTAAGATCACCTGCCATTTTTCTGTTTAAGGATGGCTCCCTTAGTGCTGTATTCTAATTTCTGTAATCGCTCATCAAATGTATTGAGCCTGCTTAAAATTAATTTAAGTGTTTGACTTATTTCGTCATTTTGACCAGTTTTCCCTGGATTTCCGTTACTCATCGTTATGAGCAATTGTCCATGAGTAGTTCCCAACTCTCTACGATTTACTTCGGGTTGGGTCATCTTAACTGCCTGCTGCCTGATTAATCTTGGATTTTTAGCAATCACATTCCTATTTTTGATGTTTTGCAGTTCAATAGCAACGCTGCATCCTCTATAGTTAGCCGGATGGTTTTCTCCACAGTGAACACATTTAGGCTGAACATTTCTATCTTTTACACAATCTTTGGTATGATGTTTACCTAAACATTTGACACACCTGGGTTCCCTGCTGCAATATTTTTGTGTATGTCCATAGGCTTGACATTGTTTACATTGTGATATAAGTTTAGACCGTCTTAGAGGCTGAATAACTACTTTGCACCCTAAGATGTACTTAATTTGATAATTTTTTTTCGATATCTTCATCATTATCGAAGGTCAACATAAACATGTTGAGAGGTACTTTGCCTCTCCGTTTTAGCTTAATTGATGCTTCAGTAGCCTTAAATAATTTTGCTTTCAGATCATCAATTATTTTTTCCGGTTTACACGTAGAGTGTAGATTTTTAGCCATAACCCTTATTGGTCTGGTTTGTTTATCTTCAAACGTGTGCCAAGCACGGTTTTCTTCATTTAACATACTTGTCATTTTTCTGTAAGTTTCACCATCTTCCAAGTTTATTTTGATGGTGTTTCCATTCATCACCTTTGCATTAAACTTATCAGTTGTAGTAATTTTTTTTAATTTCTCATAGAGCAGATCGTAGTCTTTGACTTCATCTATTACTATTGGTGGTGGTGGAGGTATTTTTTTGATGGTTTCTGGATAATATTAGGAACATTATCCTTTAATTGAGGTGGGGAGGGCGTATTATTCAATTTTCTTTTTTTTCTTCTAACTCCTTTAACTCTTATCCACTCAGTTTCTCGAGCTAGTTCGTCTTCATCCGTATGGTACTCTTGTTCAATTGTAGTCTGGCTAGGAGTAGGATAGATTGCCTCCTTTGGCTTATGAGCTTTAACTTCGTTTTCAAGCATTTTCATTTCATTTCAATAATTTAATCAAAACAAAATATTTGTAGACATTTTTGTATCATTTGCCATGTAGCCATTGTGTAACAATTAAATTCAGTTGTGAATTATTATTATTATTATTACTGTAGGGCTATTCTTGGAACATGCTTAATTAACCGTCCAGTCGATATTCAGACTCTTAACACACCTCTTAATACTGCTGGCCGGTACGTGAACATACTAGCTGGGCTTTTTTTCTCCCTCCTAGATGTTACCTACAGTTGATGGCGGAAAATGGTTGGGCAATGGCACAGAACATGTTCCACCGATTCCGAAGGTGATACCTTAAAAGGACCGTTCCTGTGAGGAATCCGGTTAGTAGTCTCAGCTCAGGTTTCCTAAGTTCTCGACACTCCTTTACCTAATTGATAAATAAATCTATTCACCTGTCGTAGACCTAAAATTCTGTTCCAATAGGAAGACTTTTCCACGTCCTCCTATGGTTTTACCGCTGCCCCATATAGTATTGCCGCAAAAGGGATTTGGCCCCATGAATGGAAAGGCAGGTCCCTCACAGGCTTTATTACTTTTGATTCAGTATGACCTGGCACTCACATAAGTGTAAGTTATTTGAGCTTGTTGTTTAATTACTTTCAGAAAGACTCATACCAGCCTTGACTCAACGATGACCTAGGCGCGTTTAAGGCCGATTGGCTGTCTGATACGATTTACATGTGTCATGCTCTGTCAAGTCGGCCACCCTCCTGCACATTTCATTTTTTAGATAAATATAGTATTTTAGGCTTAACATTTTGCTTACAATGTCTATTTTTTAATGCCGTACGGCGTTTTTATGGCGTCCTTGAATTTTAAAAATAGTGGACCATATATGCTTAGCAAGTCTTTAATTTTTAATAAAATTGATTTTAAAACGTAATTTTAACTCTGTTAATTTACTCAAAAGTGTTTTTGGTGTCATAGATTACTCATTTTTTATTATTATTTTACAATTCATTCCAAGATGGCGGATCCAAGATGGCCGCCAAAATTGGTAATTTTTTCGATGTTCATAAAGATTGTTAGAAACATGTCCTAGAAGGTTTCAGAATTTTAATATTCAAGATGGTGGTCAAATATTGCCGATAAAAACATGATCGAAAATATACACTTTTTATCGAGAATCAGGCACTTTTTTGAGAGAATTCTTAAATGTTGACCGCAGATTCGTGATCAGCGAACCCGCCAGCCCCTAGATCATGTTTTTATCGATCTTCATAAACGTTGAAAAATTGGCATTTATGGCGGCCATATTGATCGAGTTTTTATTGATTTCTATGAACGTCGAAAAATTAGCATTCTTTCGGCCATATTCGACCACCATTCGAAAACCTTTTAGAACATGTTTCTAACGATATTTATGAACGTCGAAAAATTTACGGCCACCTTGGATTTGCCATCTTGGAATTGTAAAAAAATAATAAAAAATATGTAATCTATGACACCAAAAACATTTTTGAGTAAATTGACAGAGTTAAAATTACGTTTTTAAATCAATTTTATTAAACATTAAAGACTTGCTGAGCATATGGTCCGCCATTTTAAAAATCCAAGGACACCATAGAAACGCCATACGGCATTAAAAAATAGACATTCTAAGCAAAATTTTAAACCCAAAAAAGATTATTTATCTCCAAAAATGAAATGTGCCGGGGGGGTGGCCGATTTGACAGAGAATGCCCCATAAATATATATTGTATATTTGCACCGTTTATGTCTTTTACTGTTGTTACCTTAGCACAAATTTATATATCATGTACCTCTGCTTGAAAGACGGTACCATTGGACTTGATCACCTGGAGGGGGCAGTCCCAACGTATATTCCTACGCCTAACCGTTTTCCGTTTTTTATCCATCTGTTAACCATACCGTTGACCCTCCACTCAAAGGACGGTCCCTCTTTACTCCCATGTCCCGTCCTGGTGTAATAATATAGAATTGTTTGTGGAGGTCCAGTTTTGTTGGCTTACAGGCTGAAGTCGTTCCTATGGTGCGGCCTCTCTTTAGGATTTCCAGATGACCCACCATAATTCAGTTGTGTAAGAAATAAAAGCTATTCTAGCAATCCGAGTTTAAGCAGAGCTATCTATGTTATACAGTCGTGTTCATGTTTATAATTTTTAACAATTTTTAACTACAAGTTTTTCCATCAAAAAAGTTCGAATGCTATAAAACTTAAAATCAAAGCGTCTGTTCTGTCAAACACACAACCGGTTTACAACAAAACAAAAGTAAAGTCGATAATGCAGATTTGAATATTTTGTAATTAAATACACCGAGTATGAAAAATAAATTAAATGACCTTGAGGTGTTGATTAATAATATATTCAGCATAAGTCGATATACGTAATTATGTATTTCGATCGAAATTACGATTTCGTCGCAAGCGTTCACTTGGGAATTCCCGAAAAACGGAAAACGGGCAGGGCCTGTTCCTGACCGTGTTCCTGCTCTCCGCCAGTTAATTCCTGAGCAGCGGCAGCACAAAGTGGTCTATCGGATGAAAACGTCCCAGTGCGACCGGCGTGAAAGCTTTGATTAAAATTTAACAGTGAAGCGATTTTTTTGCCCCAGCTAAAACTATCTCTAGAAAGCCTGCTTGTTATGCTGATACGCAGATACATATAATTTCAACCTTCAGGTGTATTAGTCACTACGGAAAACGATATAAGAAACAAATTAAATTTAGTCGTTTATCACTCGCACCACTCAATGTGTATATCACACACACTACTAATAGGGCAGGAGCCGTAGAGTAATAAAAATTAACGACATGGTACACGGCTTCACTATAAGCGATTCAAAAAATAATAAAATTTCGAACTGAAACGTTAAAATAAAACAATATTTTTGTTGACGATGTCCTTCAAATTGACTCTCAAAGTGGTAAGTTTCGTTGTTAAAAAACAACGACAAGGTACGCGGATAGTTATTTGACTAACATAATGTTGATCTCCAATTTAGTGACCTTCAGTAAGAAAATGAGATTTGAAACAGGTGTTGTCGTTGTTAAAAAAAACGACAAGGTGCACGGCAAATTCATAAGTCATTTGAAAGGTTTTAAGGCGAACTTTCCAAATATATACGTGGTTTTTATATAGGCGATGACAAAGATGGTTAATTTCACCAAAATTAGACAGAAATTGGTGATTTTTTCATGTATAATTATTAAGTATCGTTAATTCATTTTCTCTATTTCGGTTTCAGGTTTCAATAACATATGTGGGAATTATGATGTGTAGTCGAGAATATAGAATAAAGATGTATATATGCTATGGTAAGTATGCGTATTTACCGGTAATAGTTTGGTGAAGGAAAATTTGGTTCTGCGCTATCTGAAATTTTGGCCATATGACTTTTATGTATATGTATGTAAATGCCACATTTACCAAGGTGGTCTAGAAAGTCTCTGGGGTGGTCAAACTGACAAACATTTACGTGTGAAAGTTTGGTAAAAGTGAGTTGAATGTACTATTAGAATGTACTATGAATTACCATAATGTGAAATGCTGGTAAAGATAAACATCCTGAAAAGAAATCCGTCTGAATTACGATACTTATCTTAGTCCATCTATAAAAGATGTTGAACGAAGCAGACGTATGTCGAATCGTCAAGATGTGTATAATATAATTCGGCTTGATCAAAAATTACCTCGTAATCTCCATTAGATTTTAGATGGCATCCTCAACAAATTTGTAAATTTTTTTGTTATACAACGCTACAAAATTATGGATCAAATTTTTACAGTTCTTTTAATGAAACAACATTGTATTGTTCAGCCGAAAACGAATGTTACAAATTTAGTGCAATTGAAGGTGAAATATGCTGTGAAAATGTTGCAGACCTATAGTGTGAGCCCGAAGAAACTGATGTCAAAATTGTATTTATTTCATCTAAACAAGGTAAATATAGCATGTCACAAAATGTAATTTTTCGAGCAATAGATACGGATATTATAATAATTATATTGGGAAATATGTATAATTTTCCAAATTTGAAAATTTATATGGAATTTGGGCGAATATCTAATAATTCTTTAAGATATAAGAACTTTACAAATTATATGAAAATCTCCGAAGAATGCTTTGTAAATCTTTACCAGCATTTCATACTTTCACTGGATGTCATTTTACAGCGGCATTTCATGGAAAAGGAAAAATTAAACCATTCAAATTACTGCAACAAAATCATGAGTTTCAGAAATATTTTTCGGCGTAATGGTCTATTCACATGAATCGCGATTTTTCTCGTACGAGTAAAAATGATTCAACGATTTCTCTTAAATTACACAGTAAAATTTAAACTAGTCACTTCAAAAATAGTAAGTAAACAATTCCGAATGTAATATGACTGACAATTTTTTTAGCAAACGCACATTTCCTAATAAAATCTGCAAATAATGTTAAAATTGCCGCCATATTAAAAAATTCGCGCGAGAAAACACTATTTTGCAATTATATTAGGAAATGTGCGTTTGCTAAAAAAATTGTCAATGATATTACATTCGAAATCGTTTACTTACTATTTTTCAAGTGACTAGTTTCAACTTTACTATGTAATTGAAGAGAAATCGGTGAATCATTTTTACTCGTACGAGAAAAATCGCGTTTCATGTGAAAAGGCCTTTAGGTTTATCTGAAGAAGTGGAAGAGGATATTTCTTCAAAAGGGTACATATACATATTATAATGTATTGTGTTTCAGCATTTGATGAGGGAAAAAATTAAGAGGGTTAATTTCATAACGGCCATCTGGAAGAGTGCTGTACATATCAGGCCACCACATTTCGTAGCACAAAATAATGGATGGATAGAGAGATGACTCACTAGATTTTTACTGGTTCGGTGGAACTCAAACATCAACTGATGTACATCAAGTATTGCATGAAAATGAAAGCAGTGACGAAGAGAATGATGAAATTGGCATACATTCGAGTAATGAGAAAGACAATATTTTTTAACTATAAACCAATTATTGCTAAATTAAATTTTATTTTTGAAAACTATAATTTGTCTATTGTTTTAAACTAAACAAAATTTAAAAAAATATTATATTTCAATTATATTTAAATATCTTATGGTAATTCACAGTACATTCTAATAGTACATTCAACTCACTTTTACCAAACTTTCACACGTAAATTTATGTCAGTTTGACCACCCCAGCGACTTTCTAGACCACCTTGGTAAATGTGGCATTTACATACATATACATAAAAGTCATATGGCCAAAATTTCAGATAGCGCAGAACCAAATTTTCCTTCACCAAACTATTACCGGTAAATACGCATACTTACCATAACATATATACATCTTTATTCTATATTCTCGACTACACATCATAATTCCCACATATGTTATTGAAACCTGAAACCGAAATAGAGAAAATGAATTAACGATACTTAATAATTATATATGCTGCCCCGGTGGCACAGTTGTAAGCATGCTTGCTTTAAGCTCCGGAGGTCCCGGGTTCGATTCTGTAGCGATATCCCTTTATGAGGATAACGTTAACGAGAAAATAAAAATTGATGTTTTTGGAAAGTCGTGTGATTCCAGGATACGCCATAGTTTTGCCGCTAGCTCGAGCGGAGAGGTATATTAGCCGTGGGGGTTATATCCTGGCACTTGTAAATCACACTATGGCATGAAACAAAAAAAAACGGACACTCAACTTCTCACCAACTCACCTCAAGTTACGTCACTCCATAACCTTTCCTGTTTAGCCCATCATTGATAAAAACATTTGGAAATTCAAATTTAATACAATTTTACACATTTTATTATAAATTCCAAAATAGAGGGAAAAAAAAAGAAAATAAATTAACATCATTTAGCAATTACAACATTTTATAACAGACATATATTATTACCAGAAACTGACAGATATTTATTGATTGTCCTCAACCAACCAAAATATTTTGTTTTGGATGCGGACGTCCCGGAATCGTGAAACCCAATTGCTTCCGATGTTCGGGAAACGCATCTGCGAGGGTTCGAACTACCGGGAATTCGATACCCTCACCGCTTCCAAAGACAAACCCGACGTTAGACAGCGGCTCATCATTGAATCCACCACCTCCTCAGAAATAGTTACGCAAACTCCTATTTTTCAATCCGATCAAAGTTTCTCTTCCCTCTTCCGTATTACACATCCAGTTACTCGAAAAGCTAATCGAGTCCGTAGTTACTGGCATAAAAAACGCGTTCTTCGTGAAAACGTTTCAGAAACCCTTTTTGACAATATTTCTGACAACCGACCATACGCCAAAGTTGTTCTAGACGGACAAGAATATACAGGGTTGCTTGATAGCGGAGCAATAATAACAGCTTTAGGAATGGGAAGCGAGCAATTTTTAGAAAATCCATCTTATAAAGTGTTCAACCTACCGACAAAAATAAAAACTGCATCAGGAGAACAAGTGCGCGTATTTGGATATATATATACCACTATCCAGTAAAATGGACTCAAGAAAAGTTTCAAAGTCTACATTATCCCTAACTTGAAACAGGAACTCTATTTGGGAATCGATTTTTGGCGCGAGTTTAAAATCTGCATAAACCTGCCACCATCCATATCAGAAATTAATGACCTACAGTCAGATCAAGACACGGATGAGACTCTCAAGCGTGAATTGAACCCTCAACAAACCAAAATCTTAGATGACACAGTAAACGAATTCCGTCTTTTGAAAAATTAGGTCTAGGACGAACTCAACTTTTAATGCATCACATTGACGTAGGCGACGCGAAACCTGTCAAACAACGCCACTATGCCGTATCTCCGCCTGTTCAAAAAGCATTATATGATGAGCTGGATAGAATGCTAGCTCTCGGTGTAATCGAGGAATCCATTAGCTCTTGGAGTTCCCCGGTGACATTGGTCAAGAAAGCGAGCGGCAAAGTCCGAATGTGCTTAGACGCTCGCAGGTTGAATGAAGTGACGATCAGGGACGCATATCCATTACCGATCATCGACGGGCTCTTGGGACGGCTGGTTAAAACCAGATTTATCTCAAGCATCGACTTCAAAGATGCCTTTTGGCAGATTCCGCTGTCACAAGAGTCCCGAGATAAAACCGCGTTCACGGTCCCTGGTCGTCCTTTATATCAGTTTGTGGTGATGCCGTTCGGACTTTGCAACGCACCGCAGACCATGTGCCGTCTAATGCACCGGGTGATACCACACCAATTACAGGAAAAAATATTCGTGTATTTGGATGATCTTCTCGTTACATCTGAGAGTTTTGAGGAAGACATTCAGCTGCTTAAACAGGTTGCTTCCCTATTGAAATCTGCCGGCCTGACGGTCAACCTTTCCAAAAGTAACTTTCTTCTAAAGGAAATACAATATCTAGGGTATGTAGTGGGGGATGGGTGTTTGAAAGTAAACCAGGAGAAAGTTAATGCTATTGTGTCATTCCCTGTTCCCAATACAGTTCGAAAGGTTCGCAGATTTTTGGGTATGTCAGGGTGGTATCGCAGGTTCATTCCTTCGTTTGCTACTTTGGCAGCCCCAATCACTGACCTTTTAAAGAAACAACGAACCTTCAAATGGACGGACGAGTGTCAGTATGCGTTTGAACAATTGAAACTCAAATTATCTGAAGCACCAGTGCTAGTTCACCCCGATTTTAGCCGACCTTTTCACATTCAGTGCGATGCCAGCAGTACCGGTATTGGCAGTGTTCTGTTTCAAGTCGGTGATGATGGTAGCGAGCGACCCATCGCTTATATGTCGCAGAAACTTAACGCTGCACAGCGGAATTACTCAGTTACTGAACTTGAATGTTTGGCCGCTGTGTTGAGCGTAAAGAAGTTCAGGGCATATGTTACATATATCGAGGGGTCCTCGTTTACTATCATCACAGATCACGCCAGTTTAAAGTGGCTCATGGGCCAGACCGATCTATCCGGCAGACTTGCGAGATGGGCATTGAAGCTGCAGGGATTTAGTTTTAAAATTGTGCATCGCAAAGGTACACAGAATGTGGTTCCAGACGCTCTTTCGCGTGCCTTTATGGATGAGATAATAACTGATTCCGATCCGTTACATATAGACCTTGAGTCTCCAGCCTTTGATGCAGATGATTACCAGCAACTCATTCATAAAGTACAAAATAACCCATCCGCTTATGTCAACCTTCGCGTAGACAATAATAAACTTTATATCAACCCCTCTAATGGTCATAAGGATAGTGATAGTGACATTCCTTTATGGAAATTATATATTCCAAAGGATCTAATCGAGCAATTGGTTAAGTTAGCACACGACCCACCCTCAGCTTCACACTTAGGGACAGCTAAAACATTGAACCGATTGCAACGATTCTATTATTGGTCAACGATGTCTAAAAATGTTCGAGATTATGTTGCTAACTGCCAAACGTGTAAACAATCCAAGTCTTCAAATTCTACAACACAACCACAAATGGGCAAACAAACAATTACCGTACGACCAATGCAGCATCTGTGTATGGATTTTCTAGGCCCATATCCTACATCTTCTAATGGAAATAAATATTTGTTCATTGTGTTAGATCTCTATACGAAATACATATTCCTCAAGCCGATGAAGAAAGCAGTGGCTTCCTCGGTGTGCAACTACTTGGAAAAAGAAATATTTTCAATATATTCAGTTCCAGAAACGATAACATCTGACAACGGCTCTCAATTTATTTCGCATGCCCTCAATGCTTTATTAACCAAATTTGGGGTAGTGCATAGGTTTACTCCTAAGTATTCACCACAGTGTAACGCGTCCGAGCGCGTCAATCGATCCATCCTTGCTGCCATACGCGCATACATTAAGGATGACCACGGTAAATGGGATACACACATTCATGAGATCAGTTCAGCATTGAGGAACGTAACACATAGTGCAACGAAATACTCACCACATTATCTAATGTTTGGGCAACACCTTATAGGACACGGTAGTGAGTATCACCTATTAAGGGAATTAAATCTCGTTGATAATATGGATATTGCAGTACAAAGTAAATCCAATAGACTAAGTGTGGCTCAGCACAACGTTTTAGCTCATTTGGAAGCAGCATACAGTAAAAGCGCTCATACATACAACCTACGGAGTCGTCCACGAGAGTTTCAAATCGGACAAATGGTATTCGCTCGCAATTTCACCTTGAGTGACGCCATACAGCATTATTCAGCCAAATTGGCTCCAAAATTTTTAAAAGCGTAAAGTGGGAAATGTCGCGTATGAATTGACCTCCGATGATGGGAAATCTATCGGTATCTACCATGTTAAAGACATTCGGACATAATGTATGATGCAAAATCAATCAATACCAACATATCTTTTCGCATATTATTCAGATTAAACATATTTTTTTTTATTTTTTTTCTTTGCCCGGCTTTTGAGACACTCAGTGGTCGATGAGTACGTCCCCACGACTGTAACGTCCGTTCCATTGTACCGGCATCGCAATGAGATTTGGTCACGGTGGTTGAACTGTATTGTCTATTTATTTTTCATTGATCGAAATATATTTTTTTTATTAGTTAAAATTTACATTGAAGGAAATAAATATACCAGAAATAATTTTTCTCAAACGCGCATATATCACAGTCCCAAAAATAATGTTTGAAGACTGTTGTTATATTTGGTATACACAATAACGTAATTGATTTATCTGGAGTTAAATTCTCCGTACTACATGAGTGACCAGTGCTTCATTACACAACACTCAGAATTCACAAATGAAATTAGCACACACAGTCACAATTTTGAGAGTTTAATGTAACAGATAATATTCATTTGCAGTACAACAATAACAACAAAATATACTGAAGATTATTTAAAAGTTATACACCGATACAAAATATCACTCAATCGGTATCACAAAATACACATTTTTTTTTCACATAGAACTCAGCAGAGTCAAACTATCGTGTTATGCACATAGTTTATAAATTTTTTAAACCATATGATTAAATTTATTGAATTAATTTCTTATAATTCATATTGCCAATTTTTGCAAGATTTCACTCAAAATTGTCACAGAAAAAAAAATATTTTGTTTTAAACATTTATTGTCTGAAATTTAGGTAATCAAATTCCCAAACTTTTATCAGAGTTTTCACTTAAACTTTTTTTATATACATCATGCTAACTTATTTTTGATCTTTATTAGTTGAAATCTCGATACTTAATGTTCAAATTTTTCCCGTCATTCCACAAAAATCACCTCATGGAAAAACCGCAATTAGCGGGAAATAAAAAAACAATAAAGATCTCGTAAGTTCTATCCCGCCAAAAGAAAAAGAAAAAAAAAATCCAACGCTTAATGATTTTATGATTCGTATATCATTAACAGAAAATATACCAGTCCCTCGATTGAGCCGGTGTGTGTGTAATACTTTAAAACAATTTCACATTACTGGTATATTTATTTCCTTCAATGTAAATTTTAACTAATAAAAAAATATATTTCGATCAATGAAAAATAAATAGACAATACAGTTCAACCACCGTGACCAAATCTCATTGCGATGCCGGTACAATGGAACGGACGTTACAATTCCCGGCGGGTGATGAAAAAATCACGGCTCATTATCCGTTGAAAAAATGATTACGAAACTTCAGCATGAAGCGGCCAAATCCCTCTATGGGATGTAGCACCAGCGAAAAAAAAAATAATAATAATTATATATGAAAAAAACACCAATTTCTGTCTTATTTTGGTGAAATTAACCATCTTTGTCATCGCCTATATAAAAACCACGTATATATTTGGAAAGTTCGCCCTAAAACCTTTCAAATGACTTCCGAATTTGCCGTGTACCTGGTCGTTTTTTTTTTACGACAACACCTGTTTCAAATCTCATTTTCTTACTGAAGGTCACTAAAAACTGTTCGACACTAGAATGATTTTTTTTATAATTGGAGATCTACATTATGTTAGTCAAATAACTATCCGTGTACCTTGTCGTTGTTTTTTAACAACGTTAAAGAGAGAGAGAGTTGCTAAAACTATCAAACGGAAGTGAGTTTCTCTGGTATTTGGAAGAGCTTATTGATAAAATTACCAACATAGTACGTAAAAAGTGTAAGCTCAGTAACAAATTGCCGCTATCTATGAAAATGGTTGATCTTATTAAAGAAGGAAATGGTTTTTTAAATTAAAAATTCTACATTCCATTGATCCATATTTGGCAAACCATTCTAATGTACCTTCCAAGCCAAACAGCTAAACGATTTGTGGAACTATTTTAAAGAAGTCATAATATAAAATAAAGCGATTGGCCCGGATTGTATTTCAGCAATAAGACTACAAAATGAACTTGTAAGAAATATTTGCACAATTGCTGAAATATTTAGTCAATATTTTCGTAGTTCAGTGTCAGTAGTAAGTGTTTGTTATCATCTGCAGCACCTAAAAAATATAAGAAAACCACAAGAATAGTTTTGGACATAATTACTTACAACTTTCCAGCGATAACGAAAATCAACATCTTTGACGATCAAGCATAAACCAGTAATTTTTGTTTGTTTTATTTGTTCACATTTTGACACTTGGTTATTTACTATGATCACTAGTACCAATCTTTAAATGAATTGTAAATAATTATAGCGAAACAAGTATACCAACTTGATTATAACAGTTAAATATGTAAAATCATAGATGGCTATAATTAGCTTGTATAACACTTTTTTTTTGTATAAAAGGCCGTTCAATAATATGTAAAATTCATTATAGAAAGGGATATTGTAAAGTAGGTTACAATAATAAAAAATAATTAAAATATAAAATTGTGAAGATAGAGTGTTTTTTATTTAATAAAACTGCGAGTATAAAGAAGCCCCCTTCAGTTCGCGATCAGTGAGTAGCCAAGATTTCTCGTTAGTAAATTATAACGTTATACCAGAACCATCTTGATGTGAATAGAGCCGGCATGTGAAAAATGAACTTAAAATAAGGGATATAGAAACACTAAAAATTCATTTATTTTCATAGTGTTTGTATGAAAAAACGCGATTTCGATTGACGATAAAATATGAATTAAAGTTAAACCCAGTTAAATATTTTTTTAAGAAATCGCTAACAAACAACTCAATGTCTTACTCATTTAAAACACAGATTCTCAAATTTCCCTATTTTCCAGCAATAATCAAAAGAAAATAAGGGAAATTAAATTAAAAAACATTCTACAACAACAACAATATGTATTAAAAAGAGAAAATTCAGTTTAATGACGACATCATATCTCCACATCTAAAACCAATGGTAAGAAAAAAGACAACACGTCTCCGCTCAACAATCAAAATTTAAAAAAAAAACAAACAGAGCCAAACAGAGCCAAACAGATTAAATTAAATCAATACAATGAGTGCGAAAAAAACAAAATATTAAAACAATCTAGCATGCATTGCAAATTCAAAATAACTATAGAAACATATTCGAATTCAAATTGGCATGAAGGCAATGAAAGAGATGATTATTGTTTTGTTTATAAATTTCGAGTTATGTTGATGACGTATATATTACAAAAACAACAATATTTAAAATTTCAAAATTACCTTATTTTTCATGGCGATTTTCACTAAGAAATAAACATTTTCAAGACTTGATTTTTCAATCAAATAATATTACATGTTTCATGAACATTTTCATATAAAAACAAAACAAAAGCTCATATTTCTAATAAACTAAAACTGTAAATGAAAATAACCGTTTTCCCATATAAGTTCATAGTAAATAAAAAAATGTATGTACCTTATTTTAAGCTTAGTAAAAAATACAGTGGATACTGGAGGCTCTTATTTATACAGTAGGCTCTGGTTATACACAGAAATTTGATCTAATATTTACTAACAATTAAGAATGAAATGAACCTCTTAGGTTTAAATATAGCGACTACAACAGGTTTAGATAATATATCAACAAAGTTATTGAAATTGACCGTCAATTACATAAAACCATTGATTGCAGGGTCGATAAGACGATAAATAAGAGGCGCTACAACTACCACAACAATTTCAAGCAACATTTGCTATGGTTAATACTAATTTGGGTGACCGCATGGGAACATAATGGTGATGGAACAATAGCTCGCATCCTCCCCTAACCACGATCCATCTACATTTATGTAATATAACAAATAATCTACAACAATGTTATCTAGCAAAGAAACATGGTACAAACATATTATTGATCTGTCTATAAAATAATGCGCCGCCTTTATTCGAATATTGTTATAATATAGAAAACATTATAGTGTAACATAAAAGTGTATTTTGAAATTTTGTAACATGTTACGTTATAAAGTTTAAAAAGCCTTTAAAATTACGTTGAGAAATTTGGTAAAAACAAAACTACAGACTAAATGCTGAAAATTTGCAACTGCTAAAGGCAAATGAAATTCGCCCACATGAAAGTGACCAGGGACATGGAGAAGGCGACGGTTTACGTAGCTATTGATCAACTAAAACTATCCGTGAACTTATTTCAAATATATTTCAAATCACTCACTTGCCAACAGCTTAACATTATTTTTTTTTTTTTTGACGTGAGTAGTTTTACACCGCATGATCAGAAAATTAATATGAAATTTTGCCTTTGGTCGTAGGCAATTACTCATCAACAGTAAGGATTACCTTTAATTTAAGATTATGATTTCTTATGTTGGTCCTTAGGCTTTATGCTTCATGGATAATATTATAGCAATGACGTCATCGTGCGATTTAAATGCTTCAACAACTCTAGCGAGAGAATGACTCATCCTATCTGAGCAATTCTAAAATCACTTACGTCTGCGTAAAGAAACTGTGGTGGTTAATTAATTTTAATTAAAACTACAAACTATACAAAATAGCGATTCATAATGATTGATAGTACTGTAGCGAGAGAACGCTTTTTCTGATCGGAACAATTCTGGTGTCAATTTATGCATAAGGAATTCATCCGCAAAATAGCGGTCTGCAATAGTTGAGAACAACTGTAGAGAGATAATTTTTCATTTATTTGTGCATACAGAAACTGTGGCAGATAATATAAAATTCAACTAATTAATTGTAGGCGACACAGCTTACCCCGATTTTTTTTTTTGTTTATCTTCATAATTCAATGATTTTCTATCCCCTCCTCGACTTTCTGATGGAATTTTGCTAGTATCAAAATATATTTTGGATATAGTGCGCATACGACTTTTTGTTACACTTAAAATACCAAAATACGTATTTTGGCAAACTTATATTAATTTTCTAGATCGAGTCTGAATGTAGTAGTTGACTGAAAAACTTTCACGAGGCCCATGTTTTAGAGTGCGATTGGTTGTCTGAGGCCTAACAATTTTGCAATGCTTTAGTAAAAATGCGTCTTGACCCATAGCTTGGAGATTTGTCCGAATCAAAGTTACTGGAAAACTCTAGAGCATCGCAGGGCTCAGTACATTGTACTTAAACTCAATGTATTCACTGTGTTTAGATTTTGGCATTTCTGGTAAACATTTCCTTTTGTACTTGCAGATAAATTAAGTTAAATTGACAAAACAATTCAATACTAAATCCTTATATTTATTTTAGTCACTTAATTTTCTTAAGCTCTCGACTGGTGAATTAAGAATTTTCCATATTATATTTGTAATGATGAACCTCTTATATTATTAATTTTTTAAATACTAAATCCAAGTATTTTTCTAATCATTTTAAGAAAAATACACTTAGTTTATAATACGACCAACTAAAATTAATGAATTTAGCTTCAATTTTATGTTTCACGGAAATCTTAAATTTATGTTTAAAAATCACTGTTTCAAACATAAGTTTATTAACCAATTTTGTTTAACTTTTTATAATTAAACTAATTATTTTTGCATATGTATAAGAGTTATTTGCTAATATTAACAGAAAATTCCGCTCAATAAAAATTAAATTTATTCATGTTAATTATAATACAAATTATTTTAATTAAATTAAGCAAGTGACAATTGACAAAATTGAAATATATATATTTGGTAATCTCATCTAATTTCAAATAATTTTTTTTAATCCTGAACAGGGTTATAACGTTAATGTAGAATTGTTAAGCAACACGACAACGACACAGTCTCTTAATTCTTTTACGATTGATCGTATTCAACAACAAACCGAAGTTTCAAAAAATCCAGATAGTTCTGTAAATGCCCAATTAGGATAAATCAATTTATTTATAATAAATTTAATAAAAAGACGAAAAAAAGTAACAGAAATATTGGAAAATATCGATAAAGGTATTGAGAATATATAAAAAATATTTATTGAGACACTAAACTAAAATTATTTTATTTCAGATTTCAGGTGTAAGTATAAGTATTTTAAAAATTTTGTATCGTTAACTTATTACCCAGTTGTCACTACGTTCGGAAACAAGACAACAAAATTTGGAAAATTTTAAAACAAGATTCCATCGAAGCGTGTTTGGCTTCAATTAACAATTTGCAACATCAAATGGTAAGAAAGACAAACGCTTGTCTGGAATACAACATCACTCTACAACCCATCATAATAATTTTGAACGGAGCCTCATAAATTAAAAACAAAATTTCTGCCTATTTAGATGATTTAATAATTATTCATTTGACAATTTTTTATGTTGCCTTAATACAGCTTTCAAAATTCATTTTGCTTTAAATTTAAATTATTCTGGTCAATGCTACCGAAGTTGGTTGTTTATTCAAAAATAGTTTTTTGATATTAACACTGTCAGTGACAAAATAGACCCTGAATTTCAACTTCAAGAACGCATTGATAAGTCAATTAAAAAATTATTTAATAAGAAATAATATATTTTAGTTTTTATACCTAAGTACATGCATATAGGTATGTAAGCATATATTATAAAGAATATATATACATATATGAATTGTCCTTCAAACTTTGATCAGAGTTGGAAGTTTAAACGTCATCTTCAAAATTGTTTAAAATATTCCTTAGCTCACGTAGAAAATAATTAACACAATATTGATATACATAGGTTTATTTAAACAAAAGATTAAAAAAGACACTTTCTTTTATTTGTAAAACTGCTAGCTTTAGTAATTTCACTAATAAATTAGTCAATAATAAATAGAAAATATAATATAAAAATTTAATTTTTGTATTTTCAATTTACCAAGAATAACTGGCCTAAATATTGTATAACAATAAAATGCTTAAATTTGCTTTTTTTCATCTCAATTTATTAAAACTGTGTTCAGTGATATAGGTTTTCAAGGTTTAAATTAAGCAACGATGAAATTAAAACAATAATAAATTCACTGGTTTTATGTCAATATTCCACAATAGGAATTACAAATTTTATAAATTAATGACTATACCAAAGAAACTATTGTATTAAAAAAGAACGATGAGCGAGTTCATCCTCAACTCCCAAAAGATTTATGTGTAAACTTTTAAATATAAATATCTATTAAATCATTCAAGCCATTTCGACGAGGCTGAGAAATAGTGTTTGCATTATCGGTAAACCGGTAAATTGCTCAGAAAGGCTATTCCGAATACCGGTAAATTAATCTTTTTTCATCGGTAATTCGGTAAAATTGAAATATTTTAATTTTAGTTGTTATTTAAGACGTCAATGAAGGAAAAGCTCCAGCGAACAATTGATGATAAAATTAACAAATCTTTTTTAGAAACATATACTCCAAATATCTCTAGAGTGTTAGCGTCTGTAATAAAAAGAGAGATGGACTTCTTTCAAAAACAGAAGATTAGAGGTAAATAAATATTTAAACATGGCATTTACCCAAATTCGGAGCGTGCTTTTTCAGGGGCTGGTATAATCTGTACGAAATTCTGATCAAATTTAAATGACGACAGCATGGATACAATATGTTTTTAAGAGCCTATTTTATTTTTAATAGCCAAAAGAAATATTTAGGCACTTTTTAGGAAAACTGAAAAAGTTGGATTTTATATTTTATTTTTATTAAATGAATGTTTATTAATTAATAATAATTATTTAAATTAATTTTATTGGATTGCTAGAATTGAATTAAAACTATGTAAATACAAATATTTTGGAATAAAATATTATTGATTGCGTTATCCACTAGTTTCAGCTGTTTTTCATCTGTTATATTAGAAATAAAATTAGATTTAGAATTAACGGTAAAAACCTGGTTAATCGGGATTTTAAGAAACGTTTACCGAATTACCGGCAATTTTGCAAACTACACTGAGAAACCCCTGCATAAAGACGGCTGTTGTTTGCTCAGTATTTAAACTGTAAGTTACAGTTTTGGTTCTAAAAGTTAATAAGTTATTCTATTTTGAATTTGTAGGACGAGCCTTACTGATGTTAGTTGATCAAGAGCAAAGTACAGTTCTGTTAAGTTAATCACCTAAACCTGCCATGTACGCTTTAAAAGAAACCATTACTCATAATCTTGTTAATCTGAATTAATTTTGTTCAAGATTCCATAGTAGTAAATGATCACGCAAACTCGCTGAACGAAGCAAAATCGCATCGCTTTGTTACTGATCAGTTTAAAGTTTAAAATAAATTAAATAGAGCGGTTCTATTTGGCAGCAATATTGACTTTAAAATCATTGCAATTGGAAAGACAGTAACGCGAAACCCCCCATAAATGCATATATTTTTATGTATTCTAGTATTTATTATTTGTGTGCATATTTTATCATTTTTCGATGTTTAGTACCTATATAAAGGTTGAAAAATTTAAAAAAAAATTATTTATTCGATTTTCATATCTGTGAAGGTGGAAAGACGCTTTTCGAAATATAAAGCATTCTTAATCGATGGCACCACAGTAACAATACACAATACTTTCTTGTTCTGTCATGTAAAGCCGCAAAAATCAATGTTTTTCTGATTAAGATAAATTAAACTTGTGTAGAATTAATAAAAAATAGAAATTACGGAAACTGTACAACTTATTGAATTTACAAAATTTCTAGTATTCAAAGAATTTATGAAATTAATAGAAATTATGGCATTTTAAGAATAAGTCATATTTGAGTTTGTAGAATTTATCGAACAGACTGAGTTGAAACAATTTATAGAACTCTATGAGAACTCTATCTACAAAAATTAAAGAATTTATAAAATTCATAAAATTTATTTAGAATTTGTGGAATTTATAGGATTTATAGAATTGATAGAATAAAAATTTATAGGTTAGGTTAGGTTTGGGTGGCGGTTTACCAGGACCAGGCATAGACACAAAAAGGTCCGTAGCCATACCACAAATTAAAAATTTTTCCTCCAACTCATTGAAACCACTTTGAGCTTGCTATGAAGCGCTGGATACTCCTAACGTCCTTCTCACTGAGCTCCGCCAAGTCGTTGAAGAGGGGTGCCCCTAGAAAATTCAGTCTGTTTCGTGCCAGACGAGGACAGGTGCAAAGAACCTAAAAAATTTAAATTATAGGGCTATAAACTTATTAGAATTTAAAAAATTCAAAGGATTTGTAATAGAATTTATAGGAAGTTTGTGGCATGTATGTATGTAATTTGTAGAATTTATAGAATTTGTAAAATTTATAGAGTTTATAGAATTTAAAGGAGTCATGAAATTTTAAAATAAGTCAAATTTGTGTTTGTAGAATTGATAGATTGTACAGAATTAAAACCATTTATAGGAACTCGAACTCTTCCATAGAAAGAATATAGAAAATTTTAAGAAATTAGAGAATTAGTAGAATTGATAAAATTTATAAAATTTATAAATATACAGGGTTTATACACTCAGTAGAAATTACAAAATTCACAGAATTAGTAGAATTTTTAAAATTTGTAGAATTTATCGACTTTAAAAAATTTAGAGAATATATCGAATTTAGAGGATTTGTAAGATTTATATAATCTATATATATCAAGAATGTTCAACATTTTCTTACGCTATAAATTTCCATTTCATATATCAATTACTAAGCATAGTTCAATAGCTCATGTGTTAGACCAATGCGCTATGAAGTTAAAGGTCTCGATTTCGATTCCCTATAACTTCGTTTTTTTTTTTTTCAATTTAATGTTGGCCTTTATTTCAAAAAATTAAATGCGTTCTATTTTATTAGAGTTCGAAGTCTTTTTTTCGTCGGGGCAAGTTGTTTGTATTTATTATGGCAAAAATGTTTCACATAAATAATAAAATTGTGCAATTGCACAGGGGTCCCCTAGTTGACATTAATTTTACTAAATTTTTAGACATAATAGAATTTATAAAGAATTTGTGTAATTTATAGAATTTAGAAAATTTATTGAATTAAAATTCATTTTGCAGAATTTTTAGAACTTATACACAATTTGTGCGATTTATACAACTTAGAGAATATATAAAATTTATAAAAATTATGGTTTTCATAGAATTTGAAGGAATCATGCAATTTTTAAAATAAGTCAAATACGATTTTGTAGAATTTCACAGAACTTACTAAACTTAAAATCTACAAAATTTGTAGAATTTATTGAAGTAGTAGGATTTCAGATATTTATAGAATTAACAGAATTTATAACATGTATAGGACTTATAAAATTCATAAAATTATAAATTTCTATTGTTTATACATAGGCTTAATAGAAATTATAAAATTTGTAGAAATTATGAAATTTATTGAATTTATCGATTTTTTTATAATTTATAGAATAATTAACAGAGCTTAGAAGATTTATAGGCGTTCCAAGATTAATGGGTTTATAAGATTTATAGAATTTGCAGAATTTTAAAAACCTACAATATTTCTTGATTTTATAGAATTTATAAAAATTTGTGGAATTTATAAAATTTATAAAAATTTATATAATTTATAAATTTAAAGAGTTTATAGACTTAAAATTTCAAGAAATTGTAATGTTGATTTTATAAAATTTAGAGAATATATCGTATTAACAGGGTTTGTAAGATTTACAGAATTGACTTTATAGAATTTATACAAAATTCTTGCGATTTATACAATTTCTAGGATAAATAAAATTTATAAAAATTTTGGAGTTAATAGAATTAAAAAAGGTCAACCAATGTTTAAAATCAGGTAAATGTGAGTTTGTAGAATTTAAATAATTTACAAAACTTTAAATCCACAAAATTTGTAGAATGAATAGAATTATTAGAATTTATAGAACATATAAAATTCATAAAATTTATAAATTTTTATAGTGCTCACTCGAAATTATAAAATTTGTAGAATTTTAAAATTTATTGAATTTCTCGATTTTTTTTTTTAAATTTATAGAATATGCCGCATTTACAGAGTTTGTAAGATTCACAGAATTTACAAGGTTTGCAGAATTTAAAGATCTTTCTGAATTTTAAGACTTTATCCCATTTACAGAATTTAAAGAAGTTATAGAATTGATGGATTTTATCGAATTTATGGAACTTATAGAATTGAAAGAAAAATAATTTAAATTTTAAAATTTTTATTGAAATTAAAAAATTAAACAGTTTATAGAATTAACCGAATTGATAAAATTTAAAAAATTTTAAGCATTTATTGCATTTGTAGAACTTATAGAGATATTAGAATTACTCGAATTAATATAATTAATCGAATTTATTGGATTTATATAATTTATAGAAATTTAAGTATTTATTTTTTATTTTTTTAATTTGTAGATTTAATCGAATTCATTAATTTACAGTTTTAGAATTCAAGAAAAAATTGTGGAATTTTAAGAACAAGTATAGTCCTTTTTCAAAAAAGTTTATTATAGAATTTATCGAAGTTATAAAATTTATAATTTTTGTTTTATATTTTCCAATTTGTAGTGCTGCATATTTCATGGTGTTTAAAATGTATATTTGCTTACATATTTTGCTTATTTTTAGAGCATAAATCTCCGGGCTCACAGCATTCCGAATAAACAATTTTAAAATTATTATTTAACTATGTATCAATGTATATGTGCAATTTTCACAGCTCGCTAATTCCATTTAATTTTTTTAAGTCACTTATACTATACAAGCATAATTTTGTCGTGTTTTCCATGAGAACTGCACTAGAACTCGATAAACTTTAAATTGCTTCTAATTCTATGTGAACCGAAAAAAAAAATTGGTAAAAGGCGAATGTGTAGTGCATTTAACATAAATTCACATTTTAAGCTGTTACAGCAATAAATAATTATAGTCGCGTGTAATGACGTCAGCAAGAAATAAGAACATATTGATGAAGTAATTTAAGGGGAAAATTTTTAAACTTAAAATATGTATTTATGTTAAATGCACTACATATTCACGCTTTCTGAATTTTTTTTTTTTTTGGTTTACATAGAATAAATGGAGTTTAAAGTTTATCGAGTTCTAGTGCAGTTCTCATGGAAAACACGGCTTTTGTGGTCCTTTTGCACGTATGTAATTTTCATTTTCAAAAACACTTGCTGTTGCGGCCATACATAGTAGATATTTTCACAACAAAATAAATTAAGGTAGGCGGTTTTTTTAAATTTTTTTTTTGTAATCGGCTCACGATGTTTTATGAAATGGCGGATGATGTTGTATATTACATGAGTTTATTTTACGTTTTATTTATTTTTTGTTCATGTCGATATTCACACATACATGCAATATTATTTGTTCGGCACTTTTGTTTCCGTAACATGATTTGTATATACTTTTTTACTTACTTCTGCCGCTAAAGATGTTTTCACATCAAAAGTGCTGCTTAATGAAATAAATATATAGAAGAATCAAAATTTGCTTAAATCAAGAAAGTTACGTTATTCATTTACGAAAGTTTTACTAGATTTAAAGAACTGTCATCATTCTAAATTCTGATGATTATTGTTCGTGCGCTTAATTCAATATATTCTTACGGTTCTTATTTTTATGGTTAGGTTCTAAAATTAAGCTCCACATATTAATAGTTGAAAAACCCTGATGAGTAAACCAACTTTTTATTCGTATGAAACCAAACTACCAAGAAAAGAGCTTAAGTAAAGCTCTTGTTTTTAAATGGTATATAAATGATATTAACCATTAGGGTCAGTTAAAAGGCGGGGAGGGGGGGGGGGGGTGATATTTCCACTTTTTTGTGGTAGATATATTGTGGGTAGATGGCTTCTTTATTTCACTGGCTCACCAACTTAAAGATTTTAAAAATTTTCAAACTATTTTTTTTCTTAACTCAATATACTTAGGGGCCAACCGCTTAACAAAATCAACAAAGTTTTTTTTAAATAAAAATTTTTGGAATTGCTTTGATTTCATGGTAAAGTAAAGCACAAAACATAAAAAATAAAATAAAAATTGCTGTAGTTTTCAAGGTGTGTACATGTTCCAATTCTGATAAAAAAATATACCCACGAAGTTAGCAAGTGTTTGCTATTTTTGATATTGAAATTTTTTTTTTATTGGTAACCCTGGTCAACTCTTTGTTCTAGTTGGAAATAATTCAACTCATACAGCTAACTTCATGGTGTACATTTTTTCACCAGAATTGGAGCATGTACACACCTTCATAGCAAACCATTGGATTTTGATTGTTTTTTTTTTGTTCGTACATATTGGAATGCTATTGAAAGTAATATATTTGTCTATAAACAAAGCCGAAAAAATCATATAGTTAATAAAAACAGAAACAATTTCAAAATTTGTATTTCACTGGGCTGATTATACCACAATTTACATTCTATATTTTATAAAATGCACTGTGCAGGTTGTATTAGCGAATTATACTAATACAGCCAAACTCTCTTACACATTTTTTTTCGTTCCATTCACACAGTCTATTACTGTGTAAACAAATTTTATCAATGAACAATTTTTTACTCTAACTTCAAATAATTAATTAATTCGTGTAATTTCTAATATGCAACCGATCCTAAGACCATTTTAATGTATTTTACAGATAACACGTAGAACAGTAACTTCAAATAAATTAAAAATTAATTATATTCAAAACCTGTCTTTCTATGGGGTGATAAACAATTGTTCGTAAATACAAATACACATACTTCTACGAGTTATCTGTAAAACATATTAAAATGGTCTTAGGATCGGTTGCATATTACAAATTACACGAATCAATTAATTAAATCAAATTAGAGTAAAAATTGCTTATTGAAAAATAAAAAATTAAAATTATAAAAAAATACAGGATAAAATATAAATAAATAAATAAAAAAATATAACAGAATAAATTTGTAAGAAATTTGGATAATAACGCCTAGATTTTTATTGTTCGAGTGCATCATGAAACACCCGGTGTTTATAATTAAAATACTAATTTTGACGAACTGCTATGATTTCGAAAAACTGAGTGCCATAACTAAAATTTATAAATATTAATTTATTCATTATATTTTCGTTTGCATCTCTGTTTTTGAATGTCACGAAATCCAAAACCAGAAAAGTTAATTAAAATTTTAGTGTCATGTCACAAAAAGAAAAATGTCATTTGTCATAGGATCTAGAAAGTATTTAACACTAAACGTCTGGTTTAATTCAGTAATTATTTATGTAACCTTTTTATAAGTCGAATATTGTGTTGCTACGAGTTTAAGTATCATAACAAAAAATTCTAATACGGTGTAAAGGTTACTTCAGACCAACTTGCTATTTAATGGAAATTTTAGTTTGGTAGAATATTTGTTGGTGGTATTTTAGTAAATTTTAAATTATAACCAAATTTAATCAATAGCACAAAAGAGTCCAACACCAATATTTCATCTAATTATGACGCATGCCACGAATTGGAATTTTTTTTTTCTAATCACGTGCGCGCTAACGAATAACTGGTGTGAACTTCCTAACCAAAAATCTATATACATTTTAATATTTTGCGCTTTTAAAAATTTCCATTAATCTATTTCACCCAAAACAAAACAAAACAAAAAAAAAAGTTATTAAATTAAAAACCAGTTCGACACTTAAACAAAAACCTCACTCAATCGACACTTAAGAACCATAAAATTCATAAATATAATAAAAATGGTCAAACCATCAAAACAATAAATAAGTCAAGAACACTGTCACTAATTTACATATTAATTTCCGGTTTGTTATTATAATTTCGATCTGGATTTTATGTATATATATAAAATTATTAATCGATTTATATATTATACCAAAAACAAATATATATAATATTAATTTATGTACTTATAATTTAATTATTTATAAACGTAATTAAAAAAAATAAAAAATAAAAAATTCTGAAACAAAACGAAATATGTACAACAAAAATATTTGTTCGATCATCAGGTATCGCGTTGTTTTATTTATTTTTGTGCAAATGAAATCAGGTCTTGGATTATACCTTATGTCCACATCATAAATTACTAAGATTATATTTAAGAAAATTATAAGAAATAAAACATTTATTTTTATATATTTTCTTATAAACTTTTAAGTATAAAAAAATATTTTTCTTCTTTTATTTCAAAAATTTCAGAACGTATAGCTTGGCTACAAACAAAAATTACAAATTCCATTTAATTTTATTGTTTATATGATGGAACAAGATGAAGTGTCTTGTGCGCGCTGAGAATAAAATTCATGCTCGCGAGATCTAGTTATGATTATTTGTTATGTTATATTGGGAAACTTATATAAATAACAAAAAATTGTTCGCAGATGACAAAGACAAAGGTGATTGCTTGTTTTTATTACGCTCGTTAATTTTTAAATTGTTTTTTTTTTTTGTTGCTGTTTATATTAATCGGACTCGATGAGTAATTCTTTAGATATATTCATAAATAATAAAACACAAAATACACTGAAATTGTGGATATCTATCATTTATTGATTTAGAAAGCTGTCACTCGTTCATTCATAAATCAATTTGTTATCATTTTTGTTGTGTGTTTTATTATTTCCCAATTGATCTCACTAATCGATCGATCGGTGGTGGTGGTATATGTATGTATATACAAATAACCAAAACGAATCTGATATCTTTTTTTATATCATTTTTATTTGCCTTAAGACCTTTTTTTTTTTAAATTTTATTTTGTATTCAAAATACAATCTTTTGTGAATACATTTTAGTTTATTAATTAAATTAAAATATTTTGAAGTCGATTTACCAAACAAAACAAACAAACAAAAATGTGTTTTATGATTTTAATATTCATAACTAAGTTTTCGAAAAAAAAAAAAAATTTTATTACTGCCTAGTTTTGTTGTTTTTTATTTTTTTTTTTTTGATTTTATTTACGATGAAAATCAATCATAAAATATGTTTCAGTATCAAATTTTTTTTTTTTGTGTGTTATGTTATTTTCAAAACGTTCAACATCATTTTTAGAGTTATATGTACATATTTATTTGTTTTATGTTTATAAATTATTATTATGATTGTTTTATTTAAATAAATATCATATATAAAATTAATATTAAATAAATATTCTAAAAATGTTGACAGGTTTGGAGTTTTTTTTTTTTTTTATGTAGATACTGTATATTATAAAAAAAAAATTGAGATGATTTCACACTGTGATTTTTTTTTTTTTGTTGTATTTTTCGTCTTAAATATTTTGTTTTTAATATCTTAAGAGAAAATTATAAATGATGACATGAATTTTTTATTTTTATTGTTATTATTATATTTCAGGTGAATTATTATAATTGATTGTTTGGTTCGAATTTTTTAAGGTTGTCATAAGTTTATTTTATTTTTGATCGTAAAAGAGAATTTCACTTTATTAAAAAAAACAAAAAAAATATTTATTAAGAAATATTATTGTCGCGTATAAGGAAGTATGGAAATCAAGGTCTTTTAGAGAACATCATCTCTTAATTTATTATTTTTTTGGAAGTTTTGCAGAAATTTTGTAATAAGCACGCAAGCTTAAGGAATAATGTTTTATGAAATAAAGGTGAACAAAATATTTTATTTAATGTGAGACGGACTTACCTTTGCTTTAAGATGTTGGTTGTCTCGATGTTGGTGTCATCTGTAAAGAAAATACGAAATATTTAATTCTGAAATCTCTTTTCTAAAATATTTTTAATAGAAATATTTGTAATGGTTTAATACCATGCTTTCATATTGTTAAGTAATATTATTACAAATGAACTGGAATTTTATATTTAATTGCCACCAACACTCAAATCCAAAATATTCTAAAGATTTTATAGAATAGTCCACTTTTAATAAAATTGATAAAAATATTTGAAATAGTCGTAATATTTGCTAATTTTAATGTTCATGTCTTGAAAAGATAAAGTTGGCACGTGAGCACTTACGTATCAAATATTTGCTCAAACTTCGTTCGTGGCAAATATATAGTGCACACGGTGGCAGTAAATAATAGTCTATGGTGCAAATAGATATTTTATTTGCACGCTGTTGGGTTTATTTATTTATTAGCTAGCTCTATAGTTTCAGTGATTGAAAAATGATCGAAGTGAAGGGAAGGTAACCGAAAATGTTTATTGATGTTTGGTGCTGCCTCCTGCAATTCTCTACTCGTGAAAACAATTATAAAATGGCGTCGACAATATCGACAGCAGCAAAATGAGTTATAAATGGATTTGCACGTTTTTCCGGGTAATTGTCGATAAAATTTCCGAGATAAAAAATAAAAATTCAAATTTCGATGATTCCAAAAATTAAAGAAACTTTAAAAAAATATTGTTTGGTTATATGTATAAGAAAATTTCAAAATTAATAATGAAAAAATACGGAATTTCTCTCTTCGTAAAAAATTAATAATTAAATTTAAAAATGTTTCCCGGCGATATTTATGAAGATTTCTTTCAAAATTCCAAAATTAGATATGATCACACTTTTGAAGCAACGAAACAAATCCAAATGAGAATATTTTCATAATTGGTCTGTCCAGAGGTTTCAACTCAACCTATTACTGCTTCAGAAGAAACAACTTTCTCCAGTGCTATATGATACGAAAATGTTAATGAACAGAAATGGATTGTATAATTGGGAAATTCCTCAGGACGTTTTAAAAATGCAAACATTTTGAAGAAAAATTTTACTCCCTGAGAGGTTAATTTTAAATTAACATTGTTATTGTTAAAACGATAACAATAACTTGACAAATAAATGTTTGACTAAGAACAAAATACTACAGATACGACAAGCACATTTGAAATTCGGAATTTGAAATTTGTAATTTAAATTTTAAAATTTAATTTTAAAATTCCATTTTAAAATTTAAAATTACACTTTAGTATTTATGGAATTTAATATTTGAAATTTGGAATTTAAAATTTGGGATTTAAAACTTGAAATTAAAATTTGTAGTTTCGCATTAGAAATTTCAAATTTAGAATTTAAAATTAAGAATTTGAAATTTAAAATTTATAATTTAGAATTTGCAATTTGGAATTTAGAATTTGAAATTTGGAATTTGAAACTTAAAGTTTAAAAATTAAAATTAAAAATTTGAAATTTGTAATTTAAAGTTAAAAATTTAATTTTAAAATTTTAAATTAGAGTTTAGAATTTAGAAATTAAAATTTGAATTTGTAATTTAAAATTTGAGATTTAAAACATGAAATTCAAAATTTGAAATTTGGAATTAAATATTTGGAATTTAAAATTTGGAATTTGAAATTTTTAATTAAGGATTTGAAATTTAGAATTTGGAATTTGAAATTTAAGACTTAAAATTTAAATTTTGTAATTTGAAACTTAAAATTTAGAGTTTGGAATTTAAAGTTTGGATTTTGAAATTTAAAATACGAAATTTGGATTTTGAAATTTGATGTTTGGAATTTAAAATTTAAAATTTTTAATTTAAAATTTGAAATTTAAAAAGTAAAATTTATAATTTAAAGTTTAAAATTTTATTTTAAAATTTAAAATTTAAAATTAGAATTTGAAATTTAAAATTTTAAATTTGGAATTTGATGTTTAAAAATTAAAATTTAAACCTTTGAAATTTGTAATTTATATTTTAAAATTTAATTTTAAAATTAGTTTAGAAATTGGAATTAAAAATTTGAAATTTGGGATTTAAAACTAAAAATTTTTGATTTAAAACTTGAAATTAAAATTTGTAATTTGAAATTTGAAATTTACAATTTAAAATTTAATACGAAATTGAAATTTGGAATTCGGACTTTGGAATTTGAAATTTAGAATTTACAATTTGAAATTTGAAGTTGGAAAAATTAAATTTAAAATTTGAAATTTCGAATTAAAAATTTGAAATTTGAAATCTAGAATTTAAAATTAGGAATTTGAAATTTCAAATTTAAGATTCAAAATTTGAAATTCGGAATTTGAAATTTAAAACTTAAAATTTAAAATTTGAAGTTCGGAATTAAATATTTGGAATTTAGAATTTGGAATATGAAATTTTTAATTAAGGATATGAAATTTAGAATTTGGAATTTGAAATTTAGGACTTAAAATCTAAAATTTAAATTTTGAAATTTGGAATTTGAAACTTAAAATTTAGAGTTTGGAATTTAAAGTTTGGATTTTGAAATTTGGAATTTAAAATACGAAATTTGGATTTTGAAATTTGATATTTGGAATTTAAAATTTGAAATTTTTAGTTTAAAATTTCAAATTTCAAAAGTAAAATTTATAATTTCAAGTTTAAAATGTAATTTTAAAATTTAAAATTTAAAATTAGAATTTGGAATTTAAAATTTGAAATTTGGAATTTAAATTGTGGGATTTAAAACTTGAAATTTAAAATTTGAAATTTGGAATTTAAAATTTGAAATTTGGAATTTGAAATTAGGAATTTAAGATTTGGAATTTAGAACTTGGAATTTGGAGTTTGAAATTAAAGATTTGAAATTTAAAATTTTAAGTTTAAAATTTGGAATTTGAAATTTGAACCTTAAAATTTATAGATTGGAAATTGAAGTTTGAAATTTTAAATTTTAAATTTGGAATTTGAAATTTTAAGTTTGAATTTTGAAATTTGGAATTTCGAATTTAAAGTTTTAAATTTGGAAATTTCAATTTAATGTTTTCTAAATATTCCATTTTCACAAGAATAACTGTTACATTCCACTTATCAGCATTTTCTGCTTTTATGCTAATGAAGTTTTTATTATTTCTTCATTTCTGAAACATTTGTTTCCTAAATTATTATTTAATTTAAAATTTGTTAAATTTTTACCATTCGGTTTCTAATATTTTTAAGAGTTAATCCTCATCTAATTTTGAAATTCCGCATTCTATGACTGCTATAATTCGAGGATAAGGGATCAAATATTTTTTAAAAGGTTTAGACAAAACTTGTTGCCTAGTTTCAGGATTTTGATGATGCCCTAAGGAATTTCCAAACTAGTCAAATTTACCACCCACTTTTCTTGGTCATCCATTAATATATTAAGTCCTCCCAGAATAATCCTAACTGATTCATCTACAATTAAAATCGGTTTTCTGATGGTGCCAAAATTACGCGATTTGTTTCAAATTGCTTACCGATTAAATTATAAAATTTGTTGAGTTGATTTTATTTTCTTTTTTTTTTTTTGAAATTTTTCGAAAACAATATTGTAACGAATTTTTGAATTTTAAAAATCTTTCGGTTATGTTGTATAGTACAAGATGGTTGAATTTCTTCAGTAGTTTTGCTTTTTTCTTTCCAAAAATGATGTATTAGTCCATAATTTTCTTTAATTTCAATTTGCATAACGGAACATACAAATTTTTCCTCAACCAAATTAAATTTTCTTTTGTAAAGTTTTTGTTAAGTTGAATAGTCTTTGATTAATCGAACAATTTTAAACCATCGATTAAACTTAAACAATGTACATATACAAATTAAATACCAGCAGCATTGATTAAGAAAAACCACAAGTTCCGTCCTATTTGGCCTTATTACAGAACTACTTATATAAAATTGATTTAGAACTATTTCCATTATACAGAAAAAACTAACAGGATTTTTGTTTTTTTGAATTTTTTTGTTTCTGGATTTTTTTCTGGAATTTGTTTTCGGGATTTTCAGTTTCTGTATTATTTTTTTCTAGATAAGGTAGCAAATTCAAAAATATAAATTTTGGTTTTCATTGGCATTCGGCATTTCGGCTATATTCCAAGCTTGCGTTCCCTTTGAGGTTTTGAAAGGCTGAACGAAGTAAACGGTTCTATTGCTGTGAGAATTAGAGTAGATATTAGGATTGCTACAACGTTAATTTTACCGAAGGCCAAGAAACTATCCCAATGGAACTCCCGAAAGAAATGACTCATTTTTGTGGAAACAGCACTTTTATAGTACCACAAGAAATTGAGCAAATTGATATGAAGAATATTATGGAGTTCAAACGATTTTTTAAATAAAATGCAAAAAAGACTAACATTTGAAGACACAATGCTTTCAGGAGAAACTTAAAGAATTCAGCGGCAATGATGTGAAACGGTGATTACTATCTGAGAGATCTGCTTCTAAAACATTTTAAAGCAAGTTTGACAGCTACTAACTAATTTGGCAAAACCATAAATTTATTTTTTGGGAACCCACCGAATTGCTAATTTAAAACTGGGCCTCAAATAAATGCCATTAAATGAAAGAATAGCGCATAAGAATTGTTAAAGCGGTAGTAGTAACCATTGAAGAAAGTGTCCAATCTCAAATTTACACCCATCAGACTATCCCAAATTTGATCAAATTAAAAATGAAGAAGTGGAGTGAAGAGCTTGTACCAGAAATATTGAAAATGTTTACGAATGAACTAGATAAACAACGAATTGCATCCTTATCAACAAAAAATAATGAACATTTTTATTAATCACTGCGGATTCAAGTTGGGCTATCAGTTTATCTTCATCGTAAAGTATAGATTCTGAACGTTATTGCTTGTTTGAATTTTTTGGGTATATGTTCACCGTAAAAACAAGTTGCAAATAATTGATTTATGCAATTTATATTTGATAATGCAGATGTACCGTGAACTAGAATAAAAAGTGGAGCAAGGCTTTGGCGGAGATGTGCATAGAGCAGTTACTTATGCGGTGGATGAAGGCGATAGCAAGATTAGGAAAGAAAAGTTTTACTGGACAATCATACACTAACCTCTCGAGCTTCGGGACTTTAGAAAAGTAAAAGATATCCTGGTTAAAAACAAATTTATTGCATGGATTCAAAAATAAAATCCATTTTGTAATCCGACTGGTGATCTCATTAGGTTACCGAAGGGGTATACAGCAAAAAATGATGCAGAATACGCTGGAAGAAAAATTTGCAGACGTTGTATACCCAAGAAAATACAAAGTTGCTTCTATTGCAGCTAAGGTTCAAGGAATTAAAATACATAAAGAAACTTTTGTTATTAAGTCACTTTAGTTATTAATTATATCGAATTGTCTGCGTCGTCAAAAGTCCATATTTTAAATATGAATTGGTTTCACCTGCAAAAGTTCCCAACTTTTTACTTCCTATTTCCCAAAAGTGTATTTTAAAAAATTGGGAATACGTTTTTTTGTGGGGAAAAAATCCTAGTTCAAATGTGTAACACCAGAGAAACTAATAATTTAGGAAAACCTGTCATTTTTGAAGCAGAAAGACAAGAATCTGCATTTCAAAATAATCAAAACAGCACCAAACATTTACAGCTTTACTCTGTTGTGATTTTTCTGTGCTTGAAAGACAAGCAAACAAACAAAACCATTTTTCAGAGTGTAATTAAGCGTCATTCACACGTGAAGAACGTCTGCCCAAATATAGTGTCAATTATTTTTGAGCGAATGAGAATCACTTTCAATTATTTTTTCGAAAATCACAAAGTGACGAAAGAGTTTCTAAAATTAAATTTTGTATTGGTTAAATTTTTGCAAAGCAAGGATATACGTTTTCCGTACATTAAAACTAATTCCTAACAAATCCTTAGGATGATACCCTTAACACATCGCGATTTAATAAAATGTAAAATTTATAATTTGAAGTTTGAAATTTGAAGTTTGAAACTTGAGATATAAAATTTTGAATTTGGGATTTGAAATTGGGAATTTGAAATTTAAAATTTTAAATTTGGAATTTGAAATTTAGAAATTAAAATTTAAAATTTAGAATTTGAAATTTAAAATTTAGAATTTGAAATTTGACATTTAAAATTTGAAATATTAAATTTGGAACTTAGATTTTGAAATTTGAAATTTGGAATTTTAAATTTTAAATTTGGAATTTCAAATTTAAAATTTGAAATTTAAAATTTAAAGTTCAGAATTCTAAATTTAAGATATGAGATTTCTAATGTGGAATACAAAGTTTGACATTGTGATTTTGAAATTTAAATTTTAAAGTTGGAATTTGAAACTTCAAATTGAGAGTTTGGAATTTGAAGTTTGGAATGTGAAATTTGGAATTTGAAATTTGAAGTTTGAAATTTGGAATTTGAAATTTAAAATTTTAAGTTTGGAATTTGAAATTTGAAATTTAGAAATTAAAATTTTAAATTTAAAATTTAGAATTTTAAATTTAAAATTTAGAATTTAAAATTTGACATTTAAAATTTGAAATTTGGAATTTGGAACTTAGATTTTGAAATTTGAAATTTGGAATTTAAAAGTTAAAATTTGAAATTTAAAATTTATAGTTTGGAATTTGAAGTTTGGAATTTGAAATTTCGAATTTAAAATTTGAAATTTGAGATTTGAAATTTGATGTTTGAAATTTGGAATTTGGTATTTGAAATTTTGGATTTGGAATTTGAAATTTGGTATTTGAGATTTAAAACTTTGAAATTTGAAGTTTTAAGTTTGATATTTAAAATTTAGAATTTGAAATTTGAAATTTTAAGTTTGGAATTGGAAATTTGGGATTTGGCATTTGAAAGTTGAAATGTGAGATATGGAGTTTGGAATTAGAGATTTGAAATATGGAATTTGAAATTTTAAGTTTGAAATTTGGAATTTGAAGTTTGAAATTTGAAATTTGAAACTTGAAATATAAAATTTTGAATTTGGGATTTGAAATTTGGAATTTGAAATTTAAAATTTTAAGTTTGGAATTTTAAATTTAAAATTTAGAATATAAAATTTGACATTTAAATTTGAAATTTGGAATTTGGAACATAGATTTTTAAATTTGAAATTTTGAATTTGGAACTTAGATTTTGAAATTTGAAATTTGGAATTTAAAATTTAAAATTTTGAATTTAAAATTTAGAGTTTAGAATTTGGAATTTAAAATTTGAAATTTCGAATGTGGAATACGAAGTTTGACATTGTAAATTTGAAATTTAAAATTTAAAGTTGGAATTTGAAACTTCAAATTTAGAGTTTGGAATTTGAAGTTTGGAATGTGACATTTGGAATTTGAAATTTGAAATTTGAAGTTTGAAATTTGGAATTTGAAATTTGAGATATACAATTTTGAATTTGGATGTGAAAATTGGAATTTGAAATTTAAAATTTAGAATTTGAAATTTAAAATTTAGAATTTAAAATTTGACATTTAAAATTTGAAATTTGGAATTTAGAACATAGATTTTTAAATTTGAAATTTTGAATTTGGAACTTAGATTTTGAAATTTGAAATTTGGAATTTGAAATTTTAAATTTGGAATTTAATATTTAAAATTTAAAATTTAGAGTTTAGAATTTGGAATTTAAGATTTTAAGCCGAATGTTGAAAAGCCGAAGGGGTGGAAAGGCCGTATGTCGAAAAGCCGAATGTGTTAAAAGGTCGACACACATTTGTGGTATATCTATCAGTAGAAACGATATGAGCGATACAATTCCTTTGGCCTGTGTCTTAAAGTAAAATTCGATAGACATTTTACAAATTTTAATTTGGTCCGCACTTTGATAATTGTGTTTTTGGATTTTAATTTTCTGGATTTTTGTTTTTTCTGAATTTTTTTGTTTCTGTATTTTTTTTTGCTGGATTTTGTTTTCGGGATTTTCAGTTTTTGTATTATTTTTTTCTAGATAATGTAGCCAACTCAAAAATATAAATTTTGGTTCTCATAAAAATAAAAATTTTGAAAATTTTCATTCATAAAAAGATGAGAAACTAAAATCAATTTCGACATTCGGCTTTTTGGGACGATCAACTTTTCGACATTCGGTTTTTCGATATTGGGCCTTTCGGCTCTTTTGGCCTTAAGATATTTGGCCTTTCGACACATTCGACTTTTCGACATTCGGTCTTTTGTCATTCGGCCTTTTGACATTCGGCCTTTCGACATTCGGCATTTCGGCTATATTCCATGCTTGTGTTCCATTTGAGGTTTTGAAAAGCTGAACGAAGTGAACGGTTCTATTGCTGTAAGAATTAGACTAGATATTAGGATTGTTACAACGTTAATTTTAATGAAGGATAAGTAACTTTACAGCACTTTCATAGTACCACGGTCGGCGTTTAGGTGATACACCCTTCGGAGAAGGCCACGATGAAAGAAATTTCGCTGCAACCGTTAAATGTGGTATATTTTCCAGGATCACTTGTTAGCAATAGGTCTCAATCTAGTATTCTCGTAGAATAGGCTACGAATTAAGTCTAAATTGATATAGAGCCGCAAACGTTAATGTTGTTAAAAATATTTAGGCTTCAGAAACTCAAACTGGAGCACAGTCTTGGATTACAAAACACCGATGCGTTCACAATACCGCACTTTAATTTTAGTATTAGAAAACTGTACGACCGACCATTTAATAGAGCTTAATCATAAATATTCATAAAATATGATAAAATTTGATTATAACAAACATCCATTCATTGAATAAGGATTGAAGTGTTAAAATAAGGGAGCAGCACATTAAGAAAGTATAAATGTTTGCAATATAATAATTTAACCGCAAGGTTATACTATATTATTGCCCAACATGCAATGATGCAGAGTTTTCTGTGCATGTACATAAATGTTAAAGGGGCAAAAACCAAGACAATCACCTAACCACGTAAAATTGGTAAATGAACTCATTTTTATGTGGGAGGGATTTGTTATAATTTTTTTGTTTTGGTTAACGCTTGTCAATCTCCATTTCCATATTTAATCAAAACCGATTATTCAACACTTACAAAAATAATTGTTACCAAATTCTCGTTGTCTGGAACCAATTAGCAAATAATCGAATTGTGATTGAATAATAATTTTTCAGGTTTCAGGTTTTACTTTTTTTTTTTTGTGTATGTTATCTTCACCATTTTATTTTGTTTTGTTTTTTTTTAATTTAATTTGCCCAATCATAATCAATCGATCATTCGACATGATTTGTTAGTTCCGTGTCATGACGTTACATAAAAAAAAAAAAATTAAAATAACAATTTTTTTATCTAAATTTTTATTTTTGTTTATTTGTAATTCTAATTTTGATGATCGATTGATTTGTGGATATTTCATTAATTTCCATGTTATATCGTTTCATGTCGTTTAGCTGTATGTGCGCGTCTATGATCAAATGTCCAATCAAAAAATTTTTTTTTTTGGAATATTAATTTGAGTTACAAATCAAAAACGTTATGATAGTTATATTGATAGTGGATCGATATTGAAACGTTCTCTTTTCGTTAAATATTTCGATCGATTAGAAATGATTGGAGACATTATTTTTGTTGGTATACCAAATTTTACATTGGATTTATGATGAAATCAGTAAAGCACGCACACACGCCATGTATATCATTATAATGGTAGTATATGTCATATACGGCCATAATACAATATTTGATTTATATTTTATAAAAATTTGACACTTTTTTGGAATTTTTTTGGTTATTAACTGAAACATAACACAAGCATAAAAAAATCTATTCATTATTTATTAAATGAAAATGAATATTTATCGAATTTATTGTAAAATTTATATTTTTGAATTGATTAAATCAATCACCGGACTCGTGCATAAGTATGTGAATCGTAACGAGTTATATTTCTGGTTTGAAACTTAATTAGAAATATAAACAAAAAACAGTCGTAAGATTTGAAATGTGATCGATGTGATTTATTCGATTTAATTTTTTTGAGAATTTGAATTTGAAACAAAATTAAATATTTTTTAGGTTTTTGAAAGTTGATTTGATTTAATATCAATCACACAAATTATATGGTCGTGCAGAGTTTTGAAAACTAAAAATTAAATTTGAATAATTATTATACTGTGAAACATTATAATATATAATGTGATAAGAAGAGAGTTCACCTCGATTGGGGTTTTACACAATTTATGAAGATATGTATATTATAAATACACACACACATGTATATACATACAGCTACGGGAAACAGTAAAATTGCATGAACAAAACCACAATTTGATTTATGTGCTTCAAGTGAAACATCCATCTACCATTTCGATCGATTCGTTTTTGTCTTTAAGTGAAATAAACCGAAACTAATGGCATTATAATTAAATTTAATATGATTGTTTCTTTTTTTTTTTTGTATATTGTTAAAATGTGTTAATCATATGCAAATATTTAAATCAAATAAAACAAAACAAAATCGAAATATTCATCATAATAATATAAACAACCATCATGTTTGCGTCTTTTGCTGAATACATACATACAAACATGTATATTCACAAGCTGTTAATTGAAGTTAAAGATTTTTAATTTTCTTACAAAATCCATAAATCAATTAAATATTATTAAAGATGATGGATTTTTTATTTTAAATCTTTTCTATATGAGATTGAAGGCGGTTGTACACAAGATGAGATGTGTTGAATTCAAATTGGGGTGAAAGTAACAAGTGTTTTGTAATGTTACATAGCAAAAAATAAAAAATAACTTCCATAACTAACTAAATATATAGCTAACAAACTAACTATTGATCTTAATATTTATATGTATAAAGCATATTTTTTCGTCTCCTTAAGATTTCTTTTCAGTATTTTTGAAATAAAAAAAAAATATTTTCTCATCTTCAATTTCTTGTGTTATAAATTAAAAAAAAAAAAAATAATAAAAATAAATGTATCTCTTATTCATTCGGGTCATCATCATCTTCATCATCATCTTCAATTTTGTTTCCCCCCATATGTAATATATTTTTGCAATGTATATACATATATAGTGACATTTAACATTTAATTTTCTATTCGCAATGATTGTTATTATATGGTGCTTCTCAAGATGTTATGATTTCTGTTCTGTATCCGTATAAATACAAAAGATTTTGTCACAACACATTATACGTTATAGGTATAAGGACAAGCTCATCCTGATGAGATATTTTCAAAAGCGACACATAATTGATTGTATCAAAATATTTGTTAAGAACTAAAATAAAATTAAATTCATTTTTATTGAATATTTGTTGTTCAGTAAAGGTATCACGCTGTGTGCCTTTTGGTCGTGAATTATTTTATATGCTAACCATATTTGCATAAGAGATTTATATCATAAATTTGGTGTTATATGGATGGAATGATGATTGTAAATTTGTAATCAAAATGAGATGAAATTGGAGCTTCTCTTCAGGTATACCTACATAAGCATACAAATAAAAGGCAATAAATAGAGGTTAATTGTACGAAGTCATGCAGAGGAGTTTAAGCATTAAAAATGAAATTTACAATTTAAGAGCGCATTAACTTACGTACGGTATATGATTGACATTTAAAAACTATAACAACTCCCACACACTTAAAATTCCATCTCGCGTCAATATAAAATTCCACCTGATCTTTATGGTGATATATACATATATAATAAATGTAATTAAAGACTAAACAGAGAATATATCTATACAAAAAAATAAAACTACTTTGCGTCGTTAAAAGCACAAAACAAAAACAAAACAAAAAAAAAAAATTAAATATGGAAAAAGGGTCAACAACATCTTTCCTAATTAAGGTGTGCTCGAGAGGTCATAAAATTATAACTTAAATACAAACACAGACGTACATTGTATATACAGTAAAAGTATCACATCGGTAAGTCATGTAATTTTTCTTAATGACAAAAACAACAAAACGTGTGTAAGTAAATAGAAAATTGGTGTAACAGAAAATTCCATTCATAGAAAAAAAAAATAAAAAATAATCGATGAAGATTCATGTTTGTTATAAGTTTAACATTTTTAAATTCGGGTTCGTCGCTTATTGGAAATCAAAAGACTTGGTATATATTCTACACTATAGAAAGGTGATTTCACTATACGTATATGCAAGTTTATGTGTAAATCTCATATCGAAAATGAAAACCTGGGTGGAATTTTATTTTCTGTTGTTTTGTTGTTGTTCAGTCTTACATTATTCGCGCAACGATAAATTGTCATCTTCATATATACACAATTTAACACCAAATGGTCAAAGATTTGTTTATTCCATAATTTTTACTTGTTTCAAATAATAAAAAAAAAAACGACGACTGATAAAAATCAAAAAAAAAAAAATAATAAACGCACGAATTCAATTTTCCCAAACACACACACAATATTTACAAAAAACCTAACAAGTCTCCTTTAACTGATAAAAAAAAAAAAAATCGCAAAGAAAAATTGTGAACATCGACAAACAACACATAAGACAAAAAAATAAAAATTTAAAGACAAGCCAAACACTTTAATTTTTTTTTTTTTTTTTTGGTTGACTGGTTTTTTGTGCAGTTTTGCTGCTTGCAACACAAAATTTAACAAACACCCGAATGAGATGCACAGCACACAAAAAAAAAATCAGAAAATTATGCATTTAAAATTGTGCAACCAGAAAATTCGCAAAAAGTAGCTGAAATTGTATGATTAAGCGGTAGCATGAGCAGTTTATGTTATGAATTTTTAATTTGTTGGTTTATTTAAATCGATATTGCAACACACACGACATAATGAGGTCTGTATAGTGGTGTCTTTTGAAATATTGGAACCGGGAGAAATTTATTTATTTTTATATTTGCTAAAATCTAATCTCTGTCCCCGGAAGAGAAAACGCAATTTAATGTTGTGAGAAACTTTCGTGATATTGACATAGATGCTTTACTTTTGACTGCCAGCTCTTTAGACCGGAAAATTCTTTATTCGTTATGCGATGTAAATGAACCAATTTTTGTTCCATTTACTTAACATTTTTGCCCTACGGTTCGAAAGTACTTAGTGAAACCACAATTAAATAAAATTAACTTTGGTAATGAAAATCTCAGGTACCGAAATATTCGCGTTTTCTTCACGAGAAGCCATCACTGGCAAAACTATATTTGAATTTCGTCGACCAAGAGCTTCTACAGCAAATTTTAAAGGCTGCAAAACATTTAATAAGATTTGTAACCTCACCGAGTTCTCTTCTAAATTGTAAATTCAAATCCTTTACGGCCTTTATATCACAGTAACGTATTTTGAGAAATCGATCAATCATTATTTCTACGCTATTCCATCCAGTTTTGCAATCCTGTAATAAATTTAGTTCTTTTTCATGCTCAGCTTTAACGTAATTTTGCAAGACGGAGTTTCTTACAGGAGAAGATTTGAATAATTTCGCGATCCTTCGAACATTTTTAAAGCGATTTTAAAATCAGATAAACTATAGTATCATAATATGAACTAATATCATCAGTTTCATTTCCACTACTAGAACAACCACTCAGATTATCATTGTTACCGGACCGACCATTGTTGAACTTTTGAAAATTGATTCCGATAATGCGTCTGGCATTATCGGAATTAATTTTGTCAACATATTCCATACTTCAATAGATTTGGTGTTGTAGTTATTTTAAATTTTTCAGGTTATGAATTTATTTATCTCTATAAATTTCAATTGTATATTAAGAACATAATACTTATCAAAAAATTCACTATGCCAAAATATAATCGGCATATTCCCAAGAGTACTACCTCCGGAGTGCAAAACAAAAATCCTAAGGAAATATAATCCTTGGAATATTTCAACAAAATAGGAAAATCATACTCAGAAATGAAAAACATTTATTTGTAAGTGGAATAATAAAATTTTAATGTAATAGTAATAAAAAAAATCAAATCATCCGTAACATTTCAACTAATATCCTATAACATTTTTCTTGACGATTGGCCATCATTAAAAAAATGCTTGTCACTCCTTTACGCAGACAAGAGAGACCTCAGTACTTTGGAACACCAACTGAGCAGTCTGCCTAATTCTATCCGAACATAAATCATTTGCAGTGTTGTGCGCCTACACGTAATTTAAGATTGTCTACATGTAAGTGTCGACAATAGCGTAGACAATTGTTTCTGACGTAGACAATGTAGACAACGTGTGGACAATGTAGAAAATTCGTAGACAATCAAATGTTTCTTGTTGTTTTTTCCTATGTATAGATTTAATTACTTCTGCAAACTACCATATAGCTAGAATTGATAATCTAGAGCAAGGAGACCAAAAATAAAACATTTTAGGTTTAACGAAGTACTATATGCTATAATTTCTCAGGGAAAGGAAAAAAACGCTAAGAATAATTGTTGAGATTGTTGGTACAACTGAACTGGGTACAATTTCATAACCTCATTAATTCAGAATAGAACTTTAAAAAAATTCAATAAAGCAAATTCAGCAATTGCAAAATAATTTGACAAATTGAGTGTAAAAGAAGAGATGGAGTTAAATGAGGAGAGATTGGTGGAATCGAATCGGTAGCTTACGCTACTTACCTTCCAGGAAGAAAAGCACTACAAACGACTTTATTAGACAATGCGTATCCAAAGTGCAGTTCATGTGCTAAAGCCAGTATTTCTGATCAGTCAGTGCTATTAATAGATGGTTGGAAAAACAGTTCTAGCAACACATCTATGCTGCATCATGCCATTGACGAGCAAGCCTTCTTACAAGCTTGGTACCTAATAGGTGAAAGCGAAACAGGAGCAAGATTAGCCGAAATTTTGCTGGAATCGGTAGACATTGCTAAGCAGCTATACAACGCTAAAGTAGATGGTTGTTTCCGATAATGCAAGTAGGTACTATGGCCAAAATAGGAAAACTTAAAAACCACGTTTTATTGCATAGTACTTGCAGTTGCAATAGCCATACCGCCAACTTATTGGCAAAGAACGTATTGAATATAGCAATAACAGAGAAGGTGACTACATACTCTACTCAAAGAATACAAGCACGATGGTGCTCATACAGAGATGCTTACCGCTCTCTAATCTAGAACTTGGAGCAGATGAAGACCGTAGCAGCTGAATTTAAAATTAAAAAAGTTAAACAAGACGTTGCTAAACTCATTTCTGACGATCAGTTCATTGAACGAGTGAAGGAAAGTTTACAGATATTCGAACCAATATGCAATATCATTAAAATGTGCCAATCGTCTTCATTTTCAATTACCGATGTGGATAATTTGTGGTTAGATCTTAAATTGCCAATTAAATTTGAACATGGCTGAAATAAAGCATCCCATTTTATCGCAAATGGCAAAGCAATTCCTTAAAATTCCGGCGTCATCAGCACAAATTGAAGAAATATTATTTTCTGGCTGGGCACACGTGCATTCGCCAATAAGGGATCGCCTGAATTTCGAGCGATCGAAAAAATTGTTACACGTATATTATTCCCTCATAGGATTAAAGATGAATTTTGTACAGCTATCGAGAAAGAATTAGAAGCAAAGTTTTCAGAAAACTTGCCAAACCAGAGAAACAAACCAAAAATGTCTTTACGTTTAAAATTGAGTAAAACTATTGACGAATATGGTACGATCTACGATGTGCTCCAGCGGACAGAAGTAAACTACAACACTGAAAAAAAAAATTACAGCCTGTTAAAGACGATAGCTTCTTTAAAAACTTGATTAATAATTTCTTCACATTAAAGAATAATTATTTAATTTAAAGGAATATTGTTAATACACATAATATTTTTTAAATCAATATTTGACTCCTAATGAACTTTATATTAACTCAACACAATTCAAATTATTACACTGCGGGTTCAGTTTTAATGTAATTTGTTTTTATTTGAATTAATTGTAATAAAATTAAGTAAGATTCATTAAATATTTTTGGGAATTATAAATATCTGTCATTAATATAATAACAATTTTTTATTTATTAAATTATAACAAGTTAATAATATTAAATATTACATTTATTTAACAAACGTTATTGGAATAAGAGGTAACGAAGAGCAAATATTAAACGTTTTTAGTTACCAGTGAAGGGATTAAGTGCAGTTTAGTAGTACTAAATAAACTAAATTGTAGTCAGTTTTATGATCCCTTAAGGAATGATAAATACTCATTATGACCAACTATGTAACAGAGGGCAGATGCTTAGCAAAGGCACACTTTAATTTATTACTATATTACAGAATACACGTCTATCTCTAAAATTACAATCCCTAAACAGAATTGGCATGATATATTTTCTAACCAAGTTATTGGTAGAATTCTGTTCCATATTCTATATACAGTATAATAATTATTGAGTTTTTTAAACTGAAAAAGATCAACAGAAGATTAAAGTGTAAGTTATTCAGGAGACTAAACATCGGGTAACGGAAGCAAAGAAGTAACGACAGAACTTTTAAGAAATTAATGATGATTACTGCTGCCTCTAATTTGTCCAATATGGTGACTAATTTTAATTATATTTGCTATTGACGATTGGAGGATCGTGGGTACCACGTAGCGGAGAAATTTGGGACTGAACGAGCTATCCTAATTTGACGTGTAAGATATTATGAAATGTCATGTATGTTGATATTTTGTTATTATGAAATGTCACTTAAGAATAGATTCCTTTAATTTAACAAAATATAAACACCGTGCTGATACAAATAATACGCGCGAGATTTTTTGTTATTATTAAATGTCATTTAAGGATAGCTTGCTTAATTTTTAAATTTCTCGTAGGTCGGCGTTTTCGAACATTTACAATCATCAATACATTTATGTACATACTATTAAAATAAAACCGCACATTTTACTCTCGTTTAGTTTCTTATAGTAGGCTGTTCTTTATGATTTCTACACTGTATTCACAACCGTACATATTTTTACAGCAATACGAGTAGTACCAGAGCCTTCTAGAGTATAGAGCCATAATCATTATGACGTATTTTTTAGAAGCTTTTTTAGTGGTATAACTTTTCACTAATTTCCATAGGAATCCATAGTAAAAATGGTGTTAGCTTCAAGTTTTTCATTGGAAAAAGCAAAAATGTTACAAAATTTTTATATAAAAGTGTTCTACATATCTTTAGCAACAATATACAGGAAGGGTATATTGGTATTAAGTAAATATTAATTGCAGAAATATTAAAATTAAATTATTCCTAAAATATATTTTTCGAACTTTCATTTTGAAAAATACATCAAAGTTGGCTCTGACGAATTAAAATAATACTTGCTACATTTATCTTTAGTTTTACTAGTGTACGTTAGATGTCTCAGATTTATACAGAAAAATACGAAAAAAATTGTTTAATCACAAAATTATGTCACGTTCTTAATATTTTGAGAATTTGTTTTGCTTTTCCTACAATTTTTGAACTCAAATTTCCCCAGGTCGCAATTTTTGGTACGATTTTTCAAAATGTTTATTACCCACTGCCATCTATGTATATTGACTTAATGCACACGATTTGTAGTAAGCTTTTCATTTTAATTTGACCAGAAAGCTGTTGTTATGAACTTTTTTTTATATTTTGGTTTAAATAAATCAATTATTACAAGAAAATGAAAACGATTTATTTAAACGAGATTTATATATGTTGAAATTCAAACATTTATGAAAATATTTCAGAAATCATAATTAAGGATTTGCAACGTTTTCATTTACAAATTTGTCTTAGGAAAAAAAGTGATTTCCCATACGTTTATTTGTTTTACTATGGAAATTTTGGTTTTTTCCTCGTTTCTAATTCCCTTATAAAAGCTTCGTTTTTTAGATTATGGCTTGTATAATCAAGGTTGCTTTGGCGAAAGCTTCCAAAAAAAATAAAAACAAAGTGTTTTAAGCAAATCAATTTGTGTATTATTGAATTATTGAAAATTTAAATCAGCAGCCAAATTATTAAGTTTTGATACGACATTTTTGTGTTATGGAGAAAGCAATCTGTGAAATGAAATTCTGGGGTGCGATTATGTATCTTTCGTATTACGAGTTACGAGTTACGACTACTCGAAATTCAGAAAGTCGCAATTGCGACATAAAGCGATTATGTAAGGAATTACGACAAACACTTTTTCCGAAAATGTGTGTTTTTATTTATTTATTTATTTATTTATTTATTTCATAATGGGGCAACACAATGGGGTGTTGCCCGATATTGTCATTTTCGACTTAAAATTTTATTGTTGGCAATACATATTTACATTTTTTTTATTTAAATTTGGTAGTGTCATGTAACTGTCAAAATTATATTATCGTTTGAAATTTGGTAGTGTTTGTATGTTTTTAATAAGAATTATCCGTGTTTTAAATTAAAAGTAACAAAATAATAAAATAAAGTGAAAATAAATAAACTTCATAATTTTATTTAACCAAATTCAATAAAAGATATATAACAAAACAGACATAGAACCGGTTGTACACATTTTGTAATAGTAAGTATGTTTTTTGGTTTTATAATATTAAACCCAAGCTAATTTTGAATATCTTAATTCTAATTTAAAGGCAAATATCGAGATGGACCCGGCTATTGACTTCATTTTTATGACGCTTAGCCATGAATTGCATGAGGAAAATTTAATGAATCAGGAAAGGCGGGAAATTAGGGAAAATATGAGTGCCTTAGACATGTCGGAAATACAGTAAGTTCATGGAAATATTTTATGTGTGTTCAATTTAAAAATGTAAATAACAACCTTTTGTTATTATTTTTCAGATTTAGAAACGCATTCAGAATATCGAAAGACATCTTCAATTATATGCGACGATTTATTTCCTTTTTTGGACGAGGGATCTAGATCGACAAGAACATCAGTCGAAACTCGTATATTATGCGTTCATCGGTTATTGGCTAAAGGCTCCTATGAACGAGATACCGGACACGATTTTAAAATCGGTTTATGTCAGAGTGCCGTTTCCAAAATCTTTATGTCAATAACTTCCATTATGAAATGGCCATCCACGGTAGAAGAACGGCAAATAATCAGAGAAGGGTTCTATCGAAAACACAGATTTCCTTCTGTAATTGGAATTATTGATGGAACTCACGTACAATTTTCGGCGCCACGCAAAGACGAATTTTTATTCGTAAATCGTCGAGGAAAGCATTCCTTAAATGTGATGATAGTATGTGACCACAATTTAAAAATAATAAGTGTAGATGCAACACATCCAGAGGCTACCCATGATAGCTCCATTTGGAATCAATCGAATGATAGGTTCAAAATGCACAGCATTTATGAAGAAGAGAAATGCTGGTTGCTAGGAGATGCTGGATTTCCTTTGGAGCCTTGGCTAATAGTTCCATTCAAAAACACAACCTCTGATTCTGTATAAGCTTTGTACAACACCAAACATTCTATGATCAGAATGACGGTTGAACGTTGTATTGGGGTACTAAAGAATAGATAGCGAATACTTCTTGCTTCAAGAAGTTTAACGTACCAGCCATTACAGTACACCCAAATTATTAATGTTTGCGTTGCATTACATAATATGTGTAGAGAATTCAATATTCCAGATGAAGAATTGGCGACCTTGTAGAATTCGATGACACATTAAGCGAAACAGAAGAAAATAATGCTTCAGCATATTCTAGCAGACAAATTCTTCGACAACAAGGAGAACACAATAGGGCCAGAATAATAAATATTATAAATTAAATAAAAAATAATATTTTTAAGTAATATAACAAAAATTTTGTGTTTTTATTTCGGAAGTGCATCCAATTTTTTTTGGTAATACAAATTTAAAAGTTTGTAGTGGTTCTCTTTAATTTGTGCCTCCCTTTCTTTGATTTCCAGTTTTTTTTTGGTTTATTTCCAGGTTTTTTTATTAATCTCCAAAATCTTTTCATTAAGAGCTATATTTTTATTTCCAGATGACAAAATTTCAGTTAATTTGGATTCTGTTGATTCGGTATATTTTTTCATTGTGGAAATGAAATCAGGTCTATTGGCTCTATGCAGAATTCTTGGTGTTGATGATTTATTGGATGGAGTACATTCTACTATTTGTCGAGATTGGTTGATTTGCCGTTGTTACTGTTGTTGATGGTAAGTTTGGAGATGGATGTTGTGACCTCGAATTAGTTGTGATGGGCAGACTAATGGAAGGGTGGTGCATGATTATATTACTCGATTCGGTTGATTCATTTAAAGGGATTCCGGTTGATGGTGAAGGTGCATTTAGGGATAGGTGATGTAAATCGGAGTTATTTATGTGGGTTGTAAACGGTGGTTCATTTGAAATTGGATATCGTTGATTCGGACTATTTGTAATAACTGTGGTAATAATGGATGGGTGGTGTACGGTTCTACTGTTTGACGCGGTTGATTGGACGGATATTCTGGATGTTGATGTGTTTATATTTGGAGATGGATGTTGTGAAATTGTGTTGAGAGAAGTTATATTCTCTTCATCTGGGATTTGACTACCCATTTCTCCTCCAAAACGTAGACCACCTAGCCCATGCACCGATTCTCTTAGATGGAGGAGGGTAATAATTCGCTCGTGGTTTAGCGAAATAGGCGCTTTTTTGGGACCCCCTCCAGTACCACCAACATACGTTTTTTCTTCCCGTAATTTTTTCCGGGTGTCCTTCTTCAAATCATACCATACCTAAAATAAAAAATGTATTTTTGGATATTTATGCACTCTATTTCTATACTAAATGTTCTTACTCTACGCCAAAGTTTCCATGTTTCATTTGGAGGCCCCATACTATTTAGAATTTCTGTCAAAGCATCCCATAAATGGCTTGATGATTCCGCCCCATTCGAATCTTTGATGTTAGCCTTAGCAAAATCCGGATGATCTTCCATAAATGAAATCAATCTTTCGATCTGATTTGATCGGTTAAAGCCCTAAAATAATAATTTAATTAACTTTCATTATTAATTTCACGACATGAGTTTAAACAACAGACAAAAATCTATCTCGTAATTAATATTACAGAATAAAAGTTATAATAAATTGATTATTTAACCAATAAATAATATCTTAAACGTTAAAAAAACAGATCTAAAATATTAAATGATATTATTATGTACTTACATTTTATGAATTATATTAATAATTAGATTTTTTAGTAATTTTAATTTTTTCATGAACGAAACTAACAGTTTTTGACAATTAAATAGTTCTTCACTAAATCGCCACACTAACCGGGTGGCGCTGCCATATCTAAATGGAATGACCATTTTTTATGAAATTATTATTAATTCAAATATATTCCAATATTTAACTTTAAAAACTACTTGAAAAATCTAAAAAATGTATTTAAATGGATAATGTTGACAAATTTTCTTTAAAAATAATCATTTTAACCATTACGAGTTGTCTGTCGTACTCAAAAAGTTGTACGAGTAAAACAACAACAACAAGTCGTAATTACGACAACTCGAAATGTGTTACATAATCGCGTTTTGTCGCAATTTCGAAAAACTCGTGACTCATAATGCTTACATAATCGCACCACAGATTGATTAAGCCTTTTACTTTTTAATTTCAAACGCATGCTACGAATATATTGAATACCACTCGAACGCAAACCTAACTGGATACTGTTTTTTAATCTTAGAGAGGTTCGGTTTGTTAAATTTAAGAAACTTTTTAGTTTGTAAACTAAGCGTTTTTTCACGTATTTTAACCCGATTGGAACATAGATTTTGCCAGACTCTGCAAAATAATAATTAACAGGCTGCAAAAATTTCTTCTGGCATCGGGCCAAATTGTTAACTTCGACAATAGAAAGTTTCGTTGTAATCGGGAACCGCCACAAAAATTTCTTTCCAATTGCCAGTATAAACATCAATAAACCATTTTGACAACTAAACCATGAGAATTTTAGAGTTTAATAATTCCTAGAAGTGTATATGGTGACAATTAACTAATTTCGATCTTGTTTTTCAGAAATATTCGGAGAAAAAAAAATGCAGATTTCCAGAAACTTTGTGTCGAATTAATTTGAAATTTAAATCATTAATTGAAGCTTTGGTAAAAATGTCTAACCTATGTTCTAAAATTATTTTTATAGAATGTTTTGCTGAGTGGTGCATAAGTGGGTGTTTAGTGATTGGTTGGGTTGACTAAAATATCCCTGCAACTTTTTTTGGTGAATATTGGATGAGTTCCAGAAGGAAGCTAGCTAAATTAGCAATAATCTTGTAAGCTGCTGAAATAGTTAATTAATTATAAAGGTAAATAATTTAATTTGTTTCAGAATTTAAGATAGTTCCAGAAATAATTATTCTTAACGGGATTACATTTAATCCTAATTTCAGTAATAAAGTTATAGTCTGACTCAACTCTTCAGGAACAACAAGTAGCTAACAATCTTGTAGTTTAGAAATTGTGTTGCCTTGTATTGTCGTATTTACTATCAACTACTTAGGTATCTGGAACCGAGTTGATTCTTTGTTACTAAAGCACCTTTCCTTTCCCTCGATTTTGGTATTCGTAAAAGGGGGTACGGTGGACCAGGCGTATTTCTTTGGTAAATTTTTAGATAACATTAAGATGCACAAAAAAATATGATAATAAAAACCATAATATGTATAACGGTATTTTTTGAGAATTATTTCTAACTTCTATGACAATAACTTTAAATTGAAAGCATGGCATTTAATAATGGTAATAAATATGTATGACTTTTGAATAAATCAAAATTTTTTGGTTTGCATAAAAAGAATTTCCCATAATTGAAAGTGTTTTTGCTAGGTTTGTCGCAAACAATAATTTGGTTTAATATAACGCAAATATTCTCGTTTGATTTTAATGAAAAACTAACAATAGTTTGCTTCGTACAAGTAAACAATTAGCCATGTTTCTCGTAGCGCAAACATTATTTTTTTTTAATAACAATCAGAGAACGAGTATCAGTAAAGTAACCAGTTTCAATATTTATGTGCTCCGGGTGCGAAAAATCAACTGGTAATTAATGACATTAAATTATTCCTATCAAAATCAACTTACCCGCAAGCATAACTAATATTTACACCATATAAGAAATGTTGGCAGGTTGGTTTTATAGAAGAAATTTTAAATGAAGTTTCGATGCTGCGATTAAAATACAAACCAATGGTGACAAGACATCATCAAATCACGTTAACCGAGGGTTACGAGCTATTTTCATTTGAAAAATCATCACTTAAATTTGTTTCAAAATTTTATTACATCCAATGATGCGTCTATCGGTTTAGATATTATTCAATATATGAGCTAATCGGTGTCTAAATGAACTAAAAACGTCTGCAAGGACAATATTATGCGCATAAGAAAAATCAGATATGGGAATTGACTATTTTTCGTGAAGCATCGGTTACCTAACCAAAATCACAGTTTTTAGTGCTTAAGGGATTAATGGATAAATAACGAAGTCAATAAGAAGGAAAGAATAAGTTTATGCAAATGATGGAGTCCAATATGGGTCTCATGCTCCAAAACATGAATACCCTCATGCAACTTCTCATCAAAAACCAAAAATGAATCAACTTAAATTAGCTGTTTGGAATGCCAATGGGCTAGTGCAACGTAAACTAGAGGTACAAAATTTTCTTATTAAGCACAACATCGATATTATGCTGATTTCTAAAACCCATTTTACAACTACGAGCCATTTCAAAATCAAAGAATACACATTTTATGACACTACGCATCCTAGCGGAAAATCGCATGGGGGAACTGCTATCATTATCAAGAACAGAATAAGACATTATGAACTCAAAAAATATAGAGTAGAAACATTCTGGTTACTAAAAATTGAGAGATATAGGAACAACGCGTATTTATCGTCAAAAATTATTTTAAATTTGATGTAAGTTATGCAGAACTTGTTGGTGTTAAAATAATTATTAAGCTTAAGTTAAATATTTTTAAGCCAAATGAAAATTTAATAAGTTTTCAATAATTTCTCAATGCAATCGCAAGGTTATTAAGACTTTCGTATAAGTGGATGAATTCTAGCATTATAAGTAACACCCCAACACACAATCCATACGACAACTTCGACTTCGCAAGAGCAAAATAAATAGTTCTTAAAACGGCTACGAGCTTCTAGTATTCGGGCGATTTAGATTCATTGTTATCGCAACCAAGGTCAATATCGGGAAATTTACTCGATGAATTGGAATGAGTGAATGAATTAAATTTGTTACATAATTCTAAACTGTATCATTAAAACTAATAAATTTTATCGATTATAAATTCAAATGTGGTTATAAATTGAAATCGGCCGTTTACATTTTACAAATTCAATTTATGTATTTAATTTCCAATTCATGATTTGTTTTAAATTTTTTGCTTGGTGGAACTCTCCCCCCCCCCCATCCTCCATCTCGGGCCTCGACAGCAAAGGTGACACAATTCGCGAATGCACTTACAAGCACACATTGGCAAATTCTCAATTCACTTGTGCAACAAGAAATACCTACATAGTTTTGATATTATTGTACAATTGCTGTCAAAATTACCCTTAAAACTTTTGATATAAAAAAAAATAAAATAAAAACACCTTGTCTTTGTCTATTATATGGTATTTGATTTTTCCCCCTTTTTTGGGGTATTTTACTGTTCAGTAAAATATTCCCATGGAATACCACCTTTATGGTAACGTCAATTCATTTTGTGATGATTTTGAAAAGGTTGCTGGATTCCTACAGTAGGTGAATCCTATACAATTACCAAACAATGCTTGCATCCTACGGAATTGTCAGTCTTGAATGGACCAACAAGGTTGAAGACGTGTTTGGACCACATTTTTGTTAGAAATGATACTTTATTCAAAATTGACATTTATAGCCTACCCATGTACTTTTCAGAGCACAGTTTAATCCAATTTATGGCAGTGCAGTCTATGAGTTTCTTGTCACCAGAACTAGTTTCAAAACGTTTGATTTAATAAAAATTTGTAGTACAAATTTTGTTTTATTATATTTCATACATGACTCATTGTTTCAATGATATTTTAAACTATTTTCAATGTAAGTTAGGCTGCACAAAAAAAAATACTACATCGACAGCGCCGCCAGAGAGTTTGGCGGATGAGAAAGTTGCTAGCACGAGCAAACCGATGCAACATGGAAAAAAGCAAACATCATGCTGTAGAATTTTTAATAGAAAAAATCAAGAATTCGCTGAAGCACTCGAAAGAGCCGGCAGCCTATTGGTTGTTGTAGATTTCTATGCAACATGGTGTGGCCCATGCAAATTTATTGCACCAAAATTAAAGGAATTAGCGAAACTGTATTCTGATAAAATTGTAGTTTTAAAAGTTGATGTAGATAAATGTGAAGATCTTGCCATTAAATACAACATTTCAAGCATGCCTACATTTTTATTCATCAGAAATGGTGAAGAGTTGGACGTTTATTCGGGAGCCAATGCAGACAAATTGGAAGAATATATCACTCAACTAACCAACTAATTCGATATATAATTAAAAAAAAAAATATTAATAATCATAACATAATATATTTACAAAATAAGTACAGACACAAGAGAGAGAAAGAGAGAGAAAATAATTGTTTGCAAATATTCAAAATATGTTTAAAAAGCAAATCATTCTGTTTGTGTTTGTATATTTATTCTGTTTGTAAATCCAATAAATTGCAATTAGAATAACCGAAAATCGTATTCTAACTTTTAAAAAGAATGTTTACATATTTTTGTTGATTTTTTAAAAAATGTAAAAAACAACCATTAAATGTTATAATTTACAATAAATAAATTTACAAAAATAAATTTACAAACTTAATATTTTGCTCCTCATCCATCAGGCAACCACTTTCTGATATTAATTCTAATTCCTCTAAAATTTGTTACGATAAATTAAATAATTTACAAAAGTTTGAATTTTGGGATTCTGTTTATAGCGAAAGTACTTGCAGTTTAGATTTTAAACATGTTTTAGATATTCTAAATTCGCATATTGCCTCATCAAGATTCAGTACTGCTTCTCCTAAAATAAACAAGTTAAAGCCATGGATGATTACCAAACTTCTATTTTACCAAACTTCTATTATTTAAATTAAGATTTAATTTCCAAATTTATTGTAATTACTTTGAATAGTGAAATTACTTCAATTGAATTTCGAAGTATATATACTTAGCCGATAGAAACTCCAGTTCATCTCGTTTCTTGAGTCTATATCTTCATCAGATATTCTGAGATAAAGCAGTTTGATAACAAAGATTCTAAAGGTTTGGAAGACATTGATAATATTATAGTTAAAAAATGTTCGTGGTATTTGGTGGATGTTCTGAAATATTTATATAACCTTGGAGCTGTTGTGATCCCGATTTTTAAGAAGGGTGATGAATTACAACCTAATAATTACAGACCGATTTCGCTTTTAAGCACTTTCTCCAAGATTCTTGAAAAACTAGTTAAGCGTCGGCTAATTTCTTATTTGGATAAGGTTAAATTTTTGAATAAAAATCAATTTGGGTTTACTGCCGGTAAGGCATTTGACACTGTTCACCATGGCATGCTTTTATTGAAGTTAGCTAAAATTGGTATTAGAGGTAACATTTTTAATTGGATTGCAAGTTATATTGAAAATCGTCGTCAGGTCGTTAAAATAGGTGAAACAACTAGCTGCGAAGATCTATTAAGTTGTGGCGTTCCTCAAGGGTCAGTTCTGGGGCCTTCGTTATTTTTGATCTATTACAACTCAATCTTTAATATTGAGCTATTAGGACACGCCACAGGTTTGACGATGATTTGGCTTTGAGTGATGGTGCGAATAGCGTTGTAGGCACTAAATTGCTGCTTGGAAGCGACTCAAGCAACGTAAGTAAATGGTTTTATTATCATCGGCTTGCTATAAGCTTAAAGTCAAAAGTTATTTTATTTGGAAAGAAAAACAAAAAATCTTCGGATTGCCCAGTGAAATACCTTGCTCATCCCTGTGGTACAAACGTTTGCTTGTCTCAGCGGTATATACTTGAATTTTTCAACGGGTTTAGATATTGCTCCTTAGATATTTATATGGCACCGTGTTTCTCACATACAGTAGAATCGCGCTATAACGTACACGCGATATAACGGACGCCCACTTTATAACGTACGAATCCACAAAATCCTGCAGTTACAGACAAATTTTCATTAAATTCTGTTTCGATACAATGATCGTCGTTATAATGATATAGCGTACGAATAGATTTCTCCCTGAACTGATTTACCTAGTAATATTCTCTGGAAATAACGTACCATGATCTAAAATAACACTAAAATTTACGCAATAAGAAACAGAAGTTATGCTATAATCGCACGTTACCTTTTTGGGTGAGATTGAAAACTTTTGTTCCGACTAAGGACAGATAATTTTTTCAAAAACTAACGGGACTTTTGTTAGTAAAGTCAATAAATGTTTCAGTAAGTGCGTGTCTGTTGAAAAATAAGGTGCAATAAAATAGTTAACGATTAAAAATAAAATTAAACGGTAATTAAAATTGGTAAGATTATTTTTAACTCAGTAACAAACATTGAGATTAGCATTAAGTTAAATTATTTGACTAATTTCAATAATTTCAGCGAAATGCCAAACGTAGCAAATAAATCTAAAAGAAATGCCATTTCTATTGAGACGAAATTAAAAATTTTACGAGAAATCGACGACAACAAAAAAAGCTACAGTGATGTTGCTCAAATGTTTGGATGCAGTCACGGTGTGCGGGAAGCGAAAAAAAGTTGGTCTAAAATGCCGAAAAATCTAGCGTAGCGTCATATATAAATACAGCATGCTCTACAGTGTCATAATCCATTAAACAGAAAATCGCACCTGATCATTTGAGCCGTCTATTTTGAAAGGGGAATAAGTCAATGTTTTGTTGAAACGAGATAATGCAAGAATAGAAAAACAATAAATGAAAAGACATATGGGCTTTTGAATTTTCTTATTTTTGCACAAGTGTTAGGGAGTCATTTCTTTTTGTTTTGACAGTAAATTATTTGCCGTTAGAAAAATTATACTGTCATTTATCTGTTGTTATCATTAATTTGATTTTTTGGAAAAGTGACTTATTCCACTTTCAAAATAAACGGCTCATTTAACAAAGAAATCACGAAAAAACGCGATTTTTAAAATTTTAATTGAAAATATCATTTCGGCGGCCAATTTAAAGAGGAAGAAATTAAAGATGATACAACTTTTATACATTTTTCTTAATCTGTATTCCTTTATCTTCAAAATGAACCCTATATCAATATTTTGCGATAACTAGTTTTTGTTTTACAACCAAAAATACACTAACATACAATGCCAAAAATCAAAATAATCCGCCTACTTTGCTAGAAACAATACTAACTCAAGGTCACTGTGTACGGAAAGATGAAAGAAATTTGCCTAAAAATTTTTGAGTTGGTAACTTGGAGGAAAACTGCCGTCAAACGGTTTTTGGAGGAATTGATGGACAATCGCCAATCTTCGGAATTATATGCATGGTGCATTGTGGAAACCAAACCACGTATATGAGTGCAAACAGCGAGTGGATTGTTCTCAATTTATTTGAAAAAAATCGTAGAATGACGATGACGATTTATTGCACCATATATCCGAACATTTGGAGCAAAATGTTCACTAGTTTTAAATCCTTTGACAAAGGAATGGATTGCCGCTGCGGTAGTTTCAGGCGTCCAAACGATTTTCCAAGATTTCAATGTGATTGCATGGCGCAGAGACATTTGATGGTTGATACATTGATACAGGTGTTTCTCATCAGGTTCAATTGTTAGTGGTAAATATTCTTCAGTTGGGTTTGATCTTTCCGGAACAGGAATTTCATCTGAATGCGGCAGCGGTAATTGAGCATATGTCGTTGCAGTGTATATCAAAGAACCAATTTTTTTTTCTGTTTGTACCGAAAATATAATTCACGCACCCATAACATTGTATTGGATGATGTACTTGTGGTGTGGATATATCCATATCATCGGGACACCAAATGACATTGCGGCTTCAGTGTTTTGCCATTTAAACAGATGGAAACTGCTTGCCGTACAAACAATAGACGGCGTCCAATTTATACCACTAGTAACATTTTGTGAAAAGTATAGTCGATATAAATCAGCGGTTTCATCACTTACATATTTTGTGGCGATTGGTCATAATTTTAAATTTTCCAAACTCGTAACAAAAGCAATTAAGTTTAAAACGGCTATCCGTATTTCACCAGATTTCACAAGCCGATTTTCACTTTATTTTTTGTGTTCTTTTGTACTTTATATATTTAAATGAAAAGCTTTTCAGTTTTAATTTTTAATTTTATATTGTAATTTATATTTCTTCCTTATTGTAACAATTTTTTAATTTTTTTAGAAATATCGATTTCGAGGATAATTTCTTCTTCGGTTTCTTTTTTACTACTATTACATAATTTATTTGGAAGCTGTTTATATACTGTTGCCGTGTGCTGTTGTGTGGCACCGTTCCTTTGTTTTTAAGTTATGGATAAAATTAAATCGTAATTTTTATTGGTTTTGGTGTTGATTTTGTCGTTAATTAAATTGTGGTTGTTTTTGTTTTTGTATATTTCCAGCTCTTCTATAACCTGTCTAATTTCGGTCCTTTTTTGGTTCTGTGTAAAATCGTTACATTTTTATTGAATCCAGCATACCTGTTTAGCAAATTTCTTTCACCTTTCCGTACACAGTGACCTTGAGTTAGTATTGTTTCAAGCAAGCGAAGTAGGCGGAGTATTTTGAATTTCGGCATTGTATGTTAGTGTATTTTTGGTTGTAAAACAAAAACTAGTTATCGTAAAATTTGATATAGGGTTCATTTTGTAGATAAAGTAATACAGATTAAGAAAAATGTATAAAAGTTGTCTCATTTTTAATTTCTTCCTCTTTAAATTGGCCGCCGAAATGATATTTTCAATTAAAATTTAAAAAATCGCGTTTTTTCATGATTTCTTTGTTTAATGATCAGGTACGATTTTCTGTTTAATGGATTATGACACTGTAGAGTATGCTATATTTATAAAGGGGTTTCCAATAAGGACTTGACAACTTTCTTTTTAAATTAATCGCAAACCATTAGAGATATTTCAAAAACTTTATTATCGGTTTGAAGTACAATCAAAACATTTATGAATGGAACTCTACTTCGTTCATATGACCACCGCGGGCACGTTTGCAGCGGTCGATTCGTTGGACCCAATTTTCGATGACTTGGCCACACATTTCGGCCGAAACGGCCGCTATTTCGCGTTCAATATTGGCTCTGAGCTGTTCCAACGTCGTCAGCTTGTTGGCATAGACCAATGACTTGACGTAGCCCCAAAGAAAATAGTCAAGAGGCGTTCGATAAACTTGCTTTTCAGTAAATCGATTGTAACATGTGCTGTGTGGCTTGTGGCACCGCCCTGTTGAAACCACATGTCGTCCAACTCCATATCTTCCAATGTGGGCCAAAAATAATCGGTAATCATGGCGCGATAACGATGGCCATTCACAGTAACGTGACGATCGTTATCGTCGACGAAAAAATATGGCCCAATGACGCCGCCGGCATGCAAACCGCACCAAACAGTTATTTTTGTGGATGAAGTGTTGATTCATGAAGCACATGTGGATTTTCACCCGACCAATAACGCATATTTTGCTTATTGACGAACCCATTGCGCCAAAAATGAGCTTCGTCACTGAAAATGATTTTGCGATGAAATTCAGCATCTTGGCGCATCTAATCCAGAGCCCAGTCGGAGAACGTACGTCGCTTCAAATGGTCCATCGGCTTCAATTCTTGAGTCAGCTCGATCTTGTACGGTGTAAACCAATATCCTTATGCAAAATTCGCCATAAAGTGGTCTGGGCGATGCCCAATCCTTGAGAACGCCGTGGAATTGACTATTTTGGATCGTTTGCTACGGACGCCTGAACGGCAGCGATATTTTCGACACTTCGACCAACCCGTTATCTGACTGGCACGGCAACATCACACAACGAATAAGTCCCTATTGGAAAACCCTATATATGACGCTAGCTTTTTCGGCATTTTAGACCAACTTTTTTTTGCTTCCCGCACACCGTGCAGTAAAGGATCAGTAGGAGATATTGTTAAAAACCGTAATTCAATCAAAAATTCGTCTTTTGTAAGATCGCGAATGAAAATGCGGAAAGGAAAATTCGAAGACCTCGAAAAAGTTCTCATTAAATGGCTATCTGTTCACAGACAGAATAACATAAATATTAGCGGGACCTTGCTCAAAGAAAAGGCTAAACAGTTTGCAGAAAAAATGAAAATTCGCAACTTTAAGGTAAGCGATGGGTGGTTTGATCGCTTTAAACAGAGACAATCTGTTTCTTTTAAAATGGTGGTAGGTGAAAAATCATCGGCCGACGTTAGCAAGCTATCAAACTGGATTGAAGACAAATTTCCCGAATTCCGAAGAAAATTCAAAGATGAGGACATCTTTAACTGTGACGAAACAGGATTGTTTTTTAAGCTAATGCCAAATCGAAAAATGTGCCTAAAAAACGATGATTGTGCTGGTGGAAAATTAAGCAAAGAACGCATCACAGTCCTCTTAGGAGCAAACTTAAATGGAACTGAAAAGTTACAAGTATTGGTTATTGGGAAGAGTTCTAAGCCCCGTTGTTTTAAAAATATAACAACCTTGCCAGTATTGTAAAAAGCAAATAAAAATGCCTGGGTGAATGGTGCAGAATGGGAAGCTTATATTCGAAAACTCGACCAAAAATTTACATTCCAGAATCGAAAAATGTTGCATGTTATTGACAATTGCCCTGCACATATTCCGTTGCCCGGCTTAAAATCTGTAACTATTGAATATTTGATGGCTAATGTCACCTCAATTGGTCAGCCAATGGACCAAGGGATTATCCGGAATTTTAAAGTTTGGTATCGTACACTTCTAGTAAGAAAAATGATTCAATAAAATATGGAAAATCATGACGAAAATAAAATTACACTACTCGATGCAGTAAATTTTACAAAGAAGGCATGGGATTTAGTTACAGTTAACACAATTGCAAACTGTTTTCGAAAATCTTGGAACCTAATACTAGTTAGCAATACCGATGATGATATTGATATCGTTGACGATATCACTTTAGAATGGAGTAATTCATCCATTTCCTTCGGCACGCCGTTCAGTGATTATGTTGATATAGACAATAATTTGCCTGTTGCAGCACAGATCAGCGATGCGGATATTGTGGAATCGGTTTATGACAATGGAAACGGAAATGTCCAACTTGAATTTTTGGATGAAAGTGATGGATAAGCCGAGCCCTCGCCAACTTTCCAAGAATTTGAAAAGGCCTTAACAATTTGTAAGAAATTCATAATGTGTCAAAACAATTCTGAAGAAGAGTTGCAGAAGTTATTTTCGCTTGAGAAAAACATAAACATTTTAAATTTAAATAAGATGAAACAGCCAAAAATAACCGGTTTCTACAAAACTTAGACACATTGGTTTTACATAAAACAATATGCTTAAAAGTAACGTTTGAATTAAGTATTTAATTTTTGATAATAAGAAAATATGTTATGTAATTTCCTTTCTTGAATTTATTAATTGTCGTGCGTGTGTTGTATATTTTTTCTGAATTTATAGGTATTATCATTTATTAAATAAATACATACATATACCTATGTAGCTTGAAATAAACATATGTAGATTTTTTTTTTTTTTGTTATAACGTACCCTTTGATATAACGTACGAAAGCTTCCGTCCTTTGACCGTACGTTACATCGGGATTCTACGTATATTGAAAGATATAAATATTCTAATGATTGGAAAAAATTCTATTGTAAAAATTGGAAATGTAGAGTTATTTTAAGAATAATTATTATTTATAAAACAACAAACTTAACTCACTACATATAGCGGCCAAATATTATAACAAATAGCATACCTAAATTGTTTATTTTGTTCCAACACAGGTTTTAATCTAAATGGAACTCTACTGTCCTCATCTAAAACATGAAAATTAGTTCATAAAAATAAAGAAATTAATAATAATAACAATAAAATAAAATTTTAAGAAAATAATTTTAGAGAAAAATACGTCTAACTGATTCTAGTCATTGGCCAAAGATTTATCGAATCATCGGTTACTTTTACAAATTTATTCATAACACATGCTATGTTCTCTACAAAAAACACGCAGTGATCAACATGCAATTTTCATGCGATATACCTGATAACTCTGCCAAAACATCATATATTTGTTCGATTGCTGGTTGATAATTGTCACATGAAGAATTATCATCCCGGTCCAACTCTACGCAAAAGCTTATTATGTCAGCACTTTTGGATTACCGGTTGTCGTAATTCCATACTCAGACAGATGAAATTAAAAACCAAAAATTGATGGTCAACCTTCTACGGAGGCCCATTAAATCTGCGGAATTAAAAGGGTTCAGGGAAGCCGCAGAATATTAAAAGCTTGGGTAGGCCTGTTTTTCTGTATATCGGGCAAGGCTAATCATATCGAACTCGTGGCTAATATGACCACACCAGTTTTTATATCTGCTTTGAAGAGGCTCATATATCACGTAGAGGATTAAAATGCCAGTCAATGTTCAGTCAAAATTCATTGTGACGCATCGTATTTTTTAATTGGAGGACTAATTATTGCCAGATTTGTCACAAATAAATCAATTATGTCTTTTGAAGTGGCAAAATGTCTAAAACAAAGTGAGGGAACTCTGCACTGATTTACAAACATAAAACTGGGTCAACTAGTGCTAATGCTAATACGACATGACGACGTGTCATAATATTGTTGGTTATTGGGGCGTATTACAATAGTTCCACTACCAATAGATGATGAAGACGATAAAACACAAACACAACACCAGAATCCAACACAGTAACAATAAAATTACATTCAGTAAGGATACGTTTCACTTTCTTAATCTACAAAATACTACTAAATAACTTATCCAGTCTTTCAGTTTTGTTGCGTATAAACGGCTGAACATTCATATTAATCAATGTGGATTTTGATTTGTTTTATGTGGTCACCTTTTTGCTCAAATCTTCCAAAGCTCTCAAAGTTATGCGATCATTTATGTATAGGTACTATTTAAAATAATATACATATGTATAAACTTTAATAAGTTAATTACAAGCAATAAGATTGTAAAAACATACTAATTACAAAGGTTATGAGCATCAATATTAGTTTAAATAGCCGTTGCGAGCTATTCGTTAAAAATACTATATAAAATAAGAATAATAAATAAGTAGTATAATAAAAATGCTTCAACCAAAAATCACTTGTACTTGATTTTAAATTATATCAGTTAAAAGCTCCTAACCCAATAACAATAATCATGACATGCAAAAATGTAAGACATTATGTTAAAATATGTAATTACTAAACCAATTTCCACCGTAATTATATGAATTCGCCTCCCCCGTCATCATTTCCGATACACTAATTCATATTTAAAGTTATACATCTCAAAAAACTATACTTGCATTTCCTTTCAATTAAATCTAATCTGAATATATACATACAAACAATAAGCATGATTAAAATGTTCTTCAATGCCGTATAAATATTATTCGTATATAAATGCGCGATTACAAAATAAAATTCTATTATGCAATCCGAAACTAAAACTTAAATTAAGCTCATCTAAGTATTCTATACACTATATTGTATACTCTATAAGTTTGCGTGATAATGACAAGTGTACTCGTTATATACGATCAAAACGATTGTTACTATTTTTCTAGAACGGGGGAAACAATTTTGTTTTTCGATCGAATCTAACTTTATACAAATATTGAAGGTTAAAAATGTATTACTATTATTATTTATTATGATTGTTATTATTATTATTATTGTTGTTATATTACTATATTTTGTCTTGTCTAATTTAAGTTATAGTTGTTTTATTTTAGTTTATTCCTATGTGATCGAATTAACCTTCTTAAAGTAAAAAAAAAAACACAAAACGAAAAATCTACTTTGTGAAGATGAAATGATTGTGTTTCATCGTTTTATTATAAAAGGCCTTGAATTCGAAGATGAAGTGTAGATCAAGTATTTTTTTTTTTTTTGCTTAATTCTGTTTTACTTTGTGTACTCTTGTTGCTTATGTGCTGTAGAATGGAAAGTGTATTGAGATCACTTCCCAGTTTTTTTCGTTTTTTTTTTTTTTGGTGCGAGGTAGTTTAGTAAGTCAAGTGCGAAAATTGTTGTTTTGTTTAATTTAAATTGTGCGGTTACGCAATCTCATAAATTTCAATTATGTTTTCTGTATATGAATTTATCTTTTATATGATTGCATTTTATCTTGCGGAATGTTGATTTCTTGATCTTATTAAGAGCGGCTCTAGAAAGAAGTTTTAGTACCGTTTCCTTGATTTATAACAGATATGCCAATAGGATACGATTTAAAACAATTACTAATTCAAAACAAACCAAGCGAGTGGAGTTAGGAAATTTGCTCGATTTAGTATAAAAAGCAAGCCAAACTTTATTTGAAATTCACATGCACAACAACATATTATTTTTTGTGTCAACTTGGAGTAAACTTTGGCATAACCAGATTTTTTTTTTAATCAGAAAAGGGAGAAAAGAGCATGGTTTCTTATAACTATAGGTTCAATTTTTTGTATTTACCTATTAAGAATTGTTCTGCTCACAGTTGTGGATGTGTGCAAGATTAATCATGTCGATTATACAACTCGGCGGATTTCCGCATTCGATTCGCATTTGGAAGTATTTGCATTATAGAATCCGCCAGGAAACCGCATTACCGCTCCGCAGTGAATCTGAAATTTTACTCAATTATCAAAATTTTGACATTCAAATTAGTATTTTTCCATTTGTGTGTGTTTATATTTTTATCTAATAAGGAAGAATACATTTTGATTGTAGTGAAGAAGTAGCGGCGATTAAGAGAAAGACGAGTTTTCCCTTTCGTCTCAAAATATACTTGGTACATATTTTCAATTTTATTCTCACGTCCTCTTCCTATCCAGATCAGTGGAAGCTAAGTAAAATACTTCCCATCCCAAAGATCAGTAATCCTTTAGAGCTATCCCATTTGCGGTCAAATAGCATTGTAAGTCCTCTCTCTAAAGCTTTCGAGATAGTTATTAAAAATCAAATTCAATCGCATCTAACTAGCAACAGTATAGTTAGTTTCTCCCAATTTGTTATATTAGCCGTAATATGAATAATAGGGAATTGACTTCTTTAACTTACATAGTTAGATTTTTTTAAGGCCTTTGATTCTATTAATCACAGAATTTTTTTTAATAAATTCTTATCTTAGTTTAGATTTTCAGTTTCTTCTGCCAAATTGATTTTTAACTATCTTTCTAATCGTTTTCAGGCAGATTTTTTTCGACTATTCTTTGTTTGATTTCCTTCCTGTAATTTCCGGCAATCCTCAGGGTTCAGTGCTGGGTCCTCTATTGTTTCTATGTACATTAATGACATAGATCCTCTATTCACCATTGTTCATTTCCATTTTCGCTGATGACGTCCACATTTATAGAAATAGTCGTTCAGATCTGGATTCTATTTATCGGAATATTTCTCTGATAAATGAAGACTTTAGTAATATCGCTAGTTGGTCGGTCTCTAATAGGCTCGTTTTAAATGCCAATAAATCTCAGTCGATTATAATTTATAAAAAATCGTTAGACACCTAGTCCTTTTCTGGTATTTTTCTGAAGGGTTCGCTAATTTAGTATTCCAATACTGTTAGAGATTTAGGCTTAGATATTAATAAAACTCTTTCTTGGGTTGACCATTTAGTAAGTATTAGTAAGAGGATCTTTATGGCATGCTTAGTTTTTGTATAAAGTAGTAGGATTATCTGATATTCATTTTAGAAAAAAAAGGTGTTTGTTTTATCTTCTTTCTCATTTTATTTAAGGTGACATAGTTTTTTCCGTATGCTTCAGGAAAATATGAACGTTCTCCAAAGATGTTTCTATATGCTTGTACTAGGTTTATTTTTGGTATTAGGAAATTTGATCATATTTCTGCCTACTCTAGCCTGGTTTTAGGATGTAGTTTATCTACTTTTTACGAATTTCGAGTTTGTCTTTTAATTTCTAAACTTCTCAAAACTAAGAAGCCTTGTTATCTTTATAGGAAGTTAGTGTTTAGTAGGTTTCATTCCTCAAACTTTCGCTTGATTCCGGCCAAAAATTGTTGTAGGTCGCTAAACAAATCCTTTTATGTTAGGGGAGTTTCTCTTTGAAATTCAATTCCATTGGAAATTAAGAGGTTAGGATCGGGCAAATTATTTAAGTCAAAATTTTTGGAGTGGGGTGATTGATGGGCAATACGTAATTTGTTTAATTTATTTTTAATATTATTGTTATTATTGTTAATTTTTAATATTATTTCACCGCATGAAGTGGAAATTGTTTGATAAAGTTTAAGAGGTTTTTCTGCCTAATTGCATGCAATGTTTTTTCAGATTTATTAAAAATCTTCGATTGAATAAGGCAGCCTTTAGGTACGTCTACGTATTAAAGGAAATAACACTAAATTACTTCAGGTGCTAAATTTTCGTCGTTAACGCCGGAATTCAAATTGGTGGCTATGCTCTCCGATTTTTGGCTGAATGCGTCTACTAAAACCGAGTTGGCCAGGAATGTTTGTGGGAATGGCTCAGCTAACAATCTTAATCGATCTATCCGAAGTGTTGGATATTTTAGAAAATATTTTATGCTCACAATGGATAACACTATTATATATTTACTAGGGGGTACAGCCCGTCCTAGGACGGATACAATTTATATATAATGTTGATATCAAGCGGCCGCTGCCACAATCACCATTTGACCATTTTAGTTTTCTTTAGCCGTTATTTTTTAGCCAAGTAAGAATAGCTCGAGACTAAAGGCTTTTAAGGATTATTGTATTTTAAATATACCTTAAACAAAAGAGTAAGATCTTTTAAGGACGATTTTACATGCGTTAGGACATCACACAAAAAACCTTACAGGCAGAAAAAAATAAAAAAGTCGGGGTGGGCTGTGTCATGAACACGGCCGTAGGTGTTTTGCGTGATAACGTTTATAACATGTCAAAATTAATAATTTTAATGCTATAGTGCGGTCAATCTCTGTAAATCTCTATTTTGTAGATTTAATTTAAATTAAATTTAATGTGTAGATTAATTATTTTAATTTAAAATAAATTAATCACCACTGTCTCTTTACGCAAAAATTGACTTCAGAATTGTACGGATCGAATGAGCCATTCTCTCACTACAGTTGTTGAAGGATTTAAATCGCGCGAAATCATTCGATAATATTATGTGTGAGGCATGAAGCCTAAGGACCAACCTAAGAAATCATAGATTTAAATTAAAAGTAATGCTTACAGTTGATTAGTAATTTCCCACGACCAAGGGCAAAATTTCTTGTCAATTTTCTGAACATGCGGTGTAAGACGTTATCACGTCAAAAAAATATAAATTGAAAAACAAAACTAAAATGTCTTGACCACAATCGAACTCCGGACTTTAGCCGCTCTAGTCCAAAACATTTCTACTAATCCATATCAACCTAAGGAAATTTATTTAATTTTCATTTTTATATTGTTTCAAGCATAGCATGCTTTGAAGTTTATGACAGGAAAAAATTTTTTTTACCGAAAAATTCTCATGGCTTACTTAACTCATAATATAAAAGTTTTTAAATAATTTGCAGTAGTATTTAGGGGCATCATAAACGCGTACCACGTATTTTCTTGTGTAATTACTGTAATAACTATAAAGCGGAATGTTTAATTTAAAGTAAAATATTTGGTTATTACATGAATACTAAAAAAATAATAATAATAAAAAAAAAATGAAAAATCGGCCGGGAATCGAACCGTACACCTTTGTCGCTCTAGTCCAGTGCTTTACCACTATGCCACAAACTATATAAAATTTTGTTTTTAATTTGCATTGTTAAATTGTTCTATTATTTCAAAGCGTTCTACAGTGCCCCTAGCTAAATATATATATTAATTTGCTAAAAGTAAAATTACTGGAATAGTAATGTGCGTAGATGGCACGCACATCAAATTTGTAAAGCCAGTAAATAACCCTCATCTATTTTACAAACGTAAAGATTTTACAGTCTTAATGTCTTGATAGTAAGTAACAATAATTATGCTTTATTTTACATTTTTTCTGTATAAAATTTATTTATTTTTACCATAAGATTTGCGTTCATAAACTAATAATTACCTTGTATGGATGCTATGTGCCTGGGGCCAGATATAATTAATTTATTTGGAGAAACGGGGATGCCGCCCAATGTTTTAAAAATATTTATAACAACGGGAATAGGAACCAACGAATACTCGGTAGGTATGTTACTTACACATGGAATTTCTATGCCAAACATTCAATTTTTTAAGCTCACGCGAGATACTCCTTACTGCCTTGGCTTGTTACACCATATATAGAAATGCGGGAGTGAACACCCAGAAAAGAAGATTTAATAAAAGCCATAGTTCCGCCCGTAATATTGTAGAACGTATAATCGGAATTTGGAAAAACTGGTATCGTTGCCTTCTTATTGTAGCCCGACATCTACATTATTCACCTGAGAAATCGATAAAAATTATAAACGTTGCATCCGCCCTTCATAATATTCGAGCACATTTCAATGTTCAAGATGGCCATGATGACCCAATGCCAGAAGAATTTGAGGAGCACGATGATTACAGCGAAGTAGTACACTCCCACGATGATCAACGGTACTTGTCCGAGGCAAGTGATTTTCGCAACCAAGTATTGTTAAATTTTTGAAATCAAATTATAAACAAACCACTTTAATCTTATAATGGTTTATTTTTTTAATTAATGAAAATTTTAAAGGTACTTAAGTTTCTTAATTCTTTTATATAACAAAAATAAAAATATTAATAAGCCTTCTTGGCAATTATCATAAGATACATTTTGTTTGTTTTAATCTTATAAATATCGATATAAAAATTAATAAAATAACCTCCCTTCACTTGGTACTGACAGAATTGGCAAGATTTAATTTATGATAATACCAAGAAGGCTATTATCATAAATTCTTATAACTTAAATTTAAACTCATATCAATATAGCAAAAAGTTCAAAAATTAACCAGTAAAATCTTTCAATTTTCAAAGTTAGCCTTTTCTAATTCTATTTCTAGAATATTTTCCTTAATCTTATTTTTTTCTAGAGCCAACTGGTCCTTTCTTTGGTTATGTCGCTTGGTCCCTTCTAAGTGGGCTTTCAATATATGATTAGCTTCTTTTTGACGGTCACTAAGTTTTTCAACTGCCCTATTATTCGTTTTTTGATATAAGTTGAAATCCTCCCATCGCTGATTTTGAGTGTCGACAAATTTAGCGATATTTTCATATAATTTTTGCTGTAGGTATGTCGGTTTGCTTTTGGCGGCGGCCGAATCATTTTGAGTGGAGGGGCCAATGATCAGGCTGTTGAACCAATTCATCAGCGGTTGGTAAATTTTCGATTTTCAAACTACCGTTATTATCATCGTGCATTGTCCGCTTTCGGGGAACTCTAAACTTACTTACATTCGGTAAATCGTCAACGACTTCCCTTAATGATACTATCTGTATTAAGTTTTTATCTAGCTGTGTAAATACAACTAGATTTTTGTACCGCCTCCAGTGCTATTAAGCTCTCGCCTAATGTGAGCCAGTTTTTTTCTCAAATAGGATTTATAATCACTCCAAATATAAATTAAAAATTTTAATTTTATTCCGTAACACATCTACCAAAGCTCCAAATCTGTTTTCATTCCGAGCACTCTTTTATTGGTGGTGCTAGTGCGTTTAGCTCGTATTTTAGTTGTAGCCGGAACTCTAAAAACTACCTCTGAACCCTCTTTTCTAAGGTTTTTGGCGATATCTGGGTGCTTCTTCATCATCATCGCCATTTTACTAAATTGTACCCGATTTATTGTACGTTTTCTTAAAAAATACAATTTATTTTTTGTTTAGTAAATTCACAACTCATAACTTTTTATTATTTTCCATGGTAAAAAAATTGTATACCTCGAAATGAAACACACTGAAAACTTAAAACCACTTCACAGTAAGAAATCCCCTGTTGTTTGATGCATATTTCAAAAAACATTTATAATACGAATTTTTCGACCTGCATTACCATCATTCGTTCACTTTTGATTGGACGTTTTCAATTATGTACATGGAAAACGTTCAATTATATGGAAAACGTGATTGGGCGTTTTCAATTATATGGAAAACGAATTTCACTTACTATGCGAAGCCAAAAATCTAACCATTAAACGTGCGTACTTGCTTTAAGGATGATCTCCCACCGTCTTTATAGAGCCTAGTTCTGTTCTGAGCTTATTTCTCTTATTGGTATCATGTTACCATTGCACCATTTTAAATTAAAAACCGTTAAAATGCACATTCGAACACACACATACACACCGGTAATTCTCAAATCAATTTACATTTTGCGAAAAAAATCGATGCCCAAATGAGAAATCAACAGGGAGTAGATAAACTCCAGATATAACATTTAACTAAATATGGCAAAATCTGTTAAAAGCGTAGAGCAACAAGAAGATAAAACTAAAGTGAAGCAGCCTACATCTTTTACATAATATTGTGGCAAAACGTCACGCTATAGGAAAATGCTTCCAAGCCATATTGCTCCCACATCCATACTTAAAAATTCGATACAATGCACCAGGGGACCTTTTCTAAATCGCCAACGATTTATGTATATGTATGTTGTTTTGCGAAATTTATCGATCCCTTTAAATTTTGTTTAGAAAGAATTGGCTTTTTGCATGAAATACCCATGCAACAGATTCAAAGAACCAACGTCTAATTGACCTGTTTAATTAACTTTGAGGCTCAATTTGAGGTGTTATGGTTCCATTTATTTTCCTGGCGATAAAAAAGATCACTTTAAATCCTTCCTTGTCTTCTCGTTGTTTTTGGAGTTCGTTCTTTTCAGAAGGCTTTATTGACTGTAACTATAGAGATTGTGATCAAGATTTCCTGTCTCAAGAATTTTCAAAACGTTAAAATTATTGTTAAACCTCGCGTCTCGACATCATTGGATTTCGAAATCATTGTTCATATTTAGTTGCTACTACAATTTGATCGAACAACTTAAAGGGGTAGATGCTCGTACGTATCGCATGTTAACAAATTGCGATGGTTAAAGATGGCGGATTTGCTACCCCGTTTTGAGTTTGCTAGAAATGACATTCTCAATACACCTAGCAAATCCGCCATATTACTTAATATTCAGCACATTGCTGAATTATATATTGACATTTAAATAAAAACTTAAACACAAAAATTAACTATAATTATACGTATTTCAGTACATATTCTACTTTCGCCTTTTCTACTATGAATTATTTTAAAGAAATAAATTAAGAAAAAAATATGCGTAGGTATCAAAACAATAAATCGTAAGTCAAACTTCGATAACAAGTTACACGATTATAGTGTGTGCAAAATATTAATCAAAATCACAGATTTCGAACATAAACTAATCTGATGGGAACACCACTTTTTTTGTCACGAGTATTTTTAAAAAAAATCACCTATTTTTAATACTAATTCTGTAATTTCCCTAAAGTTGATAAATTGAGAAGACAATTGAAATGTCATTCAAAATATTTTTTTCCTGTACACATTTTCATTTGTTTTCTGTATTGCTAGTTCAAAAAATCACTCGCAATTTTTTTTAATTTTTTACTTGCTAGGAAGTCGCAAAAACGTTCGAGCATACCAAAATGTCATTTTCAGCTCGCAAGTTGCTAATTTGCTTGCTAGAACGTATCGAGCATCTACCCCATTATTATTCAAATAAGTCGAATGAAAAAATAAAGTTCGTTTATGTGCTGATAATTTTCACTAAAGATAGAGAGAGAGAGAGAGAGAGAGAGAGAGAGAGAGAGAGAGAGAGAGAGAGAGAGAGAGAGAGAGTAAAAGGGTTGGCTTTCTGATTCAAGAGGCCAGGGTGGAAATAATTATAATGTGTTAAAATCAATTGGACTCGTTCATTTTCATTCCAATTAAAAAACTATTACTTTCATTTCACAAAGCTGATTCAGATTCTGGTAATCGCAGTTATTCCAATTTCCAAGCGTACTATTGAAACTCGAATATTAAATGGTTGTTCCATGTTTCGAAAACCGCATAAATATTTGCACGGGAGATTCCATTCCAGTTCGAAAAGCCCGAAGGCGAAACTGCCTTACTACCTCAGCAAAAATTACTTCGACCATGGTTATTACATCTGGCGATACTTTATTGCTCAATTCCTCCAGATTCGATGCCAATTTTTTTTTTTGTACAATTTTTTAGACCTTCTCAGTTGTAAATTCTTGTGCACCCCCTTATGACTGATCCTGAGAAAGTATAGAGAGGATTTTGACTGTAAAACAGTAGAACAGCATAATTTTATAACTTTTCTGGATTTCGAAATATGTATAGTGAATTTTTCAAGAGCATCAATGCCAAAAAATGCTCTAATTTCTCATAGGCTCATACAATACTCAAAATAAAGAACATGTGCTTCGTCAGGAAATATGAAATAAATCAATGCTATAAAAAGTTTTTTTTTGGTAAATTGTTACTATTTAAAAAAATAAAAAAATTTCCGATAACTCCCAAGATGTTCAAGGAAAAATTTCAAAACCTCGAATTCTCGAGAAATAAAATTCATCGAGAAGCAAAATTCTTGGTTTCTTAGGAAATAAAATCAATATCTCTAATTGTAATGTTGACAATGATGTATTTTATTTAGAGAGCGATAAGCTTTAAATTACTTATGCTGGTTGTCGCAAGATGCTCACTGTTCAATTGCAATCGATTCATATTGAACATTTTTGTTTACCTGAACCAACTATAGAAGAAATTAATAAACAAGTCGATGAAATGTTAAGATACCAGTACTAGTCCCTGGTACCCTCCTCTGTTAATCGTTTCAAAAGGTTTTCTGTTGAAGGTAGAAAATGGCGTTAAGTATTAGATTTCCTAAGATTAAATAACATTATTATCGACCAATTTTGCCCTTTGCCCAACATAACCTATATCCTCAATCAATTAGGTAAACAAACTATTTCACAACATTGGATTTGGCAAATGGGTATCATAAGGTGAAGTTATATGCTGCCGACGAGGAAAAGACAACTTTTAGTACTCGAACTGGTCATTTTAATTTTTTGGGAATGATTTTTGATCTAAAAAATGCACCCATAACCTTTCTGCATTTGACGAATAACATATTGGTAGGATTAAATGGTCTAGGAAATACCAGTTTCTTAGAACTGAAATTTGCTATTGAGGACATACGACTTGGCCAAAAGAAGTGTTATAATGAACTTCCCTAAACCGACAAAGGCTAAGGATATTAGATGTTTTCTGGTTACTATTACTACCGAAGATTTATGAAAGACTACTACTTTGGAACGAAGCTTTCAATAAATTCAAAACTCTGTTATATCACCCCCTATACGTTCTAAATTAAAAAAAATATTCATTTTATCCACTGACGCCACCGATTACACCATTGGAGCGATACTATTTCAGATTTTCGGTGAGAAAAACTTACCAATTGCATTTGTCGGTAGAATTCTAAATGAAACCAAAAAAAATTATCCTACCATCGAGAAAGAGCTATTGGCTATATTCAGGACAACTCAAACGTTTTATCCTAAATCGATCATGGTTTCTTAGTTTGACCAAACCTAGTTCTCGTCTAAATCCGTTGGCTATTAGAGCTTAATGAATATAATTACGACGTAGAATATGATGATCCCGAACAGATGAATCAAAATGTAGACTCGCTTAGCCGTATAAAGATTTTCAAAAATTTCGAGACATTCAAATCAAACAAAATTATTGCAGCCATTACCAGAGGGCAAACCAAACAAGTACCACAAGATACAACTTCCGACATAATGTACCGATACCACAGCGCATTCTTCTTATAGATCAAATCGTGATAATTCAGCCTGCCAAATCTGTTCCAAATAATATGACGATTCGAAAACCATTATCATCTGAAGGGGATATAATTGAAGTTATAAGGGAATTTTACATTACAGAGTACTTAAGCAGTTTTGTTAGCATGGGATATCCTATGCAATTTTTAACTTCAATTCAACACCACATACTTTGACTGCTTATTTGCACCTCTTTTATGATATAAACTGAATCTACCTAACTCTATCCAACAAGATAAAAATCCGATGATAGCAAGACTTCAGCATTCATGGCAAGTGGCAAACCATAAATTAAAATCTTAGGAAAGCCATGACTAAAAACCAAATTTACAAACTTTTAAAATTGGGAATATTATTCTTTTGAAAACGAAACCAGATCAAATCAAGATTTGTTCACCCTCAATTCGTATAAAGTGCAGAATTAAAATAGTTCAAAATAACAGACTAAAAATATTCGAAGAATAGCCCCAATTAAAGTATCAGACTTATGAAAATTATCTGTCATTCTAAAAATTTAAAATATTACTTTTAAATAATAATTTGTTTTATTTAAATTGAATTATATAATTTGAGGACAAATTAAAGTGAATTATTCTTTTATATAAATTAAACCTATTACAAAAAATTAAACTAATTTATTGGTTTAGAGCTCTTCATCTATTTTACTATTAAAGCGTTAAGCTCAACATGCTGCTCGAGCTAAGTAGTTTTTTATTAATACGGGACACGGCCACAACCAGAGCCTTCTAGAGTATAGAGCCATAATCATTATGACGTATTTTTTCGAAGCTTTTTTAGTGGTATAACTTTTCACTAATTTACATAGGAATCCATACTAAAAATGGTGTTTTTTAGCTTCAAGTTTTCAATGAAAAAAGCAAAAATGTTACAAAGTTTTTATACAAAAGTGTTCTACATATATTTAGCAGCAATATACAAGAAGGGTATATTGGTATTAAGTAAATATTAAATGCAGAAATATTAAAATTAAATTATTTCTAAAATATATTTTGTGAACTTTCATTTTGAAAAATACATCAAAGTTGGCTCTGACGAATTAAAATAATACTTGCTAAATTTATCTTTAGTTTTACTAGTGTACGTTAGATGTCTCAGATTTATACAGAAAAATACGAAAAAGATTGTTTAATCACAAAATTATGACACGTTCTTAAATATTTTGCGAATTTGTTTTGCTTTTCCTACAACTTTTGAACTCAAATTTCCCCAAGTGGCGATTTTTTGTACGGTTTTCAAAATGTTTACTGCCCACTGCCATCTATGTATATTGGCTTAATGCACACGATTTGTAGTAAGCTTTTCTTTTTAATTTGACCAGAAAGCTGTTGTTATGAACTTTTTTTTATATTTTGGTTTAAATAAATCAATTATTACAAGAAAATGAAAACGATTTACTTAAACGATATTCATATATGTTGAAATTCAAACATTTATGAAAATATTTCAGAAATCATAATTAAGAATTTGCAACGTTTTCATTTACAAATTTGTCTTAGGAAAAAAAGTTATTTCCCATATGTTTTGTGTGTTTTACTATGGAAATTTTGATTTTTTCGTCGTTTCTAATTCCCTTATAAAAGCTTCGTTTTTTAGATTATGGCTTGTATAATCAAGGTTGCTTTGCCACAACTCTCCACGAAATCACAGATATTTTTAGATTATCGTTTTGAGATTTTTTATATTTTTCTCGTATAAAGAAGAGTACCGATCAGTGAAACCATTAGTAGTAAATGGAAAATTTATCTTAAAGCAACTTAATTTTGGAATATATTCCAATTCAGACATGTCAAATATGCGACCATGTTCATCATATTATCAAAGCTAATTTTTGAGTATTTGAAGATATTTTGGTACAATTTAAAAAATGTCATTGCCAGACGATACCACTGTAGGTACCTAGGGTGACCAGGTCAAAAATGACTTATCTTGGACGAAGTCCGAAAAAATTTCCTTAAAAAAACAGGATAGTTATTAAGTCTCGAAATATGTTATGGATTTGATTTAAAAAAAAGATGCTATATGAAATTGGTTTGGTGGCGACGACTTATCACAAAACATGCATGTGCTGAAATCTCTTATATAGAACATTGTAAACCCCACTAACTTGATTCATAATTTTGAAGTGCTAGAGGTTAAGTCAGATGATAAATTTCAATGGAATTTGTACATAATCAGAGCAGTTCCATTTGGGGCAGAGATGGAGCTTCTTAAATAAAACATGACCAGAATTCAATAAATATTGCAAGACACTATAATGACACTTTGGTTATTAGAAAACAAATTTGGTAAAATTAGATTTACAAAGAAAAATTAGTTTTTTACTTCCAAAACCACTCGAGGCGTTAGTACGTTTTCAGGTTCCAGCATCAAACGAAGCACGTTTGTCAATGGATTTTAGTGAAATTTTATATATCAGCTGTTAATCCGTTTCTATCAATAGTTCCTAATATAAAATCGCATTCACGCTCTGAAAATGTCTCGGGTAACCTCATTTGGGGTCGGATTTATTAATGAAAATAAGAGCCAAATTCAAGAAAGGCGAATCTTTTAGTAGTTCCTAATATAACATTTATTAATTCCGGTTCTGGAAAATTTTTTCGGCCAAATAATCTAGCGTCGGATTTCTAAATTAAACCATGGCTCAAATTAAGAATATTTTTGGGTTAAAACTTTAAATCATAAATGATGTTTGCCAAATTTATTTGTATATACTTAGCTAATTCAGCCGACCTCCTCAGTCTTCAGTATCAAATGAATGGAACAAGTATATTTGTTGGTGGATTTTAGTGAAATTTATTATCTACAGTATTTTGTAAATTCTATAAATAGCTCCTAAGTTCCTATTATAGAACCTGTTATTTCAAGGCATGAAAAAATTGTCTGCCATAAGGTAGGACTGAGATCAGAATTTTTAAAATAAAACGTGGCCCGTCGGCAAGAAATATTTTGGGACACTACTCGTACTAATGGGATTATGCTCGATACAATAAATCAAAAATTAGATTAACCAATGTTGGTTTTCCATACACAATCAACCCAGACAATTTTCTTAGCCTCCAGCACCGAAAAGAAAACACACACATTTGTCGATGTAGTTTAGTGAAATTTTATTTCGGAGGTGTTAAGCCGATTCTATATACAAAGAGCTCCTAAACTTAAACATATTAAATAATACCCTGAAGGATTTTTTGGGCCAGTCATTTAGCCTGGAGTTCGAATTAATTTTGATTGAAATTAATATTTTTCTGGTCCCTCCTGTATTTTCCGTTACTGTTAATAAATTTAGGGGTTTAAAGGAATATTATCTAAAAACCAGGACTATGTAAGACATTTTCCTGGATGCCCACAGAAGTTCGAAAATCCAGAATACGTCCAGATAAACAAGGTCTGCTCACGCTATTCCTACCTAGATCCTACCTATAGGCGAGAACGTGAATGTCAAAATAAAACTGAAAGCCAATTTCTGCTGTCAGCATTTGCCAGACAAGAAATATGCATGGGAGTTTGGATTTTATTCAAATATAAACAAAGGATTTGAGAATATTAATGTCAAAGCATATTAGACGAATGAAATTTCTCATATCACAATGTATATAAATCCAGACTTCCATACAACTTTCTAGTCTGGAAAGATTAAATGACTATAGAAATTAGCTTACAGTATTATTTTTTATAGAAGTCCTAGTCTAAGCTTAAAGAAGGATTTGAGAGTGTTGTACATCCAGACTTCCATATACATCGTTTTTGTCTGGTACAAGTAAATGGCCGCATAATTTGGCTTGCAGCTAACTTTTGTATTCAGGAGGTCCCAATCTAAATATTTAGCTAAAGCAGAATAAAATCCTTTATCTGGTATCCCGTAAAGTTTCGTTAGATTTTAGAAAACTTAAAAAAAAAACTTTTTTTATTTTCAATTTTCAACCAATGCTCGTTTTTCAGTTAATAATTTAAAATAATAGGTAAAAAAGAATTAGTTTTTTCCGCCTTTAGGAATCGGCCGCCTGTGTGCGGTGCACGCATTGCACACACGCTAGAAATACAACCAATACTCAGATATATTTTGTTTTTAAGATCAATCGAAAATAAATAAGTTAGTTGATGATTGATTTGGACAATGTCCAGTTGATTTTTGAAAAGAGATACATACTTAAATCATACTTAAAACATTTGTATGTTTTATAAATGAGGATTAAGTTAAAGACACACTTGCATAATAATTCATTTTAAAACGACATATGATACTCCAAATACAAACATATATACATATATTAAAAATGTTCTCATAGAAGAATAATATGAATCTCATCTAATACTTTATTTATCGTCTATTTAATATTTTCCATTCAATTATAACTATACCCGCCAAACCATCAATATTTATCGGTTTTCCATGCAAAACAAACAAATAATGTGTGATCAATAAATTTAACTTTGACGATTGTTAAATTGATTTAGCGCGATTTATATCCCCGCATTTCGTTTACAAATATTCTCACAGTAAATTTGTGTTCGTTTGTTTTTGAAGAAAAACCGACATTACGTTTGAATTGGAGAGGAATAATATAGTTGGAAAAATAGCGCCATATCGATACGAGAGATTGTGTTTATCAATTTTATTAAATCTGTGTTTTATTTATTTATATTTTTCTAAATAGAAATTCAATTCAAAGCTGGTTTTAATCTTAAATAAAAAAAAAAAGTAAAGAATTATTTCAAAGAGGTCATATTGTCATGGCATGAAATTTCTCTTCAATGAAAAAAAAAATAAAAAGACAAAATCAACGTATGTAAAAAAAACTTACATACAATCAAGTTTGTCCCATACTTGCTTCAACGTGTCCAGAACAGAAAATCTATATCGCATCTTATAAATTCAAAAGTATCACACATATAAATAGATAATTATAATAGACCAGTTCAAAGTTAAATCGAAATTCCCGGTATATGAACACAATAATTCGAAAGTTTATTAATAAAAAAAACCAAAATTTTCATTGTAATCGATGAATAATCAATGCAAAAAAAACTTACGATCCTAAAGGTCAAAGTTGAAATATTTAAACATAAATTACTTTAAAATTTAAAATAATATCTTCTTCATTTTCAAATATTTTTACTTTCATCCATACGCGGCAAAAACACAACGTATATACGAAGCGCGCAAAGTATATTTTTAACACCATATAAAGATGACACCCAAAAATTTAAAAAAAAAAAAAAAAAAAACAAAACCGAATCATGAAAAACACGAATCACACAAAACATTAAAATATAAATTAATGCATTTAAATTATAATATCAATATAATATTAGGTAATAACCTAAAATCATTGAATCAAAGATACCGCCAATGATCATCACAATCATCATAAGATCATAACAATAATCATCAAGTCGATCGTTCTGCTTTTTTTTTTTGTAGTTATTGTTGTTATGTATGTATGTGTGTGTGTGTGTGTATTGTCTGTCGGGTGTTGAATTTGATTTTCAATTTGAAACACATAAAACTTATTGATTAAAAAAAAAAAAAATTTTAATAGTGATTTTATTAGTTTTGTTGATCGTTTAGAGTTTACCGGTACTGACTGATCAGTCGATAAAAATAAAAAATAAAAAAAAATTATTACAATAACAAATCGGTTTTAAACATTTGATTGGTTTCTGTTTTTTTTTATTTTTTTTTTTTATTCCCAATCATAACACATTTTATAGTAGCTATATCTTATCAAAAATTTTTGTTTAAATATTTAAAATAAATTTAAATCTTGTACCGCGCGCGCGCACGAGCTAACGATAATAAAAACATACACTGCGTTTTATGGGGAAATGGTACAATATTTCGCACGAACATGAAAGCGGACGATGCCCAATAATGAACAGCAAATATTCTGATACAATAATGTCTAGAAATTGAGCAATAATGATTGTGGAGTAGATAAAAGCAACATGCAGTAGAAAATCATAGCCCCAATGATGGCAATCTTTGTTGCCAAGCATACATAATAAACTGTTTAAAAAAATGGGTTATGTAATGCGAATTGCATTACATTTAGGTCTAGTGCTAGCTTGCATCACAAAATAAAGCTAACCTTGCATTAAAATAGGTTTTAATACGCAGTGCATTAATTTGTATAACAGCAATTACAATAAATTTCAGTACAACATTCCATAAAAATATAAAACAAATGAACCCCGTCAAGCAACTGCATTAAAATTTATCAAAGGCATTAATAAAATATTTTGAAGTATTAAATTTAAAATAGAAGTTCTGTAACATTAGCCAAGATTTTTTGTTTTTTATACCTGTTAATAAAATCTTGATAGCGTTGTATGGTGTTGGTCTTTGTTTTTGCTTTTTGGTGCCTTGAGGATCGAGATCTCAGGGACTCCAACCTTTTATTCAGTTTGGCGGGCTAGATCACTTTATGATCGCCCAAGATATATTTTAAGAAAAATGAAAAGTTTACCTGTAACATTATATTCGTCTTGAGTTAGTGAATTTTATAATAATAACGCAAAACACGTGCTTAAATTTATAATTCATATATACAATGAAGTCCGCTTGTTTTAGCGAATTTTATGTTGGTATTATTAAAAATAACTTTTAATGCAAATGGTGCTTTAGAAATCTTCATAATTGTGTTAAAATTTATTTTATTGCAGTCATTACTTTACAATTTAATAATAACCTGCTTTACATGAGTCGTAATGCAAAGCTTGTATTAAAAATTAAAGTTATTTTTGCAACTGTATATGACGAATTTATAAATAGTGCATTTCCTAACAGGTATAGTTCTTTATTTGTTTTAAATTGAAACTTATACAGAAGAAGGCGCAAAAGAGGATTAGGGCAATTCAGTATAGAACACCCCCCATTAACCTCGAAAATTTGAAAATATTTTGAAAAGTTTCGACAATCTGCTTAAATCTTCGATATATAATACAGACGAAACAACAGTCATCTTCTGCTTAGATAAATTTATAAATTGGATTCCGCTCGTTTACAGAATTTTCAGTTTATTACACGTATTAAATAAAGACGCTCTCTCTCTCTCTCACTCTCTCTCTCTCTCTCTAGACGAAACTATTTGAAACAACATTCTTTTATTCTAGCTTTCTGAGATCACATTAAAATGAATCCATTTGCAATCAAGAAAAAGCTTAGATTTGCTGTGCAAATTCCAGGCTCTTAGGAAAATTAAAACAATGTAAATCTCCTTTGGTTATAAGAAGCTTGGAATCAAAAATCCGTTTTAAAATGTAAAAAAAAAACACTTCGGTGGCGCATAAAAAACGATAAAATTATTGTTCAATTTATGAAATTTTATTATCAATCGTACAACCTAAATACAATCGAATACAACCTAAAAAACTGGCTGGATGCCAACATTAATTAATCATATTGACTTGAAAATCTCTGTATCAGTGTACATTTTCATGATCGTTCACTATAATTAAAATACATAGCTTAATTGAGTTCAAGTGAGAATTGTTCGATTAGTTCGCTAGCGTTCTACACAACACACTATGAAATTAGCCTTTTTTGCGCGTTTTTGAATTTGATTTTTTTTTACTTCTTTTTATTTTTAAATTATTAGTTACATTTGGCTTCTATTTTATTTTATAAGAAAATAGCTAGACCAAATTAAAACTCCACCCATGTGATAACGTACCAAACCGTAAGCAATATATTAAGGCACGGCGAAAAGGGTATAGCACAGTTCGTTCCACTGAGGTACACTAAACGAGAATGAGTATTCTATTCTCCATAAACAAATACCTTTGAAATGCGAATTCTCGAGCATGCAGGTTTTCTCAAGATGTTTTCCTTCACTATTTTTGCGAGTTTTGATGCTACTGTAATATTTAGAAATGTACTTTACTTTCAAAAAACGCTAGTTGTGTCCAGTTGGATTCAAACGCTGAGTTTCTGAATCAAAAGGGATATTTACCACCACAAGCCATGTATACATTATGTGTAAGTGTATAACATAAACTTAGTAAGGCTAGAAACTTTGCTTACAAAATTTGTTAGAAAACCTTGGCACAATCAGATTGTGTGTTCAAGTTGACCTGGTATATACCAATTAAACTAATTATAGGTAGACTGGAAGTCTTGTGTTTATTTTATTCATGTTTGAAAATCGTCAGGATATAAGTGATTTTCGTATTACGCAAAACCCATAATCTGGCATTTACGTACAGTGGTGTTCAATGAAATAGCACACTCTAAAATTTTTTTACAAATTCTTCAATAACTTAAAAACTATTTATCAATTTTCAATTATTGACATAGTTTAAATATAAACTTACAACTAAATATCAAAAAATCATGTTTAATTAATAAAAGGAATAATAAAAAAAATAATTAAACATTTTATTTTATAAATAGACTGTTCAAAATAATAGCACCGTTAATTTCAAAATTCATTTTCAGCCTTATTTGTGTTTTATGTATGATTAAACGTAAACCTAATATGTGTTTTTATTAAATATTATTAGTCTATAGTGACCTTCTTTTCGAACTATTTCCAGGTATTAGCCTGCCCATAGAGCTTACCAGCTCCTGGCATTTGTTTAAAATTCAACAAATTTCAATTCCAAAATTTCTATTTATTTTTGTATTTCTCATTGTTAATAGCTACTTTTACTCGATTCCAAAAATTTTCGATCGGATTCAGATCAGGCGACTGATCTAAGCATTGTAATTTACTTAATTAATCCCGTCGTTTGCGCTTATTGAGGTATGGTTGGCCGTTGTATGAATTAACAAAATAAAAGTCAATCTGTTTGGTTCTGAAGGTCGACAATATGAACGATCTCAGCCCAATACAAGCTTTCGCCCTAACATACGAAAAATACGATTAAGCATGGTAGTTGTCCATAGTGGCATATAGCGAGATTTTTTTCTGGCACGAAACAATATAATTTATTGCCCGGAAAATGGAATGATGGCAGTTGTTTACATTCATATTATTAACTCATCTAATGCTCTGTTATGCCGAAGGCGATAAACCATCAGGCTAGTGTTTTCAGCAAGATAACGATACAAAGATTACCTCGAGAGAACCGAAATATTAGCTTAACGATTACAAAGTGGCGGTCACACAATGGCCGAGTCAGTCACCTGATCTGAATCCGATCGACAATTGTTGGAATCAAGTAAAAGTAGCTATTAATAATGAGAAACACAAAAATAAAAAGAAATTTTGGAATTGAAATTTGTCGAATTTGGAATAAGTGACTGTGTCGATGTAGGAAAGTGATTCGAAAAGAAGGTTACACGTACAATAATATTCAATAAAAACATTATTAGGTTTAATATTGTAACATTAGCCTTAAAACAATAATAATAAATGGCTAATGAATACATAAAAAAAATTGTTGCTGTGATGCAGAAAATAAAATCTATGCCATAGCACACCCGACTCAGTCGTTTGAGGTATATGTCTTTGGTCGTGGATTGTAGGTTACATCACAGCTGCGCTATGGCATATACTGAATTACAACTTCAACATACCAACCCACTCAACTCACCTTCCATGGTCAAATAATTTGTTTAGCTCCTCATTCTCATGGAAAGTATAACAACAATAAAAATATCCAATGAGTAATTGAGTTTAAAAAAAAATAAATTAATTTAATTCAAAAAACCCCAATAATCAAAATTTACAATCATTTACATTCATCTGTTGGTAACATAATAGTAAATAGAAAAAAAAAATGAATTTGGAAGCAGAAAAGGAAAAACACAAGATGTCCTTATTAGTTTAATTCAATGCTACCGTTAATTATCCAATTATCTTAGGGATATAATGACAGTTTATCCCAGAACAAAATATAATAAAAATAAAAAAAAATTAATCACATACCTGCAAAACCGTAGACTGCGAAAGCGCTTCCAACGGCCTCGATCCTGCTAAAATATTTAAATTAATTCACCACCTCCCGAAATAACCCGCTATAATATGGTTAATTAACTACAGCTTACATATTATGATTTAATTAAATAATAAAAAAAAATTGAAAATCAAAAGAAAATTACTTCCAATAACAAACTTATAGAAGAAAAAAAAATTACGTTATAATAATAGTAGAAGTTAAATGACACAACAAAAACAAAATAATAGTAATTATACTAAACAAAATAATACTAGTAAATTGGTAAGCCAATGATAATAATAAAAAAAAACAAATATTCCTCCAAAAGACTGGCTTAAGCTGCTTATCATATATTAATCTCCGTTTGGATGTATATACAATTGGTGACCTTCACCGTTAATAACCAATTTTATCCGGTAAAAAAAAAAAAAACGTCTCCAGAAGAACGCTAATAATGCCGTCGTTGTTATAAACAATAAACTTTTGTTGATGGTTGACTCATGTCTTTAGGTTTAACGTTAATCAAATTCCCACATCATTAAACGTGTTCCCACAATAATTCAGATTAAACATATCGTTAATCTTAAAAAAAATAACAGTATTTCTGTGCTACCCTTTTAATTAATAAGCACAAATTTAATAAGGGTTTTTCTTTATACTGTAACTGGTTTAACACGCACATAAACAAGTCTCTTATGCACTTTTACCACTTAATTGTTGGTCGAATTTATGTAATGTCCATAAGCACAACACACGTAATCCATAATTTTAGTTCTGTAGTTTTTTTTTTTTTATACCAATTATTATATGTACATATTACTATAAAAAAACTACCAAAAAACTTTCACAACCAAAAACAATATTTTGTAGCACAACTTCAATATCATGGAATTATTAAATTCCCATATTCACTTAATAATTTTGGCAAGCGAATTCTATTTACTTTAATATTTTTTTGTTAGGTACTCCTACTACTGATATCGTATACATCCGTCCATTTTGCACAATTCTCATCGACTGTCCCAAAAAAAAAAATTTCAACAAAAAAATTATTTGACCCATGATGGTGTGTGTTCTAATTCATTCCATCCAGAACATTCCATCCCATTCACAAACTGATCTACTCGAAGAGTAATCAGGGGAAACTTAAAATAGAACAGCTAAAATGATCCATTGATCACATCACAATAATAATTCAATCCATTCATTGACATAAAATAATAAAAAAAATTAGACAATATAGTTACGTCGCAGTAATCAGTAACATTGAGCGGAGTAGGTGCGCGGATGTTACAATATACACAAAAAGGCTGAAAATGAATTTTGAAATTAACTAAACTTTTATTAATTAAACATGATTTTTTGATATTTAATTGTAAGTTTATATTATACTATGTAAATAAAAAAAATAATTGAAAATTGATAAATAGTTTTTAAATTATTGAGGAATTAATAAAAAAATTTTAGAGTGTGCTATTTCATTGAACACCACTGTATATTTACCAACTCGTGTCACTGAACACAGCCTTACATGTATCGATCATGTCTTTGGGAGATTAATCGTGCCAGCAATTGACCTTCATGTTTGGGCAGAAAATTTGAACATCTCTGATCATCAATCAATATTTTTAAACTTATCACTAACAGGACGGGAAATTTGCAGGATAAATAAAGCTGAAACCAAAATATGTTTAAACACTAATATTCTACAAGCTTCTTTATTTCAAGAGCAATGGGGAAGTATTGATAGCTATGAAAATTCGTCAGATGCTTTTGATTCATTTTTACAAACATTTAAAGAATGGATGAATGAAAGGCTACTTAAGCTAATTCAAAAGAAAATGAGTGTTTATAAAAAACTGAGGAAATATCCAAATAACCATAGGCTAAAAGAATATTACGGTTTATTAATAAAACGGGTAAAAGCCGATATATATAAAACTAAGGTCTCTTATTATAATATTAAATTTAGTTTAACCAAAGGTGACAATAAAGCACAGTGGCAAATAGTTAATGATATTTTAAATATTAAGAAATCAGAAAAGCCTATTGTTAGTATTGAGGATCAGAATTCAGGAATTTTATTGACAGATCATTCGCAAGTGGCCAATTCCTTAAATGAATATTTATAAAAACATCGAATGAACATCGGCCATGAATAACAACATCGGCCGGAATAGATAATATTAACATAATAACGATTAAGAAAGTTATTGTTGTGCTAGCTCCAATTTTAACAAAAAAATTTAATTGGAGTTTATGTACCGGTAACTTCCCCCAAGCTCTAAAGGTAGCGTCTGTTGTTCCTTTGTTTAAAAAAGGAGACAAACAAGATCCATCTAACTACCGTCCAATATCAATTCTTCCGTGTTTTTCCAAAATTTTCGAAAATCTGATCAAAATTCGTGTGACAGACAATATGGCTTTACTTCTAGCAAAAGCACCGAGGACGCTCTTCTTGCGTTTTCCAATAAAATTTATTCTAGTCTTAATAACAATAAAAAGACAGCCGCAGTATTCATAGATATAGCCAAAGCTTTCGATTGCGTTGATCATTCAATTCTATTGCTGAAATTGGAACAAATTGGCATTAGAGGTGCCTCGTTAAACTGGTTTAAATCATATTTGAAAGAAAGAAAACAAAGTGTAAAGATTAAAAATGTCAACAGCAATCAATTAATCATAAATGCGGGAGTTCCACAAGGCTCAGTTTTAGGCCCTTCTTTGTTTTTAATTTACATAAATTCATTGTTTTCACTAAACTTAAATGGATTTCCTCTAGCTTTTGCTGACGATATGGCACTAATTTATTGCTGCGATACATATGTCGAGCTATCTATTAAAATAAACGATGACATGAGACTGCTTAGAAACTGGTTCGATTCGCACAAGCTAATACTGAGTTCCAAAACGAAATATATGATATTTACAGTAGGTACATTGGAGACACCAGAATTAAATATAAATTATCCAGGTTCACGGAATAGTAACGTCGAACCTCAAACAATTGAAAAAGTAACCGAATTCAAATATCTGGGTATTGTTCTGGACACACATTTCAATTGGAAACCTCATATTAATCAGTTGTGCAAAAGCATGATTATTTCCATTCGGAAAATGTACTTACTAAGACCATTAGTTCCATTCGACGTACTTAAAATTTACTATTTTGCAATGGTCGAGTCTAAAATTAAATATGGCATTGTATCATGGGGCGGAATGTACTTTGAAAATCTCAGATCACTTTTTATTTGCCAAAAACATGCAGTTCGATTACTTCATCGTAAGTCACGATTGACGCCGTCACTTCCTCTTTTCCGGATCTCAAATATTTTACCAGTACGGTATATTTTTATCTATAAGGTATTAAGCATTTTTTTCCGGCGTTGTGGTAATTTAAATTTCAAACTACTGAGTTACAAGCTTCGGAAAAATTGTCTTGCCGTCCCAAAACCACTTAAAAAACATTTTCGAGGATCGTATACTTATCTTGCACCAAAAATTTTCAATGATATGCCTGTGCAAATTTCGTTATCAAACAACTATAAAGAATTTTTAAGAGCTACTAAATTTTGGTTACTAGATCTTGAGTATCAAAATGCTGAAGCCACTCATTAGGGGAATATGATGAGTGAGGGTTTTTCGCTCGTTTGAGTAACCATTGTGTCGTTGCATTCAATATACACTACTCCAAAAAATTAAAGGAACACTAATTTTTTTCAATTTTTTTAGAGTTTTTTGAAGAGCTGTATCTTAGTAAAATACGGTCGTACAGAGATGAAAAGAAAAGCATTTTAAAGCTTTAAATTTCTAGTTTTGAGACTTTTGAACGGAAAATTTTTGTGAGATACCGTTATCACGCAATCATAAGAAAGAGCGCAAGAAAAAAAATTCGAATTTTTTTTTTTTTTTGTAAGGTGCCATGGGCTCGGGAAATTTTTTTTAAGTTAAACCAATGCATAGATCGGTTAGCCTGTTAATTAGGCGTAAATTTAATTTCATTCTGGTCTCTCTATGTCAACTTTTTGCTGAGATATCTGACTTTGAATCAAAAAAGATCCTTTTGCCTTTGATCATCGATATCTCAGCAATCAATGACTGCACAGTAAACTTTAGGGCAGCCTTAAAAACTTCAGTAAATTTCCTACAAGACCCTTTAATGATTAGTGGAGAACAAATGTTTTTTTCACCATCAATACTGATTTGAAAAAAGTACAAAAAGTCGACTTTTTAGGTTGTCTTAATAAATCTACCGTTACTTTACCGTTATTGATGAAAAGACTAATGTTGCCAGGTCATTTTACAGTTTAATGTACTCCTAATAGCCCTGTATTATTTTCAAATTGATCCATCCAACCGTTTTTTCGGACAGATTGATCAAAGTTTCACAAAACAATTAAAGGAACAAGTATTCATCAAAATAAAAAAACGACTTTTTTCACATTTTGCGTTAGTTACTTGTTAACCCTTAACGATCGTACGATTATTTTTGTAATACTCGCCGATAAGAGACGATGGAAAATTAAATAAAGTTCTGCAATATGACCAATTATTATGGAACATAGCCATTTCTCATCTGATTTTAGTGAAATTTGGTATGCGTTATTGAAATGGGGTTCTAAAACGATTCGTGGATGAAGTTCTAGAAAATGGCCAACTAGGAAAGAACTTGGCCATTTCTTATCCGATTTTAGTGAAATTTCGTATGCACGATGGGAATGGGATTCTAAACTGATTTTTGAATAAAGTTCTGGAATATGGCCAACTAGGATGGAACTTGGCCATTTCTTATCCGATTTTGATGAAAGTTAGCATGTAGGATGGAAATGGGATTCTAAACTGATTTTTGGATAAAGTTCTGGAATATGGCCAACTAGGATGGAACTTGGCCATTTCTTAACCGATTTTGATGAAATTTGGTATGGGCGATGGAAATGGGATTCTAAACTAATTTTTCGATAAAGTTCTGGAATATGGCCAACTAGGATGGAACTTGGCCATTTCTTATCCGATTTTCATGAAAGTTAGCATGTACGATGGAAATGGGATTCTAAACTGATTTTTGGATAAAGTTCTGGAAAATGACCAACTAGGATGGAACTTGGCCATTTCTTAACCGATTTTGATGAAATTTTGTACGCACGATGGAAATGGGATTCTAAACTGATTATTGGATAAAGTTCTGAAATATGGCCAACTGGGATGGAACTTGGCTATTTCTTAACCGATTTTGATGAAATTTGGTGTTCGCGATGGAAATGGGATTCTATAATGAATTTTAGCTAAATTTCTGGAATAAGCCGTATTAGGATGGAACTTGGCCATTTCTTATAAGATTTTGATTAAATTCAGCATGTGTATTGAAAATTGGGTTTTAAAATTATGTTTAGATGAAATTCTGGAATAAGCCGTATTAGAATGGAACTTGGCCATTTTTTATCCGATTTTAAACAAATTCAGCATGTACTATAGAAATAAAACCATAAATTATTTTTGGTTAAAGTTATATGTTAAAGTTGGAAGACGCTTGCCTATTCCTTAAACGAATAAAAGAAATTCGATATGTGCTTTAAAAGTGAAAAACTAAAATCGTTATTCCATGTATTTAATGATTTATTTTATCAATAATTTAAGAATCTCATTTTCATCGTGAATGCTGAAATTCATAAAAATAGGATACAAAACTTCCAAGTTCCATGACAATTGGCCAAATACTGGAACTTTATCCAAAAATCACTTTAGAATCCCATTTCTAAGGCACGTGCTGAATTTCATCAATATCGGATAAGAAATGGCCAATTTCCTTCCTAGTTGGCCATATACCAGAACTTCATCCACAAATCATTTTAGAATCCCATTTCCATTGCTTATACCAAATTTCATCAAAATCGGATAAGAAATGGCCAAGCTCCATCTTAGTTGGCCATTTTCCAGAACTTTATCCAAAAATCATTTTAGAAACCCATTTCCATCGTGCATACCAAATTTCACTAAAATCGGATGAGAAATCGCCAAGTTCCTTCCTAGTTGGCCATTTTCCAGAACTTCGTCCACGAATCGTTTTAGAACCCCATTTCAATAACGCATACCAAATTTCACTAAAATCAGATGAGAAATGGCCATGTTCCATAATAATTGGTCATATTGCAGAACTTTATTTAATTTTCTATCGTCTCTTATCGGCGAGTATTACAAAAAAAATCGTACGATCGTTAAGGGTTAACAAGTAACTAACGCAAAATGTGAAAAAAGTCGTTTTTTTATTTTGATGAATACTTGTTCCTTTAATTGTTTTGTAAAACTTTGATCAATCTGTCCGAAAAAACGGTTGGATGGATCAATTTGAAAATAATACAGGGCTATTAGGAGTACATTAAACTGTAAAATGACCTGGCAACATTAGTCTTTTCATCAATAACGGTAAAGTAACGGTAGATTTATTAAGACAACCTAAAAAGTCGTTTTTTTGTACTTTTTTCAAATCAGTATTGATGGTGAAAAAAAAATTTGTTCTCCACTAATCATTAAAGGGTCTTGTAGGAAATTTACTGAAGTTTTTAAGGCTGCCCTAAAGTTTACTGTGCAGTCATTGATTGCTGAGATATCGATGACCAAAAGCAAAAGGATCTTTTTTGATTCAAAGTAAGATATCTCAGCAAAAAGTTGACATAGAGAGACCAGAATGAAATTAAATTTACGCCTAATTAACAGGCTAACCGATCTATGCATTGGTTTAACTTAAAAAAAAAATCCCGAGCCCATGGCACCTTACAAAAAAAAAAAAAAAATCGAATTTTTTTACTTTGCGCTCTTTCTTATGATTGCGTGATAACGGTATCTCACAAAAATTTTCCGTTCAAAAGTCTCAAAACTAGAGATTTGAAGCTTTAAAATGCTTTTCTTTTCATCTCTGTACGACCGTATTTTACTAAGATACAGCTCTTCAAAAAACACTAAAAAAATTGAAAAAAATTAGTGTTCCTTTAATTTTTTGGAGTAGTGTATATAATTATGTTTAAGTTACTTTAAATTGTGTTTATTTTATATTTAAGATTCTTCTTTAATGTTAAGCTATGTAACAACTGTAAGGTACCTGCTAGTAAAAAATTACTCCCGATACTGCTTTAATTAGCACAGGGAATAATTTATTCATCTTATTGGATTGTATAAAAATCTTTTTGTTATAAAATGTATAAATTCGGTGCCAATAAATGATTGATTTAAAAAAAAAAAAAAAAAAAAAAAAAATATTTATTAAGTGACGATTTTATCTATCTTAATGCGAAAATTTCTGACAACATTTATTTGTTTACACACTAACACTTCACTAGGAGCCCAACCGTGAAGAAATCTTATGTTCTGGCGCGGCATTGAAGAGAAGCCAAGGGTTGTTGTAATTTAAAACAATCCTATTACTTGAATTATTTAATTGTTTTTTATAAATATCAAGTTGCTTTTACAACAATATTACAAATGGTTACTTAAGAATTTGATAAACTGTTAACTAGATCTCTGATTATTATTAAAATTATTGTTTACGCTAAGAAAACATTTCTACTCTCGAATCAAACTTATATTTTTTTTAAAATATGTAATTACAACAAACCACAAAAGATCTTTTAGGTCCCAGTGCGATGTGGCTGAACGCCTACATGGCCCTACAAACCGAAAAAATTACTTTACCTAAAAAAGAATTCGTTTGACGTAAATCACCGAATTTCTATTTAAAAATAAAATGTATCAATATTAGGCTGCAAATATTTTTAAAACGCACAATTTTAATATACAATTTAACAATGGTTTGCTTTAGTTGAACACATGTATTGTGTGCCAAAATTTGTTAAATTTTGTATTTAATTAAATAATTATTTTTTTCTGTGTACTAATTAATTTGATAAATTTCTCCAAATTGATTTTGGTAGAATTTTTTTTTCAAATATGACCACTTGGTATTCCTTGAAATTCTGTTGGCAATGTTAAGTAACCGATTAAATATAAATTTAGATTTATTTGTTTTGGTCATTATCCAATGTAGATAAGCCAAGTCTCGCTCAAGAGATGCTTTGGTCACTTCAAAGTTAATGCAAGCCGGAAGATTTTTACCGTTGGTTTTAGTTTTTTCAAAGTGATAAGTTTTTCAAAGGAGTGGCATGCGCTTGCAGTAGTTCTTAGCTATATGTGCGGAATCAGAACCCATCGTTCATTTCTATTGAAATGAATCATAAAAAACTTAAAACCTAAAAAGGCCCAGGTCTAACCTAAAGGAAAATCTTAAAGATTTTCACAAATCTAGATGAGCAGGAGTTAACTGCATAATCCTAATTAGGATTGAACATTTTTGAATATAGTCATAGTTTGGCGGTACGTCGAATTTCTAGGATTTTCCTGCTTTTCCTGAAATGCAGTCACTCAAGTGAAACCCAACTTTGAGTTAGTCTAGCTCTAGACTAAAGGAAATCATAAAGATTTTCCAGTTCTAGAAGAATAGCTAGTTGAGATTGCATATTTTGGAATTCAGTTATAGTCTGGTGGTACATTGATTTCCATATTTTAGAACAATTCCAAATAAAACAAAATTTGAAAAGTACCTATCTAACTACCTTTTCACCTAAATTTGGAAATTTATTTTTTATGATTTTCCTTAATAGGCCTAGTAGACGTACCCAAAATAGGTTTCTCCTAGAGCATTTCAAGAACCGCATGTAAATTGAAATTCTGAAAAGCCGAATGCAAGTTCTTATTTTTCAAAAGGTATATACATTGTATGACGCTTAGAGAATTACGGGGGGGGGGGGGGGGATATTTCTACTTTAAGTGGTAGATGTATTGTGAGTAGATGGTATTAGAAGGTCGATAATGCAGCTTACGTTGTTAACATTCCAGCCGAAAATAAAAAAAATTGTGGTTATCAGCAGAAAGTAAGGATAAATGGATTGTAATTCGGAGAATCAGAAGAATTCACAAAATTGGAATAAAATCAACCTCTAGAGTGTATATATCTGAAGTTAAATCATTTCTATTGGATTGGTCAATAGCTATCGCAAGGAAAAAAAATCATTTCATGTTTCCCGTGGGAAATCTCGGGAAAAACGATTTTCCAAAAATCATTAGAAAATTTGTATAAAATCCGCCTCTAGAGCGTTATGTCTGGAGATGTAATTTATTGATGTGATTTGTCAATAGTTATCGCAGGAAAAAAAATCAATTTACGTTTCCCGTGGGAAATCTCGGAAAATTAAGAAAAATCTGCAGACGAAAGTAAGAAATAAATATATAAAATCAGCCACTAGAGTGTTATGTCTGGAAATGGATTACAATATTCTGACTTGTCAATAAATATCCCAGGAAAAAATTTAGTGCAAGTTTCCCGTGAGAAATCGCGGAAAATTTGAAAAAGCTACCAGCCGAAAGTAAAAAATTTAAGTATAAAATCAGCCTCTAGAGTGTTATGTCTAGAAATCAAATTTTCCAAGATTTCCCACGGGAAACTTGAACTGAATTTTTTTCCTGCAATAACTATTGACAGGTGACAACAATGTAATCCATTTACAGACATAATACTCTAGAGAGGCTGATTTTATACATTCATTTCTTATTTTCGCCTGGAACCTTTTCAAATTTTCCGAGATTTCCGCAGACACAGATCAATTAGTTTTTTCCGCCCCTATCGCTTCTTCTGATACCTAGTACCACAAATGGTAAAAAAGCAACTTTTATAAATATAACAATTTTTTTAATAGAATTTTAATTCGTTGTATACTTTAGAGATTGAAGGCTGCCGCCCCAAAACCTTGCTTTTTCAAAATTTATACAATTATTGCTATTGTATCCCAATTACAAGTCAAATTATCGCTCACATCATAAAGCGATAAAATTTGTGGCGTATGCGATGTTTTTTGCAGTGAGAATTTTTGATTACGATGATAGTGCCATACGAGAAACATGTAACTTTGTAATTGACCGTAAATTTTTTTGTCTGCGAAATGCTGCGATATTTTTGATAAATGTATTATTAGATTGTGACAAACGCATTTCCATATTTTTGTTGCGATATAATTTTTTCGAAAATGCGGTAGGTTCCCAAAATATTCTTCAATTTATTATCATCGATATTGGACACATTTTTATTGCGCTAATTTGCAGCAACCATGCATATTCATTCTCATCATCTAGTTGGCAGAAGGGTATAGGTATCATGTATCAATTAGATTACCTAGCTAAAATTTCAGATGCAGAATTTTTTTTTAATGAATATTACATTACATATACTGTGATTGTCATCCAGTTTGACGTGCAGTGTTTGCATAAAAATCAAGGCAGTCCTGATTTGTTTAATTTTCTCATCCTACCTGAAAATGTAGAGAGATTTTCTTCTATGATTTTACAATCATTAATTCTAAACATATTGATGACTCAAATTATCGAATAATACCTATATTCAATTCGAGTGAATTTTAGTTCATAAATTTTTAATTCATCCAAATATATCGATCAGCGGTTGGAAAGTCGTCCGGTACAAACGAGAGGCCTATCGTCAATCGATTGTTCTCAGGGTTGACTCTAAGACGTATGAGTATATTATTGGTTCCAGCCTTTGTTTATGTACAATATGTTCTTGAGAAGATCTTGTTTAAGGTTATCTCTGGACCATAAGCTCTACGTTTTTTGTTTTAGTTGCTGGTATGTTATTATGACTTCCATGCTTGAAATTAAACAGATTAACTTGCACCACAGTAAGTCAGCATCATTTGAATTATGGAAGTTGCTTACTGGATCGCATACAGATTTTTGTTTTATTCAAGAACCTTATCTTCTCGATGGTTCTGTTTGTGGATTAAATATTCCTAATGGCAGAATTTTTTCAAAGAATTCTGTCAATAAAATTAGAGCTTGCAGTTCGGCTGATCTCTCAGCCATTCTAATCACTTTCGAATCATGTAATGCTTGCACTGAACTTGATTGTTGCCTCAGTTTATCTTCTATTTGATTCTTCTCATCCTCCCCCGTCGGAGGAACTTACAGAACTCTTAAAGTGGAGTACGGATAAAAATATGATGCCCTCTTAATTGGTTGTGATGCCAACGCGCACCATACTCTTTGGGGTAGCACTAATATTAATAACCGGGGCTCTGCTCTCAACTCAATAAAGGTTGTGAGCCAACTTTTGTCAATTCTACGCGAAGGGAAGTTATTGATATAAGTCTGTGTTCGTTGCCTATTGTTGATTTAGTTTTAAATTGGAGGGTGACTAACGACATTCTCACTTCTGACCACAGGTGTATCTCTTTTAACTTAAACATTAGAAGACCACCTCTTAAACCATATCGTAATCGTAAATTAACCAATTGGAATTTATTCTCTTTCGAACTTATTTCTCTAATTCATCCTGCTATGGATATTTGCTCGGTTGAGGACATTGAGTTACCAGCGTATAAGCTGACAAAAGCATGCTCGACAGCTTTTGAAAATTCGAGTCCACTTATTACCAAACAAAAGATTGGGAATAGACGCTTCTGGTGCTCTGCTCTTAAAAAACAAAGGAAACTTACTAGGAAACTGAAGAATAAAGCAAAATAAACTAATCTTAAATGCGATTGGGATAGCTTCCTAACAGCTCATAAGGATTATATAAGAAAAGCTGAAGATCCGCTCGCAGAACAGCATGGACAAACTTCTGTGAGGAAATGAATAGTCTCTCTGCGGTCGCCAGACTAAATAGAGCGTTGGCTAAAAATGACACCTGTAGGCTTAATGCTCTTCGTCTATCGAATGGCAAGTTTACTTCTTCGAAGAAAGAAGCAACCGAGTTGCTATTCATTTTCCGGAGTGTGCCATCGTTTGCTCTGATCTTGCTCACTCTCTATCCAATAGGAATTGCAATGATGCTCCTGACTGGGATTTAGCGGTTCGGATAGTTACGTCAGAAGTTGTGCGTTGGAGTATTTTCTCATATTACAGCATGGTTTTTCTATTATTAGGGACCATCTGGTCCACCTTTTCAAAGCGTGCGTTGCTTTTACTATTGTTCCTCAGGTTTGGTGCAAGAGTAACGTTGTTTTCTTACCGAAGGCTGGCAAATCAGATTACACTGATCCCAAAGCATTTCGGCCTATCAGTCTGTCCTCAACATTTCTTAAAACATTAGAGAGGATTGTCGACAGATTTATTAGAGAGAAATATTTATCTAACACCCCACTCAGTAACATGTAATATGCTTAGAGGGTAGGTAAACCCTGTGAAACGACTCTACATGAACTTGTCACTAGGATCGAAAGATCCCTCAATAATAAAGAGTTTATTGTAGGTACTTTCTTGGACATTGCGGGAGCCTTTGACAGTACATCGTTCTCGTCGATTATTAACGCCTGTACTAATTTCGGTATTGATCCAACCATTGTAAAATGGATTGATTGTATGATCAAATCTCGCATCATTGAGGTTGGCGTGGATAATGTTTCAATCTCGGTCAAAGTTGCCAAAGGTTGTCCTCAGGGAGGTGTGCTCTCACCCCTGTTATGGCTTTTGGTGATTGACGATCTACTTGTGAAACTTCAGCAGTCAGGCTATGTTGCTCAAAGCTACGCTGACAATCTTGTTATTACAGTTGCTGGAAAGCACCTGAATGTGTTATCTGACTTAACGCAGAATGCCTTACGTATTGTGGAGTCGTGGTGTGATGGAAAGGATCTACACGTTAATCCTTCTAAAACTGATATGGTTATATTTACCAGGAATCGTAATATTGGTGAACTAACTGTGCCTTTACTTTTCGGGAGGCCTATTAACAGATCCGACCATGTTAAGCATTTAGGTGTCTTCTTGGACAGTAAACTTTTCTGGAAATTTCACCTGGAGTATAAACTACAAAAATCGGCTGCCATTTTTTGGCAGTGTAGACGAGCTTTTGGGAAAAACTGGTGTTTAACTCCCAAAATGCTGTCTTTCATCTATAAATCTTTGGTTCCGCCAATGTTATCTTATGCCTCCATGGTATGGTGGCCAGTAGTTAAATTAAAGGCTTCAATCATTAAACTTAATGGTCTACAAATTATTGCTTGTAGGGCCATTACAGGAGCCATGGCCTCGAATCCCCTTCTTGCCATGGAAACAATTCTATTCTTTCCACAGCTACATTCTTTCGTTCTTACACAGCATGTTCTGCTGCGTTTCGGCTAAAGAGTATAGGAATGTGGAACTCTCTTGGTTCAGTCGTGGGCCATAGAACAATCTTAAATGATTTCGTATAATTAGTAACAGGAATTGATATGGTTAATGATAGACTAATGTTTGAATTCAATTTCTCTAAATTATATTCAGTGGTGCGACCTTCGAGAGACCAGTGGAGTTCACTGGATTTTCTTGAGAACTTGTATGAGTCGATAGTCTTCTTTTCTGATGGCTCTAGCTCTGATAATAGTTCGGGTTATGGAGCGTACTGCCCTACGTTTGATTTATATTTTTCAGGCTGCCTGGGTCGGTACTGCACAGTTTTTCAAGAGGAACCAATTGATGTAACGCTCTGCGTAATTGAGGCATTGAATCTCGCTGTTACAAATAAAAATTTTGTTTTTTGTACAGACAGTTTATCTGTGCTGAATTCTTTGGATAATCCCTTGACTGCGTCAAAATTTGTTAAGGACTGTAAACACTTTTTACATATTCTCTGTTCTAGCAATAGAGTGACGATTATGTGGGTTCCTAACCATTGTGGTATTGAGGGCAATGTTGTCGCTGATTCTCTAGCGAAAGCTGGGGCTGAGTTTAAATTCATCGGTCCCGAATTGCGATAAAAAACTGCGCTGTAAGTAAATTAAAACAGCAATGGCTTGCTACTTGTAGCTGTCGCATTGCCAAACTTTTTGTTAGTGGACCTAATTTGAAGGCCACTAAGTTTGCTTTATCTCTCAGTAAGAAACAGCTGCGAGTCTTGATCGCGACTCTTATTGGGCACGGTCAGTTTAAGGTACACCTTCAGCGCATTGGGCTATCTCTTGACGCTGTATGCGAGGATTGCCTTGAAGACGATGATGATTGCATTCACGTCGTGTGCAGTTATCCCGCTTTCAACAGAGTTAGGTTGCAATTATTTGACTCCAGATCCATTGCTGATAATCAGCTGAATTCCTTGCCTTGGCCTAAACTACTTCAGTTTATTAAGGCTGCAGCACGCGTTCGCGAGTTAGGATAGAATCACTGGTATGCACCATGGGTATGCATCGTGGCATTGAGTGCGGAACCTCTGATGGTTCCAACCAATTTTTAATAATAATAATAATTCAAAATGACCAAATTTACATTAGTTCTTATGGAAAATTAAAAGAAGTAATATTTATGTGTCCCATGAGTGTTGATGGTTAACAACCAGGATTTTTTTTTTTCTAAACCTTTGTCTAATTAATTGGAATTCACTATATGTGCATGCATACAAACATATGACAAAGTCCGCTTCTTTCGATACAATGATGCTACTTAGTCTGATTCAATTAAATATACAATAAGCTAACGCAGAGCTTGATATAGAAAATAATTATGTAATTCAACAAACAATACCGAAACACCAACTTCGTAAAACATAATTTATGTATATATGGTAAAATAATAAATAAAATTACGAAAAACGTAAAAATATCGACTTGACTTGGATTACATTGCAGATTGTACATGTGTAATTTATGTACAAATTCATCAATTTCACACTATTTCTGTCATAATTTCCCAATGGCATTAATTCGCAACCGCACATACAAACCGCACAAAACTTTAAAATAATTCATCTCGTCGTCTCTCAAAACCAAAACCAAAAAAAAAAAATTGAAATAAAATTTTAAACCGCAAACCTGCAACTACCTTTCAAATAATGTACACAAAATACATCATCTTCCCGTAAGATAAAATTGAAAACTAATTGCAAATAATAAGATTATAATTGAAATAAATTCTAAACCAAATCATTTCTACCGCGCGGCAGCCCTCACTATACCATAGTCATGTTTTTCTGTTTATTTTTAACACCCAACAGATAAAAACAATAATTTCTTTTACACAGCTACTGTGCGCGCAAAGTGTTTTGTATTTGTTGAATTTAGAGTTTCGAAGCGACGGTGACGTCATTATTCGTGGTTTTTAAATAAAATTTTTACGTTTTGTTTTTATTCCGATGATTTCTTAATTGTTTTCTTATACTTCATTGTCTTCTTCCTTTGTTTGTATAGACTCTTGATAATCAGTTTTTTCGTGTCGTATTTTGTTGTATGCAATTACAGTTTTTTTTGCTATTTGGAATGATTTTAATTGAAATTATAATCATAATAATCATATAATGATCTCATCTTAAAAATATGTATTGTATCCGGTATTTTCGTGGAAGAATTTATAAATACCATCTAACAATACAATAAGTAAACTGAGATTGAGTTTTTGAATTTGGTCTACAGCGACGACGACGATGCAAATTGCAAATACTATACAATATTATGTATATGATTTGACTTTGAACTGAATGTACACATAAATTAACACTTTAAGACAATTCAATTGGTTCTGCGCGCATTTTGTATTATTATCTTGTTTACATGCAATTTTTTGCAATATGCATGTGAAATATCTTAATTCTATGTTGATTTACTTTGTGGAGATATATTTACCTTGGTCTAAAATTTAAACAAAACTACTTTACGATATACTACCTCATAAACTAAATAGGGCACACCACACATAAAAAACTAACTTTAAAAGAAAATTAATTTTTTAAGTGTCATTAAGTTGTAAACGAAGAATACCCAAAAATAAACTAGTAAGGCAAAATATGGGTGAGAGGGTATACAATATGCACAAAAAAAAATAAAAATCATGCAAAAATTTGAGGTGAATCTTATGTAACATTGCAGACTGTTAAATAATAAAATTTCGTCCTTTTACTGTTGCAAAAAAAAAAAAAACGTTATTGTTTATCTAAATTGGCACAATACGTTTACGGCCCACAATAAATATTAGGTCAGCACGCAACGTACAAGGTCATCAAAAATTAGTTTTTTGCAAATTTCTGACGAATTTTGTTTAGGTTTTTATTTTTATTTGGGTTCACTGTTTTTTTTTTGGGCGTTAACGTAAATTTTTACGGATTCTTTTAGGGAAGAAATCACGTTAAGATGATAGATTGAGATCGATGGGTTTATTTGCGACAGAAACCGTTATGTAATATTAACAATATTTTTTATTGTCTACAAAGATTTTGTGTTGACAGATGTTATGATTTACAAAATGTTTTTTTTTATGATTTAGATATATTTCGATATACAGGTAAAGCAGATCTTTATAAAGAAGAGAGAATCATACTTTTAAAATCGTTATGTACAGTAGAAGTGTATTTTTGTATTTTAATCTAATCATGTTTAATATTTTATTTGCCCTCCTTTTTTCGATATTAACTCATGTACTCGATTTTGCATTGATTATACCAAATATTGGCAAATTTTATTCATAACGTCCGGGTCATACCATATGTTATTGATGAAGGTCCCCATTGCCTGTAGAGTACTGTAATCCAATTTTTATAATTTTGCCTTAAAAATCGCCCACTAATTCTTGATGGGGTTGACATCAGGCGAATTTCCAGGCCAATCTAATATTACAATGGAATTGTAATCAAAATACTTTTTAACAGCCTTGGATGTATGCAAGTAGCCAAGTTTTGTTGAAATATTATGGGTAGATTCTTTTTTTCATTATTTTTAATGTTAAAACCGCATAATACTTCAAAACGATCTGAATTCATCATCCCAATGACTGAGCATAATGGACTAACACCATAAAAACTGAAGCATCCCTCAAAAATTGTTTTTAATGGTTAGTTTACAATTGAATTTTTAGAGTATTCATTATGATTTTAATGAAATGTGGCTATGTTCGCATTGATTTGCACAATACTGAAACAAATCAATATAATATACCCGTCGTAAAGATAAATTTCAGTAAGATTTTATCAAGTTTGTTTTTAATGCCAATTCGACATTAACCTTAAAACTTTATATTTTCGTTCAATTCCGTTCAATTCAAATTAAAGCAGTTGAATAAGGCGAGTATGCACACAAAATAATCGCAAGTAAATGTATCTTTGGACGTGGACTGGAAACAATTTTGATACAATGCGTTGACAGAATATAAAATTTGAAGTTTGTGATTTTAAATTTGGAATTTGAAATTTGGAATTCAAAATTTGGAATTAGAAATTTGGAATTTGAAATTTGGAATTCAAAATTTGGAATTAGAAATTTAAGATTTAAGATTTGAAATTTGAAATTTGGAATTTGAAATTTGTAATTTCAAATTTAAAATTTGGATTTTAGAATTTTAAATTTTAAATATGGAATTGGAAATTTGGAATTTGAGATTTTGAGTTTGAAGTTTGAAATTTAGAATTTGAGATTTATAATTTGAAATATGAAATTTTGGATTTTAAATTTGGGATTTGGAATTTAAAATTTGAAATTTAAAATTAAAATTTAAAATTTGGAATTGGAAATTTGAAATTTGAGATTTTGAGTTTGAAGTTTGAAATTTGGAATTTGAGATTTATAATTTGAAATATGAAATTTTGGATATGAAATTTAAAATTAAAATTTTAAATTTGGAATTTAAAATTTGGAATTAGAAATTTAAGATTTAAGATTTGAAATTTGGATTTTGGAATTTGAAATTTGGAATTTGAAATTTGGAATTTGAAATTTGGAATTTTGATTTAAGAATTTAAAATTTTAAATTTGGAATTGGAAATTTGGGATTTGAGGTTTTGAGTTTGAAGTTTGAATTTTGGAATTTCAGATTTATAACTTGAAATATGAAATTTTGGTTTTAAATTTGGAATTTGAAATTTAAAATTTGAAATTTGGAATATAGAATTTGAAATTTGGCTTTGCAATTTAAAATTTGAATTTTAGAATTTAGAATTTGGAATTTGGGATTTAGAATTTGAAATTTGAAGTTTGGGATTTGAAATTTATTTATTTTATGTATTTATTTTAATTATTACAAGTATAACAACAGTTAATAAGACAATAGATGCCTTGTGGATAATAATCCAGTAGCAGGCATTGCTTCTTTTAATAACATTTAAAGCCAAAAAAAAAAAAAATTATAAATTAAAAGAAATAAAAAATATACAATCTAAGGCCAAATACCAATCAGTTATCTAAAAGAAAAAAATTAAATTTAAAATTAAAATTTAAAATTTGGGATTTAAAATTTGGAATTTCAAATTTAAGATTTAAAGATTTTAATTTGGAATTGGGAATTTCAAATTTGGAATTGGGAATTTCAAATTTGGAATTTGCGATTTATAATTTGAAATATGAAATTTTGAATTTTAAATTTGGGATTTGGAATTTAAAATTTGAAATTTGGAATGTGGAATTTGAAATTTGAAATTTGGCTACGGAATTAAAATTTGAATTTTAGAATTTGAAATTTGGAATTTGGGATATAGAATTTGAAATTTGAAGTTTGGAATTTGAAATTTGAAGTTTGAAATTTGGAATTTGAAATTTAAAATTTAGCATTTATAAAGTTTTTGAATGAAGTTTTTAATGATTGTAAATATTAAATATTTCTTTTATTTTAAATATTACCACTCGAAGATTTTAAACTCTTCTACTGTAGATTTTCTGATTTTTATTTGAAATAATTGAATTAAACGAGATTTGTTTGTCGGATTTTCTAAAATTACATGTAATAAAAAGCGTAACAGTGGTTGAGGGTTAAGCAGAATACACATAAGCAATTATTTATTTTAATTTTTTTTTTTTTTTTATGTATTTCTAGAGTCAATAGCTATAGATTTGAAAATGAAATATAATGGGGTTTGAGATTTTTTATTTACCGATTTTAGAATTTAAGTTTATAATATAAAAAACAAAAGATATTTAGTATGTATTTAAAATTTGAAATTTAGAATTAAAATGTATGCATCTCGAATTTCAGGCTTTTAGTTAATGATCAATTTGCTGTCCTTTTAATTTAGATAAATGAATATTTCGAAATAATCGAAGCATTAATGGCATAATCTTGGCATTGATGTTGGTATTGGTATCAATGTGGATATTGGTATTGTTGTTATGTTAACAGTGGTATTATTGTTAATGTTAATTTTTGTATAAGTATTGGTATTAGTAATTATGTTAATATTGGTATTTAAATTAAGATTAATAAATTAATAAATAATCGTTAAAATGATTTTAGTTTAGAATCATCTGAGAAACTCGACCAATGTGGCATGGGCTGAGGCGATATCACCACATCACCAACAATTTGCTAAATATCCAAATTTGCGACATCAACGCATGGAATATTCCAGAATCAATTAATTTAGCTGATTCATTATTTCATATTCCTGGCATAATCGATATGTTGCTAGGCTCCGAGATATTCTTCCAACTGTTAGGTGTTAGGCAAATCAAACTATCCAACGACCTTCCCATTCTCCAGAAAACGGTATTGGGTTGGATAATCGCTGGAAAAGTTACAAAGTCCAAGTTAGCTACAAATTATGTTGCAACATGCAACCTAGCCATCAAAGAAGACACCAGTCAGTTAAATCAACAAATAGAGAAATTCTGGCAATTAGAAAGAGTTCCTGAAATCAAACATCTCACAATAGATGAAGAAAGGAGTGAAGAACACTTCGTTACAATTGTCAAACGTGATTCCAATGTGAAGTTCATTGTTAAACTATACCGTTCAGAGATAATAACGTCCAACTAGGTGAATCATTTAATGGGGCTCTAAAACGATTTCATTACACGAAAAATAAACTTGAAAGAAACTCAGAATTAAAAGTAATGCATCATAACTTCATTAAAGAGTATATCAATATGGGTCATATGGTGAAAATAAATTCAAATTTGGTAAAACAGCCAAATTACTTTTTGCCACATCACGCTGTTTTAAAACCCACTAGCACCACAACGAAATTGCGAGTGGTGTTTGATGGGTCATTTAAAACGAGTAACAACAAATCACTCAACGATCATCACACGTCAGCGTGAATGATATGAAATTGACAAGTTATGGTCTTTCACAAAGTTGCAGCGCATAACAGCATTTATGTTACGGTTTATTGCAAACGCAAAAACATCGAAGTCAAAACGTATCATTGGTTCATTATTATCTGTCACTGGATTGAACACCGCAAAACTGAAACTGATCAGTATAGTTCAACGGCAATCATTTGGAAGTGAGATTAGCAATTTAGAATCTGGTCAAATCCTCAATAAAAACAGCCAAATCATAGTGCTCAATCCATTTATTGATAAGCAAGGCATCTTAAGAGTCGGGGGCAGATTGTCCAATGCAGATATTCCATTCAATCAAAAACATCAAATGCTACTTCCAACTGGTCATCTGGCAAATATATTAGCACAGTATGAACACAAGCACAATTTAAATTGCGGTCAACAATCGCTACTGTCAATTCTTCGGTTGAGTTATTGCCCATTAAGAGGATGAAATCTGGTACGTAGAACAGTGCCCAATTGTATCCGCTGCTACAAAACCAAACCTAAATCAACAAAGAGTGGAACCTTCAAGACACCGGCATAGACTTTTGTTGTCTATTTTCCATCAAATCCTCATTAACTCGAGGAATCAATTCCGTGGAGGCTTATATGGCTACGTTCATATGTTTTGCCATTAAAGCAATGCACATCGAGCTCGTTGGCAATTTGACCACTGAATCCTTCATTGGTGCACTACTCACATTCGCCGTAACAGATATAAACGAAGCAGTTGAAACCAACATAGTGATATCAACTCTCGAGGAATTTTAAGGCGACAAAATTGTTTTATAAGAAATTTTCCTTAAAAAAAACACGACATTGAATTTATAAAAATAGAGTTAGAGAGACATTTAAGATCAAGTCAATTAGGAGAAAATATTTTTAAGTAATATAAAGAATCAGGTACTCTAGGAAATACCTCACGAGTTAGATGATATATTTTACAGTTCAGCAGTTAACTAAAGTCAATGGTTTACATCCAACGAGAGAGAAGAAGATTAGTTGGGCAAAAGTGCTTGCGAGATTATTTACCGCGTTGTGTGGGGGAGTGATATTGAAAAATACGTAAGATGTAGGTACTTAATTTAGATTTTTGGAATATTATATTTTTAAATTTTTAATTTATACGAAATATTTTATGACCCGACTACCAGAGGTGTATTGGCCATCGTTTAAAAACGGTAAACAGAACCAGTTCAGGCAGTGGTAAACTACGCGAATCCATTGTAAAACCCATAAAAGAGAAAAGCCAATAAATGCATCAAAATTTCGAGGAGGATATAAGATTTTTGCAGAATGTTTGTCCAACGGAACAAAAATCGGAAATATTTCAATGTTAAAAAAATTTGCAAGATTTTTGAATACGCCTGGATTGGTACTATCTACTTACATAATTATTATTGAAATAATTGAGTAATAGAACAATTTGTATATTTAGATTCAACAGGATTTAATTTTGAAAAAATTATAATTCTTGGTAACAATTTCAAAATTACGATAAAATTTGCGATGAAGACAGTAAGTAATGTTCAAAAATATTAGTAAATAATCCATAAATAACTTATGCTTATTTTTAAATTAGAATGGGGTTTAGACATTACAACTTTACAACGTTCTTAATATTACTAAAATTACTTCCAACAAGAGGGAAAAAACATAACGCAACGTATCAAGAAACACCCATCATAAAATTTCACAAGGTAAAATATTTTCAAAAATAATTAAAATTAAATAAAATTCGTTGAAAACCTTTTTTTGTTGTTATTGCAGATTGATGGAAAAGCCGCAGCTAATTTAAGTGGACCTACCATTCTTGCGTATACGCATACCATATATGGTACAAATAGAGAAGCAATATCAACCTACACCATTGCATTGGATGGGCAGGAAATACCCATAGATGGATGTTAATCACTGGTAGCGTTTGACGTTCTCTTCAAATCACTTTTTATTTTCGGATGCGAATATCCAGATGAGCATCAAACATTTTACAACTTTTTGGGCCACGCCATTTGTGAGTTGCGTACGAAAAAACCAACAGCCGGAATTATCGATATAAAAAATCGGTTAGAATTACAAATTAAAGCCATTTTTTATTTTTACTTAAGTTATGTAATTATAATGAATGTAAGTTATTATAATGGAATTATTTTGTTTTGTATGTAAACAACTTCTTTCTGATCCCAAAATATATATCAGGCATTTAAGGCGAATTCATGTAATTTATGAACAAAATAAAACTGATATTTATTGCGGATATGAAAAATTTAAATCAAGATTTAAAACATTTAGTGGCCTTAGGAAATACTTAATATATCACGAAAAAAATGATTTATTAACTGTGGATTCAACAGATATTATTAATTCGGATTTGGTACAAACTTCGAGCAGCAACATATCTTTCGAATCAAATTAATATTTAGAATCAAATCCTGCTAATACCTACAGCTCAAAATGAAGAGGATCTAAAACAAAATATTGTTGAACGGTTTATCTAAGAAATGAATAAGTTGAATATACCAGACACTAAAATTAATTCCATTATTGATTCTGTCACTAATTTAACAAAAATTATTTTAAATATATTACAAATATATTTAAAATACCTATATAAAATATTTTATATACCAAAATTTGAATTTAAAAATTCAACAGTTTTTAGATAAACCTTTTAAACATATAAATTCGAGTTATAAAAGAAAAAAAATTATTTTGCAATCAGGAATACCACATCCAACTGAAACAGCCGTTTCTATTCGAAGAGATAGATATTTTTGTAAAGAACAAAACACATACGTATTTCGGCCTAAAACGAATACCTTTATGTTTATATCTATAATTGAAACTTTAAAATATCTGTCCTTAAATCAAAATTATCTTTTCCACATATTGAAACAGGAAATATCAGATCCTACTCGTATATCGAAACCTACTGATGGATTGTATTATAAAAATAATGAACTTTTTGCGCAGGAGAAATTCACATTTCAAATATAGTTGTTTACTGATGATTTTGAAGCTGTTAATCCTCTAGGATCAAAAACAAAAGTACACAAGATTTGTGGTGTCTATTTTACCATTTGAAATAAATTCACATCTCGAAAATATATTTTTAGTTGCCTTATGCAACTCGTAAGATTTTAAATCGAATGGATTTGATGCAATATTACAACAAATTGTAGAGAACATAAAATATCTTGAAAATAATGGTATCGAAGTTGAATATTTTGGTAAAAAGGTCGCTATAAAAGGTTCTATTTTATCAGTGGCTCATGATAATCTAGGGGCGTGCATTTTATATGGCCTTAATGAATCATTCAATTGAAACTATTTCTGTCGATTCTACTTATGTTTGAAAGATGATATCCAACATTCATTCTTGAGAACGGCATTATTCTCAGAGATCCTACAAATGGACTTGCCATTTAAAGAGTAACGAATTTGGCTTTAAATCATATTGCGTCTTAAATGATTTGAAATATTTCAATACTTTTGCATCGCTGAGGGCATCGGCCAATACGAATTGAAATTATTCTTGATGTATATGGTTAAGAAACAAAAAATATTAATATCATCTGAGCTTAATGAAAGAATAGCGTGTTTTAATTACGGACTATTGGACAACACAAATCGACCTATAGCTTTATAAATATTGACAAACCAGGAAACTTGCTAGGCCAAAAAGCGTCTCAGTTTTGGTATCTTATAAGATACTTTCCTGTTATTTTTCTGGATGTACTTCAAAAAAATACTGTAATTTTGGAATCAAAGTTTAAAGTTTTATGTTCCCTTTTAGAAATAATGCAAATAGTATTTTCTCCATGCATTACTATTGCCACGCTTGACAAATTACCTGAATTAATTGCCACACATCTTCATAATTTTAAAACAGAATATACTGAACATAAAATTATTCCCAAACATCACTTTCTTATCCATTATCCAAGAATTATAAAGCAAATGGGACCCCTCATATATGTATGTTTGGACAATGCCATTCGAACGTAAACGTAATACCTTTAAGCAGATGACTGCTAACCGCCATAATTTTATTAACGTATGCAAAACTTTAGCGATAAAATATCAATGTTTCTATGCTAAATCAAGCATTCTAAATTCATATAATCTTAAAGTTGAATATGACAGAAATTCCAATAGCAGAATTGCTACCTTCTTATTTGAAATATAGTATAATTGAAAAATTCGCTTTAAATGTAAACACATATTTACTAAAATTTATAAACAAATTATAAATGGGATACATGTACCGAACTAGTTTTTATATTTGTTTATTCTCAAATTATTTACAATTACCTCAGTTTGGTAAAATAATATTAAAATTCGAAATTGAAAACACATTTTTTTGCGATTGAAAAATGTGAAACTGTGTTATTTGATAAGAATATCATGGGCTATGAGATTAAAAATACTACGGAGATTTATATAGAATCATTTGACGAGCTTACCATTAAAAGTCCTTTTGAAATCCGCACATGCCTATCAATTGTAACTCAAAATTTATTATTCCTAGATTTATTTTGTAAATTTGATAAATGAATATAATAAAATAAATGTATACCTATACTTATGTATACGTACTTGAATTAAAAATGAGATTTTTATTGTGAGTTTTCAGAGCTATTTGTCAAATTATTTGCCAACTGCCTAATATTAAGAATAAGACAAATTAAAGGTTTGTATATTACCACCAAACGGAAATTTTATTTTACTCCAATAATTGTCACAAATAAACTCCGATTGACTATAATCCAGCGTTATTATATTTCTGGTAACCGATCAAACAAAAAGGGGCACAAAAACAAAACAATGAAATTAAACTTGTAATTGAATTTTTAATTTTTTTTTTGACAATTTATTACATTTTTTTGGCTTTATGATTTCAAACAATTTTTAATGAGTGATCTTCAATGACTGATCACTTTTTTTATATATTGGAAATTCTGGATTCCAAAAAAAATAGTTTTCTTTTTTATTCCATTCCTCTATGTGTTTCTGGTGCTATCTATTGTAATTTATTTATAGTACTAGTAACGACTTTATATGCTTGCAGTAGCGACATCATTCAATGACTAGAAAACAATTAATTCGATCTACATGCATCTGCTCATGTAAATTTCTTTAAAATCAGCTTGTCAATTTGTTGAATCTGTCAAAGGAATGAATATAATAAAGTTTGATGCTAAGTTTTTTTGTTTATAATAATCGTGTTAATAATTTTAATAAATATTAATCTCTTTGTAGATAAATTTAAATACATCATCAGTCGTAGACATCCCGCCGGCCATTGAATAACCGATTCAATTTTGTGGAAGCAGGCACAATTTATGGATCGGCCTCTTCAGGTTTCCAGATTTGGTTTTCACAGTGACAACTCTAACGTGACCATCGGGACCAGGATGTATCTCTTCAATTTTGCCAAGTATCCAGTGTGTTGGTGGAAGGTTTTCGTTCTTCAGTACTACCATATCGCCTTGTTTTATTTTTGAGCTTTTATTATACCATTTTGTTCTGCTTTGGAGTGCAGTAAGATACTCGTTTGACCATCGCTTCCAAAAGTGTTGCGCTATTTGTTTTAGAAGCTGCCATCTAGTCAATCGGTGTATGCTTACATCTTGAATATCGACTTCTGGTATTTGCGTCAGAGGATGATCAACTAAAAAATGGGCCGGTGTAAGTGCATCGAGGTCGTCGGCTGATAAAATACACAAAGGCCTCGAATTTAATATTGCCTCGATTTCTGTCAGCAGTGTAGTCATCTCCTCGTAGGTAAGTATATTCTGTCCGATAACTCTCCTCAAATGGAACTTGGTGGATTTAACGGCGGCTTCCCATATTCCACCGAAATGCGGAGCACTAGGGGGGTTGAAGTGCCAATTTACTGTAATTTTAGAGAAGTGATTAGATATAGTGCTACTATTGGTTTTAAGAAATTCGTAGAGTTGCTTGAGCTGATTGTTTGCACCAACGAAATTAGTGCCGTTGTCGCTGAAGACATCACTGCAAACTCCTCGGCGAGAAGTAAATCTCTTAAAAGCTCCCAAAAATGTGTCCGTGCTTAAGTCGCCCACCAGTTCAATATGTATTGCCTTTGTGCTAAGGCAAACAAAAATACATATGTAAGCTTTGATTGGTCGCTGTCCACGACCTCTTCTCATATAGACTTCAATCGGCCCGGCATAGTCGATCCCAACTTTCAGGAACGGTCTGGTCTGTTCAACTCTGACTGGGGGCAAATCGGCCATTAACTGCTCTTGAAGTGATGCCTTATTTCTGACGCAAGTTGAGCATTTGTGAACCACTTTCCTGACCAAGTCACGACAGCTTAATATCCAATAAGTTTGACGTACTGTGCTAATGAGAAATGACTGCCCAGCATGATGGTATTGACGATGTATATCCTGTATTATGATGTTGGAAATGTAACACTTAGGTAGGATAACTGGATGCTTACTTTCAAAGGATGCCAAAGAGTGTTTTATTCTACCTCCAACTCTTATGATACCTTCGTTGTCGAGAAATGGACTCAAAAATTTGAGTTTACTGGATGCAGAAACTGGCTCCCGGCGCTTCCACCTTCATAATTCATCTGCAAAGTGACTTTGTTGTATGTCGGTAATGACTAATTTTCGGCTTAACTCAATATCCGCTACTTTGATAATTGAATACATCGGGTTTTGGTTGTTGCTTCTTTCTCGTACTTGCTTTGGACATTTGGCTTTACTTATAAAACGCTTTATAATAGCAAGTTGCAAGTGTCTTAAGAAACTTGAACCAGCTAGAAAATCTTGTAGCAAATTCCTCAATAAAGGTGGGTAGTAATACGCAGTTAGACACATATAGATTTCGCGAAATAATTACGGGTTCTTGCGTTGGCCAATGTTCCGATGTTTGTGACAACCAGCTTGGTCCATTCCACCAAATCGCAAAATCAGCTAAGTCCTTTGGTGATAGCCCGCGCGAAGCACAATCGGCAGAATTTTCTTGTGATGTGACATGATACCAATGTTTTCTATCGATGGTTCTGAGAATTTTAGCAGTTCTATTTGCCACAAACGTCGGCCACCGAGATGGATGCGATGACAGCCAATCCAGCACGATCTTCGAGTCAGACCAAGCGTATATTCCACTTATGTTCATCTCCAGTGCATCTTTAACTGACTTCATAAGGTTTGTTAACAACGTTGCTGCGCACAGCTCTAGTCGTGGTATAGTAGTTTTGCTAAGTGGTGCAACCTTGGTTTTAGCTGAAATTAGAGAAACTTTTATCGTATTGTTATCATTCAGTCACACATCTACAATATACTGCTGCAGCGTATGCTTTTTCAGATGCGTCTGAAAACCCATGGAGCTCAATTGATTTAGCTTGTTTAGTTGACAGCCAGCGAGGTATTTTAATATTTCGTATAGATGTGGTAACTCCCTGCGAAGCGAAAGCCATTCATTTTTTAGCTCCTTCGGAAGTTGTTCATCCCAGCCTAATTTCTGCAGCCATAGATTTTGAAAAAGGATTTTGATCCGAACGATGACTGGAGCCACCCAACCCAGTGGGTCGAAGACTCGTGAAGCTTCCGATAATATCTGTCGTTTGGTTGCTATTGGTTCACTTTCCAATGTTACGTGAAAACTGAAGTGATCGGTCGATGGATTCCACAGAAGGCCTAATAACTTAACCGATTTGGTGTCCTCTTCTATCTCTTTAGATGTACTTCCCGCTGTTCTTCTGGTACATCTTCGAGCAATTGTTCATTGTTGGAAGTCCATTTGCCTAAGGGGAAACCAACATCGGCTAAAAGTTGCACAATTGTTGATCTGAGAATGTTTGCCTCTGTTATCGTATCTGCACCGGTCATGATGTCATCCACATAAATATCGTCTTTTATCCGCTTGGCTGCTTCAGGAAACTGGACATTATTTTCTTCTGCTACTTGCTTTAATGCCCTGGTTGCTAAAAATGATGCTGGACCCATTCCGAAGGTTACTGTTTTCAACTTGTAGGTTTTAATTTCATCAGCTGGGTTGTTTCTCCATAGAATCACTTGGTATCTTTGATCTTCTTGTGCCATTAGGACCTGCCTAAACATTTTTTCAATGTCTCCAGTAAACACTACCTGATACTTGCGGAATCTCAACAGAATAGGACCAACAAGCAGAATATCATTAAGCGAGTAGCCACTGCTGGTTTTAGCGGAAGCGTCGAAAACTACTCTTAGCTTTGTCGTTGAGCTTGAGGCCTTGATCACACCATGATGGGGAAGAAAGCAGAGGTTAGGCTCATTCTTATTTGCTGCTTCTTCCATATGCCCTAAGGCTAAAAACTCTTCCATATAGCTGCGGTAGAGTTCGTAAAACAAAGGATTTTTGATACCTTTCCTTTCTATTGCCTTCAATCGCTGCAATGCCATTGTATACGATTTCCCAAGTAGCGCTGGTGATGCTTTAAACGGCAATCGGACGACGAATCTTCCAACGGTATTCCTAGTAGTAGCCTTAACGAAGTACCGCTCACATTCTTCTTCGTCTGGCGTAAAATATCTCTGCGATGGTAAATCTTCTAGTTCCCATAGTTTTCGCAAGGACAAATCAATATCTGCTTCGACTTGATAAGAAACAGATGCTTGATAAGAACGGACAGCATTTTTTACTTCAATTCCACCAGCAACAGTCCACCCAAAAATTGTATTGACTGGCTGCTTGCTGGTACCTGTTATCTTCCCATCGCTAATAACTTGGAAGAAATGATCAGCTCCAATCAAAAAATCAATACTTTCAGGTATGTTATAACTAGGATCCGCCAGCTGCAGATTATTCAAATAATCCCACTGTTCAACAAGCAGTTTATTGGTTGGCAAATTCGACGTAATCACTGGTAGAATATAAGCTTGTAAAGAAATACGTGCGTCTGAATAAACCGATGTTATTGTTACTGTGATTCTCCCTCGTGATGTATTTCTACCTAATTGCCCAAGGCCCGTAATAATCAGGCGCGCATTATCCCTAGGTAGTTGTAATTTCTGAGCACAAGCTTCAGTGACAAATGACGTCTCAGATCCGGAATCAAATAGAATGCGACACTTTAACATACTACCGACGTTGGTTTTAACGTTTACTACTGCAGTTGGCAGAATAAAGGCAAAAGCAGAACTTGATACCCGGAACGAATTTACTTCATTGGTTGTTGTTTGAATTACTGGTAGTAGCTGTTGGAAAACTTTATCTTCATCCTTTTTACTAGTAAGTGTTGGAGCAACTAGTCAAGCTGAACTAGTCACGTCGGTAACTGACATATTTGGACTCTTTGCTCCAGCAACTGTCAAAGTACTGTTGACTTCAGGCTGATCAATGTGAAAAAAGGCATGATGTTTCTTTTGACATTTAACACATCTTCCTTTACTCTTACAATTATATGATGAATGTGAAGAATTCAAACATTTGAAACATCTGTTGCTATAGCTTTAATAAACTCTCGTCGCTGTGTCACGGACATTTCCTTGAATTGGTTGCAATTAATCAATAGGTGATCTTCCATACTGAACAGACGGCTTTGGTAGAAGCATGCAAGTTTCGAGATTGCTTTGGCTTTAATGACTGTGGCTTACTGTATGTAGAATTCGGTTTCACTGTTTCTAAGGAATTGGCTCGCGTTTGTAGAAAATCGAAGAAATCGTCAAGCGCAGGAAAGTCATTTTCTGCTGAGTGTCTGCTCCACAACATTTTTGTTTCGTCATCCAACTTTTCTTCTAAGATGCGTATTAGCCATGGGTCCCTTGATTCGGCAGCAGAACCTAATGCCTTCAAACCTCTGATCACCTCATCTGCTATATCCACCACTTTTCGAACATTCCTTTGATCTGCTTGTTTAACTGGATTTATGCCCAAAAACATATCAATAAATTTTCTCACAGTATGTTTTTTTTTGATCATACCGCTTGCGAAGCTTCTGGAAGGCCTCTATATAATTAGCATCTGTTATATTAAAATGCTTTAACAAATTTGCTGCCTCGCCTCGCAGGAAGCTCTTGAGATACTGGAACTTGTGTACAGGTGTCAAAGAATGGTTCTCGTGAATGGTAGTCTTGTATAGATCCGAGAACGACTGCCACTCTGTGTAATCTCCTGAGAATGACGGTATATTTATTTTTGGAAGCTTTACATCGGCTGCGTATATACCCGTCTGTATGGTGCTATCATTCAAATTTACCTGGGGATGAGGATGAGCCATATTGCGCTCTCGAATGTATTTAGTCAGGCTCGCTACCACATGGTAGTAATTTTCTTCAAAGTTATCCATATCGGAGTTCTCCGCATCGCTCATATTGAAAATTGCAGTTTCTGTATCCGTGAAATCTCTTAGTAGCACTGGAACTCTTTCTAATCGGACGGATAGCTCCTCAATTGTTGTCGTTCTTGTAACCTTTTCGTTCACATAAGTCACATGTTTGGTCATCTGACCTTTAAGTACTGCCAGACGCTTTTTGGCAGCAGCTAATGATTCAATCATATCAGACACCGACATTATATATTAGATATTAAAGATATTAGCTTATATTTCCCTTTTATTGTATATATAAATTGCTTGGACTTTGATCGATGGCGGATAGGCGCGGTGACGCTGCAGCTTTTCGTATAATCCAACAAAATGGCTTCGTTCACAAATATTTTTGTTGGATCCGGCTCGAAGGACCAACTGACTATAATCCAGCGTTATTATATTTCTGGTAACCGATCAAACAAAAAGGGGCACAAAAACAAAACAATGAAATTAAACTTGTAATTGAATTTTTAATTTTTGTTTTGACAATTTATTACATTTTTTGGCTTTATGATTTCAAACAATTTTTAATGAGTGATCTTCAATGACTGATCACTTTTTTTATATATTGGAAATTCTGCATTCCAAAAAAATTAGTTTTCTTTTTTATTCCATTCCTCTATGTGTTTCTGGTGCTATATATTGTAATTTATTTATACTACTAGTAACGACTTTATATGCTTGCAGTAGCGACATCATTCAATGACTAGAAAACAATTAATTCGATCTACATGCATCTGCTCATGTAAATTTCTTTAAAATCAGCTTGTCAATTTGTTGAATCTGTCAAAGGAATGAATATAATAAAGTTTGATGCTAAGTTTTTTTGTTTATAATAATCGTGTTAATAATTTTAATAAATATTAATCTCTTTGTAGATAAATTTAAATACATCATCAGTCGTAGACACCGATATCAGTTGTTCATTTACTCTATTTGGTGAACCAAACAACTAATTTAATAATTTCTACATTAGTACCTTAAATAAGTAAAAATCAACTTTTAACAGAGATAATTCAAAGCTCCTGAAAATTATAAAATAAAACATCTTTCCGAATAAAATTCGCAAATACAAAACGGTGCTTGTCTTTTAACTCCATAAAGCATTTAACAGTTTACTTATTGTTGTTAGTTACCGATTAACACCGATTGTCCATGTACTCTATTGAACTCCACACCGGAGTGCCAATAACTCCCTTTTTCTAAGAGTGTGTTGATGGATTCAAACTTTGTTTTTTTAATATTTTAAGATTAGTAAATATTTGCTTTAAGATGTTTTAGATTTTTAATCTGCAGTTGTGGCGGTTCACGCATTTTTATCTTGCGCCTGAGTTATGCGTTCGCCACCACATAGTCTATTCCAACGCGAACAGAATTTAAACGAAACACACCCAATACAAAGACAACTGAACTATGTACTCTTCCACAACACATTACATGACAAAAATAAAATAAAATAATGAGTCTGCTCTCGAAATTCATCGCGGTGACATACCGACCAACTCGTGCGTGCGGTGATAATTATAAAATGGTGATTAACCATAAAATTTGTAAATTTGTAAATTTATTAAAATAAATTAAATAATTATAAAAATTCAAATTAAATAAAATTAAAAATTCTAAAAATAAAATTCTAAAATAAAAATACTTGTTTGTGAATTAACACAGTATCCTGTAGCTGGCGAGAATTTTACTGGATTTTTATAGAAAAATACTTTTATAAAATTATTAACAAAGAAAACGACAAGTCAACGAAAGTTTTTTTTTGTGATTGATGAATTAAACAAAAAAACTTAAAATGTATTTTAAAATATTTATTTAAATCAGCCCAATTCCTTTAGTGGTATCGTTTGCCACGGTAAATAACAATTTTAATACTCCTTTTGTAAAACCTAGGTGGCTGCAATGAAAAAAATTGTATACCAGTGATTTTTTGCGATTGAAGTTATTTTTAACAAATCAGGAGCGGTATCATGATATCCGGATAGTAAATTTTAGTAGTAGTAAACAATTCTAAATGAAAAATTTAGAATTAATTCAAAAAATAGTCAAAGTAACCGAAGTTATTTGGTATCAAATCGCAATTATGTACATGAAGGTTTAACGGCAAATTTCTGATCGATAATGAAAGTCGCATAAAAATCACACCTTAAGTAACTTGCAGTGTATGAGTAATGGTGAATATTAAAGCGTTCAGGGCAGGTTTAAATGATTAGCCTAACAAAACTGTACTTTTTTCAAGCTCACCAAGACATGGCTATACTGAAATATAGTCGGTTATAAATTTCAATTTTCAATTAAAACATTAATGTTGGTAAGGTTCGTCCTCCGAATCCAAAATAGAATAACTTATTGACTTTTTAAACCAAAATTGTACCGTAATTTAAATACTGAGCGAACAGCAGCCGACTATCAGCATTGGTTTCTCAGGCCCATCGAAAAGACTTGAAATGATTTAATAGTTAACAGTTTTCATATAATTCTTTAGCGAGTTGAGCGTGAACTCGCCCGTTGTTTTTTCAGTGTATTTAGTTCATGTATTAGTAAAAACAGCAGAATGTCCCATTATTACGAATTTTATTTTTGGGTAAATCTTTCCGAAAAAATCTCCTTGCAAAAAATATTCAAGGTTTAGGATCGTTAGAATAACAATGTTTGATACGAACTCAAATAACGTACCGCTTCCAAAGTTTCTTGAGAAAATCTTAGGAAGCTTTTCCTACGATTTAGCAACCATATGTTTGACCAAAAAACTAAATCAATTCAATTAGTACATCAGTTAAATTATTAACTGCTCTAAAACATCTGTATAAAGCCCACATCTCAAGTAAATATTTCATAAAAATTTGAAAACACTTTTATTTAAATACTGCGTATATCTTTAAACAAATCATTCATTGTTCGAAGCTGTTAACTTAAATTAATAAAATAAAAAAAAACAAAACAAAGTCTATATTCCTTTGTCGAATCAAATCAATCACCCTTCCTTTTACCGATGACTAATATCACAAACTATATCAATTGACATCAAACATGTAAAGTGTCATCAATTTACACTCTACTCATAATTGTAACAATTAATTAACACTCAATTGATAGTTCCCCGCATTTAACAATATAATCACCCAGCTAATTAGATCATCATTGTGTTGCTCCAGGTGAGAGAAACGAACCGAATATACATACCATGGTGTCATTTCCTTTATACATATGTATATAACTATTATTCTTATAATATTGCTTCGACCTATTTTATAAAAAACCATCTTCCAAAAGCAAGAACATTTTTTTTTTCTTTCAACTTGTTTCAATATAATTTCTAATTTATATTTAAGAGTTCATCTTCAAGACACAAAAAAAAAAAAAATGGCAAAAATAAATATAATATAAGAAACGAGAAGAAATGAAGATGATCTACAAAAAGAATAAAAATTGGAATTTTCTACTTTGTGCACAGAGAGCAGCAATAACAACAACAATGCTTAAAATGAAGAAGAAGAAATGAATTTTATTTTTTATGTATGTATTCAGAGAAAAATAGACATATGTGTACTCCCAATGACCTCGTACTGTTATAAGGTCAAAGAATTCCCATAACAGCAATTTCCTATAAGAGGAATTCTTTCTTATGGATACGTATGTACATATTTGTATGTATGTATGTATGTATGTATATCGATTTTTCAATCGTATTTTTTCAATTTTTTACGGTCAATCAAATAGAATTTTTTTTCTCTCTATGATCAAATGTGATCTCTTCCGTCGGATGAATTGTATTTGATCAGAAGACAAAAAAAAAAAAAAATAGTCGAAGAAATATTTTATTTTATTTATAATTGTGTGATTGTGATCATCACACAATATTCATTCAATAGGTTACACAATATAGAAAAATTGCAAAATAATCATTTGTGAAATGATCAAAACACTTTTTTGTATTTTTGTCATTGTCGTCGCGCCGATCAACAAATCAAAAAAAGTATAATAAAATAGCAAAAAAAAATTTAAAATTATTTTGATCTAATTGATCAAGTGATTCTAATCATCGAGCGCGCATGATTTTGATTTGTAATTTTTTTTTTTTTGGCTTAATTAAGATCAATTCAGAATTCTATGGTGAGATCGATCGCGCACCATATGTATGAAGATTAAATCAGTTATGGATATTAAGAGCGTGTGTGTATGTGTATCTGTTTGTATATGGGAAATGTTGTGATTTTTTCAGCATTTTTGTAAATTTTTTATTTATTTTTTATTGTCTTGGGCGGTCTACCAAACACGAATACACCTTTTGTTGAACTGATCCGATATAAATATCGGTATAACAACTTCAGGCCCTTTTATGATTGTTTATTTTATGTATATGTACATAATTCTATAATTCCAATAAACTACAGTATATGTGATCTAAAACCATATACATAAAACACACAAACGTAATTATTGATTTCACATCAAACACCTTAATTACCCTAGAAAATTTCAAAATCAATCTTCCATTAAATTAACATTAATTCATTTTCACCTTGACTAAACCGAAAATTAAGTAAAAATCAAAAAAAATTAACGTCGAATAGGTAAGAAAACAAACAAATTTATTTATATATTACCAAAGTCTGCTGGCTCGTCAAACGCAGACAAAAGATCACTTGATCTTCACAACTAATTTTTTTTAGTTTAATTTTTTTAATCTACTTTAAGGTAAACATAAACAATAGTACAATTCACTTTCTAACCTAAAAACAAAATAAAAACATTAAAATTGTATGCTCAATTGTTTTCTTGAAAAATATATAACCGACTTAAAGAAACTCTGACAATTCAATTCAAGAAATAATTTTTTTTTTTTTTTATTATTTCAAATCATTCATTCAACCAAAACGCGATCGTTTTATAATTTTTTTTTTTTTATATTATACTTATTGTTCGTTTTGGAAAAATTATGTAATTTTATTAAAATATTTTATATACATTGTTGTTGTATACATGTGTATGAAGAAAAAATAAATAAAATAACAAGTGATCGCAATTTTACGGTTCGATGATCAAATTTTTTTATTTTCCGTTTTCATCGTGTAAAATAAAATAAATCGTAATTAAATTAGCCTAATTTTGTATATTATGTATGTACATCACGATTGCGATCATTTTTTATATTTTTTTTTTTCAAGATCATGTACGATTAAAATTCAAATTTTTATTAATGATCATGTTATTATACTTATATATATTGAGAAGAGATATGTAAAGGTGTGTCACCGCACCATAAACAATTATAAATAAAATATTTTTTAAATTCGTAACAGTTTGATTACTGCTCCAAAAAAGCAAAAAAAAAAAAAATACCAAAACAAAAAACTACAAGTTATGATCGATCACAGTGGGTGAGCGACATAAACGCCAAAACATAATAATACAATAAAAAAAAAAAAAAAAGACGCAAATTCACGAAAGATGAAAATACCGCGCGATGAATAAAGGTGATCATCTTATTAAATTAGGTTGAAATTAGACGAAAAAAAAAATTGCCGTTTTAACTATACAAATTCACACAGAATGAATTGGCAGAAATTTGTGTGTATGTACAGCGTACAGTCAAAATAATTTAATGATCATGTGAGATCATTGATATTTTAAATATAATTTAATTTAAATTACTATTTGATGAGTACAACTATTTTAATAGTTCAATCGATCGAAGTGCTCTTTACTATATGATCATGTACACTTTTTTTTGGAATCCTCTAAATTCCCAACATTAAAAATCAAAAAAAAATATTTAAACGTATGATATAAGATACAGTAGCCACGTATTAAAATGTGGGAAAAAAAAATTCTTTCCGATGGGCAAGATCAGAGATATAATATTTAAGAAATTTAGATCGATCGCGATCGTATATAGTAAATTTGTTTGTAGGTTGAGAAAAGTTGTGGATATATTATTTCCTTTAAATTATAATTATATATTCACAAAACAGACATCAAAAATGTTGTACATAGTTCAAGGTGCCGCTTATACGCAGACACGATTAACAAGCAACCTCACCATTTTTGCACCAAACAAATTAACCTTTTCTCAGTTGTTTTTTTTGTTTTCTGTTGCTTTCTGACTGAAAATAGATTAATGATCAAGCAAAAATTAGAATTGATCAAGATGATCTTCATCATCATCTTTAAATATGTATATAAGCGCAAAACAAAAACTATTGAATACCAACAACAACACTTAGAAAACTATTTACATTCAATTTACATCATACAACATTTAAACGATATTTCTTACTATTCGTAGAGTCGTTTTTTGTTGTTGTTTTAATGGTCTTGCACACAATATAAAGACAATTACTACAGTTTTTTTCGTCTTTTAAATGTCAAACAGAATTTGTCATTTTATGTTAATTGAATGTTATTTTAATGGATTTCTTTAAGAAAATAAAATAAGTAAACAAATAAATGAAGAAATTGAAGATCCGCGAATGAACTAATTTTATTATTTTTAACAGGTTGACTGTCATTGTAAAAAAAAAAAAGTTGTAATTTTGCAACAACAATTATAATTCGCATTTCTCATTAATAAACCAAAATAAAAGGTTTAAAAAAAAGACCAAAGGTCATCTTCATCATCATCATCCGCATATGTAATCAATAAATAAATCTGAAAATGCAATTCGCGCATGCAATATTATATAAAAGTTCCTTGTATCGTATCCACGATATCACTAATCGATAGGATCACAATTATTGGGTGTGTATACGTACATTTTCTTTAATTCTTCGATTCAACAATCATCATTGTGCGATCATGTCTATAGTTCTCTTCGTCATACGCTTCTTCTTATTTTACTTCGCGTAGCTATGTTTTTTTTCGAGCCAACCAACTATACAACAAAACTAATAATAGTAAATGGAAGGAATTGGGATTGAATTACATGTAATCGGTATATCGATCGTGATCTATTGTGATCATGAAAATTTTTGTGACACCTTTTTTAGAACAATATATGCTCGTATACCTTTAGTTGTGGAAAATGCATAAGACATAAATAAACCGTTAATGATAATGATGACATGATACCATCTTTCTCCATGTTCTTGATTTTTTTTTTTTCTTCAATCGATCGTTTTTTTTTTTTTTTTTTGTAACAAAGTGAAAATCACGGAGAGGGACCTGAAAAATTATGTGAAATCTTTTAAAGATATCATGTCAAATATTATGATTATTATCGTCAACCGAAAAACAAAGCAAAACTAAAATAAATTTACAGGAAATATTTAACGGTTAATTGTATAGTTAGATTTTATATTATAAATATACAATATTTCGTCGGTATTGTACAATATCTATTCTTCAATAAATAATAGTTATAATTATAATAATACACGAAATACCTATCATGAAAGAACCACGTAAAAACCACTTTGAATTAATTTTAGGTTTTTTTTTTGGTTTCGTTCTACCACTTGAAACATTGAAATCAAAATCTAACCCAAACAAAAAATTATGATTGAGATGACATGACTCGTCTCATTCATCAATATATGAATTAAAAATCAAATTTAGAAGTATAGACAACATAAAAAAATTGGATTAGATTTCCGGAGTATCACATCTATGTATATGTATATGTGTTGAGGCGACATTATAATTTTTAGTTAGGTACGTTTTATTGTAATGTAGACTAAATTCAATCCAATTAAAGTTAAGAAAACAAAAAAATAGAAAATTAACGGATTTTTGACGCTTGAAATTCTTTAATTATCTTTCACTTTGATTGTAATTGGTCCTATTCGATTTTGAGATAAAATTTTTTGTAAGTGTTTCGATTTACGTTTCTTCATAGTTTTTGCTCAATTATTGGTGCGGTACCTTACAACAAAGACGATTTAAAGGGTTTGGTTATTTGTCTTACAAACTTATTTTGAACTTTTCTTTCGAGTTCGAAAATTAATATTAAGGTTTCTAAGACATACCAACAATTTGATTGACAAACTCGAAAGTATCGAGTAATCTTGATTTATCACTAACTTCGATAGTCATAAAAAAACGAATTTTCACGAATAAAAACTTAGAACTATCTTGAAAAAATCAAGATATCACTAAGAATATCAAATAATCTGTAAGAATCGTTCATTCTATATAATATGGAGTATATCAAATAATAACTATTAATAGTTCTCAACGACAAACAAATTTCGAATAAGCTTTAAAATGTCGAAAGATCTCTTACAATACGGAAAATCTGAATTTACCACGAATCAATCTTTAATAATTAAAAAAAAAGTCGGAAAATATGTTTATCTAATAAAACAAATCTCGAATAAGCTTTAAAACCTCAAAACATTTCATACAAAACGAAAATCCTGATGGTTTTTCCCACTATTGCAACATTATAAATTCGTTTATAAACAAGCTGTTTCATATTTTCAACTAAAGAGTTTAACTTGGAGTTTAATTACTTTTGAAGAAAATGTTAATGGCTCCTAATGAAAATTAGGATTTAGAAATGCAATATAATTAGAATTTATGTTCCAAAGTATCCGGCGATGAAGCCATGAGTCTTCTTCTTTACAAAGGTTTCATAATCCCTCGAGTTTATCTTGGTTTATAATTATTATACGTATCGATAGTGTTTAGGTGTAATGAATTATATTTGAATTGTCAACCGTTCGCATGGACCCTAAAAAAGAATGTTTCTGCCTGGAACGCACCTTAAAAAAAAGAAAAAACGGGTGCTAACTTAATTTTAGGGTTCGTGAAAGAAAATTGAAATAAAGACATGTCATAATGGATTCCAAAATAAAGAAAAGTTTAAATAAAAATAAAGTTTAATATTCATTAAAATCTGATAAAAACAAAAACTAGCGGGGTAAATGTTCCCAATAAAAACATTTTGGTCCTAATCGAGCCGGATAGTGAAAAAATAAATTATTTTTGACGAGCAAATCAACCATACGTGTAAATTATTCGTCTAAAAATTCCAAACGTCACAAAATTCAACTGGATCGACAGTTGAATTAATTCGACGCATCAAATCGAGAATAAATTGAAAGTTTCGGGAATTTCAGTTAAAAACATTTCAGTCAAAAACAGAAAGGAATTTCAGTCAAAAATTAAAAGGCAACTAAGTCAAAATAGTTTTAGACTGAAATGCCTCTTCAGAAGGAAGTTCAATCAAAAAACTAAAAAGGCATTCAAGTCAAACTTTTTTGACTGAAATTCCTTTGGATACAATTGATCGTATGAATCATTGATCGTGGATACAATTCTGCGGTCACAAATCATAATGGCTTAAAGTGAGATAAGCAATTTTACGTATTATCTCAATTTCGAAAGCTCCAGAATCGATTTCATATCATATCAAGTTTTTGTAATATTCCGGTAATTAGAAACAACCTTAATAATCATTTATAAAAGCAAAAATTCAAAAAACTCATACGATTTTGAATGACTCTTAATTTTTAAAACGTTTTCCTGAAATAAGCGAATTTGTCACTTAAGCCACTATGATTTGTGACCACAGAATTGTTCGTATGGACAATTGATCGTATGGACAATTGATCGTATGGACAATTGATCGTGGAGATAATTGATCGTATCAACTATTGATCGTGGATCAATTGAACGTGTGGACAATTGATCGTATGGACAATTGATCGTAGATCCATGGTCAATTCCACGTATTTATTTGCAACTTCAAAATCTTGCTTAACAAAATAGTGGAATTATTTTTCTTTTTAGTAGGTGTCATTAACAGATTCTATATAATCCGCTCCTAAGTGCGGCACGCAGTGCGGCATGTTTGCTGATCCCGGCTTCTACGTCCCCCGAAGTTCAAATCTAAAGCCACTCGGAGCGCTAATCGGGGGAACGCGCAGCGACCTCCCACCTACACAATTCTAAGTTAAATTAGTCGGAATAGGGTTGAAAGACCAAATATGTCGAAAGGCCGAATGTGTCGAAAAACGAATAGGTCGAAAGGCCGAATGTCGAAAGGTCGATTGTGTCGAAAGGCTGAATGTTAAAAGGTTGTTTGTATCGAAATTGATTTTAATATTTCATCTTTTTATGAACGAAAATTTTCAAAATGTATATTTTTATGAAAACCAAAATTTATATTTTTATCAAAATTTGTATATAAAAATGTTTAATAGTAAATCACCTTAAATATTAAAATCTTCTTGCGCTTTTTTATCATATATTAAAAATTAATTAAGGGTTGGCTACCTTATCTAGAAAAAAACACGGAAACTGAAAATCCAGAAAAAAAAAAATCCAGAAACAAAAAACTCACAAAAACAAAAATCCAGAAACATAATTATCAAAGTGTGGACCAAATTATAATTAAAATTTATAAAATGTCTATCAAATTTGAGTGTTCCGTAAAGTTCTTAATATTTATGATAATAGAAATTGCTTCGTCAACCTTTTAGACACAGATCAAAGTAATCGTATCGCTCATATCGCTCCTAATAATAGTCTAAAAATGGGGCTGGCCACGTATCACTGTTTTTCAAAAGACTGTTTATAAAAGACTGTTTCTAAAATCTTTTCTCCAAAATCTTGTTTTACAAAATACATAATAATGTTTTTATTAATCTTTTATAGATTTTACTTTAAAATAAAATTACATCGACTAATTTAACTTCGAATTGTAGAGGCTAACGGCTTCGGTAACTCTCACGGGCATGCGAGAGGTCGCTGCGCTCCCCCCCCCCCCGATTAGACCTCCGAGTGGCTTTAGATTTGTACTTCCGGAGACGTAGGAGCCGGAATCAGCAAATATGTCGCACTGCGTACTGCACTTAGCAGCGGATTATATAAAATCTAATAATGACACCTACTAAAAAAAAAAAATTGCTCTATTTTGTTAAGCTAGATTTTGTAATTGCAAGATTTTAAAATGCAATATTTTATATGAATCCCAGAAAAACCATTTCACTAAATATTCATAATTTCACTATAAAATAATCAAAATAATTATTTCGGAAAACAATTTATACGGTAAGAATTCAAAAAACAAGATTGAACGACAAAACAAGATTTTGTCTTGCAGCCAAATATCCCGATCCCCTAAAAATGGCAATAAAATTGATTTTTTTTCATTTATTTTAAGGGGGGCACCTCGCATCACTTCGGTGAGTTCCTAGGGTCCTTTAGGATTTTCTGTTGGGCTTGAAATTTTGGAAATATATTCTTCAGATACTAAATGAATTTTTAAAGCAAAAAAAAAAATTAATATCTGTGGCCCTATTCTGGTAATTCCCGGGGAATATGGAATATTTTGTTTTACAGCAGTTATTCCCCAGATAAATTTTTCCAACTATTTATTCGCCATTTCCAAAAGTGCATTCAGGCAATTGGGAAATAAATATACAGAGGAAATAAATTTAGTTGTACGTGTTCTATATGGAATCACATTAAAATAAGTAAAGATCCGCGAAGGACCCTTACAAACAATATTAATATGATTATTTATTAATAACAACAAATATTTTCGTTAAAAAATTTATTCCCCATCAATTCTTTCATAAAACAGGTATGGAAGAACAAACGTCAAAACTGCTGTAATTGGGAATAATTTTTTCCCAATCAATTTTTTTCTCTGACACCAGAATACAATTTGGGGAAAAGGGAATAATACTGCAACACAATTTAAAATATCTATTCCCCAGGAATTACCAGAATAGGGCCACTGGAGGAGGTTCCCCGATTAAACAAAATATTTTTTCTGGATTGCTTTTCACTGTAATTTCTAGATTTTTTCCGAATTTTTTTTCTGGATTTTTTCTTTTCAACTATTCTGGATTTTAAAACTTCTGGATTTTTTTCCAGGCAAATGTAGTGATCCCATTAATTAATTACTTATAATAAAAAAAATAAATAAATAAATATGTTTTTTCGATAAAATTGGATCACATTAATTATGCTACATGCACAGGACTTATTAGCTCGTATTTTCAATTTATTTAAATTATTTTACATTAAGAAATAAATTCAATGGTTTTAAATATTCATTTAAATCAATTAAGTGAAGGAAAATTTAATGAAAATTCGGCCTTTTGACTTTTGGCATTTGACATATTCGACCTTTCGGTTTCGACCCATTCGGCTTTTCAACATTCGGCCTTTCGACACATTCAGCCATTCGGCATTCGGCCTTTCGGCATTCGGCCTTCGGACCCATTCGGCCTTTCAACATCGAACGATCAGTCACTAAATCAAAAGAAATTCCAATAAAAAATGTTATGACTTGAATGCCTTTTTTGTTTTTTGATTGAACTTCCTTCTGAAAAGGCATAAATGTCTTCTATTTTGACTGAGTTGCCTTTTAATTTTTGACTGAAACTCCTTTCTTTTTTTAACTGAAATGCTTTTGACTGGGGCCCCAAAGTCAATATATAAGTCTACAAAGGCATTTCAGACAAAAAAGCTAACCAAACAAAAGGTATCCCAGTCCAAAAATTTGTGACTGAAATACTTTTCAAGAAGGGCGTTCAGTCCAGAAACACAAAGGGTATTTCAGTCAAACTGTTTTCTGACCGAAATACCTTTTTTTTGGACGGAAGTTTCTTTTTAAAAGGAGTTTTAGTCATAATATTTGTATGGGAAATTTTATGACTGAAATGCCTTTTGTTTTTTGACTGAAATGTTTTTGACTAGAATTCCCGGAGCCCATAATTCTAATCAAGGAATTATTAATTCGAGATAAGAACCAAGTAAAAACAAAAGTAAGGTTATAAATATCCAGTGACAAAAAAATTTAAACATTCCAATAATATAACCGAATTCAATCAAGAATTAAGTATATCAGTAGTGTAAGTGTTTCGATCACGCGAGTTCAAATCGATCTCAAAAATGAGTGGCAAACCAAAAGCTTTAGAGATACAAATGGCTCTATTAAGTGCGCGATTAAGTAAGCTAGAAATTGAAGTAAATGGAATCAATCTTGAAGCCAATGTCAAAGATGAATTTTCATTAAACTATAAAAGTTCAGTTATCACAGAGATTAAAATCGATTTCCATGAAGTTTTCAAAGAATATTTCTCGAAAGAATTAACTCAAGCTCAAGTGGAGGCTCAATCCGAAATAGTTAACAAATTCGAAGAAATTTATGAAAAACACGAATCAGAATCCAACGGATTTTTATGCAGCGGATGCATAGCAATACAGAGTATAGTCAGTATAGCCTGCGATTCCATTACCAACCTTTAGTGGCAATTACGATGAATGTATGAATTTCAAAGAAAAAATTCAGTTCATTGGTAGTAAATGATCCGACATTGACCGACGCTCACAAGTTATATTATTTGGAGGGTGCTCTTAGAAACGAAGCAGCTAGTATATAATCAAAATCCGATACATTTGATTCATTGTGGTCTGCTTTAAGTAAACGTTTCAAAATCAAAAGAATCATTATCGAGAAACATTTAAATGATTTATTCAATATTAAACCGATGATGAAGGAGTCAGCAGCCGATTTGAGAAAATTGGTAGATAGCGTTATCAAACATGTTCGAGTTCTCACATCACTGTACCTAGGAAATGAACGCCATGTAAGAAATATTTTGGATCAATATAATCTGCACCCGAAAAAGCTACGAGACGACATTGAAGCCAGAACTAATTCCAGAATATAACGATTTGATGCTTTTATTACAAAATCGATGCCATACATTTGAAAGTTTAGAAACTTCAAGACAAATGAAGTTAGTTCAATCCAAAACGCAACATGCCAATCCGATGGCATTTTCAAAGTAAACCAACAAAACTAGTGCATTCATTACTAAAACTGAGGGAGTCTCCAGAAGTAATCCAACACGATGTCAAATGTGTAATCTAACGCATTATATCAACCAATGTGTCGAGTTTTTGAAACATTCGCCCGAGGAAAGAATAAAGAAAGTAACAAATGCCAGGCTATGTTTTAATTGTTTAAGTCAAGCGCATCTTGCCAATGTTTGTAAAAGTGGAACATGTCGCAAATGCCAATCGAAGCATCATACCCTTCTACACATGGAATGACATTCAGAACCAGAAAGCACTGTTGTAGGTGTTGCAATGAGCAAATAAATTAATCTGTTCATATCTTCAAACCAAGTTTTATTGTCAACGGTCATATTATTAGTATATGATAAAAATGGAACGGTTCACAATCACATGCAAATTACATAACAGAACGGACTGTGCGCAGTTAATAGGTATTTCATATCCTAATTAAAAGCAAAAACTACTAACACTTCAAAAGAAAAAATCATAAACTCCGTCCGATCATGTCCTTACCTCTGAATACAATACATTTTGGCTGTTGCCTTGTCTTGACGATATATGTAATTAATTGGAGCATAGCTAATTTGATTTACCAGTGTAATATTATACAGCAAATGAAAAATATAATCATAATTTAACCATTTTTAGTACAGTTTAGTACTATAATTAATTATCCTAAATACCCATAGATAATTGGAAAATACTTCTATTTCTCAGAAAATACGGATGGATCGCTTTAATCAGTTTGTCAAAATATTATAAAAAATTAATGTTTTCTGTTTTCTATTGTGTATGTGCGCTTTTATTTTATTTTGCAGGCTCAAACATACTGATTAGAAATAAATAAAACTCTTTGGTTTCACCTTTTCTTGATTTTTTGGTTTGTTAATCATTTTCGAATAAAAAATAAAAAGCTTTACAAATTCGCTTGAGTGGTAAAAGTAAATATTCATTGACGCCTTATTCAAAATTTGACATCTAATAACAATAACAAACTAATTAGTTCGCACATTTGACGAAAAGAGGGAGGGTAGTGTTTTACTTTTACCGTCAAAACGAAAACTACAAATTATGATGATAAAATTAATTTTTAGAACTATAATAATTTTACCGTCAAGACAAGGCTTTTTTCTGAAACATGTGATAAATAATGTTTAGTACTAATTTTTGACGTTTATTTGAAAAAAACAACGAGCGAGTTCACCCTCAACTCGCAAAAGGTTTATGTGAAAACTTTTTGTATAACTATTGAATCATTTCAAGCCATTTCGTTAAGGCTCAGAAACCCCTCCATACAGACGGATGTTGTTCGCTCAGTAATAAAACTAAGTTACATTTTTGGTTCAAAAAATCAGTAAGTTATAATTCTATTTTGAATTTGGAGGACGAACCTTTTGACAATAATAAGGCATGGGCAAAGTACAGTTCTGTTAAGTTAGTCACCTAAACCTCCATAGTAGTAAATGGTCACGGCAAACTCACTGAACAAAGTAAAATCACGTTACGCGTCCGTTAAATGATCGTTACAGTACTCGTTCAAAATTCTCAAATAAACATCGAACTCGTACTGTAACAACTCATTTACCGCCCTTGTGACGTAAATAACTATTACACTTCACAAACATAATTTGTGGTCCTTTTACTCGTATGTAATTTTCATTTTCAAAAACACTTGCTGCTGCGGCCATATATAGCAGATATTTTCACAACAAAATAAATTAAAGTATAGGCGGTTTTTTTAAATTTTTTTTGTTGTATTCGGCTCGCGATGTTTTTGAAATGCCGGATGATGTTGTATATTGCCTGAGTATGCGTAGATTTTGCATTGATTTTATCGTTTTATTTATTTTTTGTTCTTATCGATATTCACACATACCAGCAATATTTTTTGTTCGGCATTTTTGTTTCCGTAACCCGATGTCTATACAATATTTTACTTACTCCTGCCGCTAAAGATGTTTTCACATCAAAAACTGCTCACACCCAAATTATCATAGTCAATTCCTTCCTATGATAATTTGTGACAGCAACAGAATTATATGATTTACTAGTGTCATTGACGTACTGTACCGATATAACTTAAAGGGGGGGGGGGGGGGGGGGGGGGGGCAGACTGGAGCCCGAAATTCTAGGTCGATTTCATAAATTATTTTCTAGTAAACAATGGATTTAAAAAATAAAAGTAGTATAGATATTATTCTTCAACCTATATACTGTGGAAGTAGATAGGGATTTTTCGATATATCTGTATACATTTTACGTATGGCGCATAAAAAAAGAGTCTCGTTTTCGGTAAAAATTTTGAGACTCAAAACGCACAGGTACTTCCAAAGAATCAAGTATCCTGAACATTCTCTCCAAATTTCAAGTTATTTAACCTAGTAGATCTGGAGATTCTCGCAACGCCAGGTTCAAAAATGTCATTCGAGAAAAATGC